>OZ014450.1:11556626-11932234 GCA_963966035.1 Acleris laterana | reverse complement strand
CATGTTTTCCTGCTGATCTACGCATGTTGTCATATTTTTTGCTGGAAAAAAGGGGAAAGAGAAGCTCCTCTTGCAACGTTGTAAAAGCAGCAAAGGTAAAATATAAAATTGTGACAGATGTCACATAAAAATGTAATGAAAGTACCTAAGGCTAGAACCCAAAAATATAAATATGCAAAGATGCACAAAATAAGAAAAGAAGTCTATCGGGCGCCAGGGTCCTATGCCAGGCAAAAGAGTACACGGATAGCTAAAAAAGATAAATGGTAGAGTACTGGAAACTTTAATCTCAAGGGGGGCGTGGTTATAGTCACTAGTTAAATAATTAACACAATATTGTTTATAGGCTATTTAATTAACAAATTATGTTCAGGTGGTTACACGGAAGTTGATAACCTACATACTTAGGTGGTATCCTAGCTAGAGCTTAGGTCTATAGGTTACATAGAATCTAGGTCTTAGGTTTTAAGTTAGAATATGGCTTGGTCGTTCACCTGGTCATGTTTATATAGAAAAGGAAAGAAAACTTACAATTTAACGAAGAAAGAATTACACTTTGTCCACCAACTGTCACTGTCAACTGCACCGCCTGCACCAGAGTCTCCAGGTAGAACGGGGTCGTTGCAAGCCAACCACGTCCGGTCGCAGAACTCTTGCTTCATAGATCCAGTACCGGTGAAGCAGCAGCGTTGAGGGGAAAATTAAAGGGACTTGGATCGGAAGGATCCTGACCAAGTAATAAATGGAATAATGTCGGAAGAGGGGGAAATAGTGAGACAAGTCACAGAAAATTTAGGGAAAGAAAATGCACATGGGCATGAAATCATACTTCCCTAGGAACAAGCGGTTTTAGCCTGAAAAGGCTTGAAAAAGCTCACACGGAGGTTTTATAAATAAGCGGGGTTGCACAAAGGCATAAAGTCATAATTCCCTAATAGTAGGAGGCCAAAGCCCAAATACTTAGTAAGTATAAAAAGTGCTTACATGGGAGTTAACAAAAGAGAAGCTAAGTACGGCATAAAATGCACAAAATAGGGGTCCATATATAATGGGTTAAAGGGACATGGTTCCATATAGAATGGTCCACAAAGTTTAAATGAGTAGACTTAATAGTCTAAAAAGAAAATGTCAAGTTAACATTGTGAGTTGAAATAGAAAGTTAAAATGACGGGGAAAAGTTATTAAATAAATGGTATTCAAATGAATCCAAAATAAATGTTACATAAAATGGGTAACTAAAATGATTTTTAAAAGGTAAGTATAATGGGATCTAAAATGTAAGTATAATGGGTGCGATAGCGCTGAAAAAGAAAAAGAAAAGAACCGAATCAAAACACGTGCTTGGTAGCAACAGGTTGCCTGCTTACGCAGCATGGCGGCGAGAAGACGTCTCACAAGAAAATGTGAAAATACGTACCACCCATTTATAAAAAAGAGACCGGATTCCATCGCCGGTTATCCGCTGGTACTTCGTTTAGATTGCTCACAGTAGCATCCCGACTGAAATAAAACAGTACGTGAAATAACGAGGCACGAGGCTGGAGAAAATAGAAAGAAATAACCATTGAAATAAAAGTATATTTACCGATGGTTCTCCCAAGATTTCGTTATATAACGACGCGGTACTACATCACCGCCATAAATCAGCAACCCCCGAATAAAAGTCCAATAAGATTGACGGGATTATCTTAGCTTCTGATTAGAACATCATGGTCAGAACGCCCGTTCGTCACGGTGGCGTTCCAGAGAAATAAACGCAACACCAGTCTGACAGATCAGCTCAAGGGATTGCCAGCCCAAGTTGAAAAACTATTCGAGGATGTCAAAAACACGACGTCATAAACGCAAACGTCAATGCAAATGTCATTGCATACGTAGTAAGATAAAACGCTCTAAGACGCCATAGATGAGTTTAGGAACAATAAATAAACAAAACGCAATACATGTCGCGCGAGTTTAAATAATCGCGTGACATTACCCCCTTTCCTGAAAAAATAAAAAATAGGAACTATTTTTTATGCAAAAGGTTAAAGTCCAAAAACCAAAAGTTATACGACGGTAACTACCGAAGGATACCAAACGGTAGGTAAAACCACCTAAAACAAGCAAAACAAGAAAAATAAAAAAGTAAAAAACAAAAAAAATCGTAAGGTAGGACTCGTAGAGACAGCAAGCAACAGAGCCATAGCTCTCCGGAGTAGAGAAACTTCCTCCTCCTACAACAACAAGCAATCAATTCCTGTTCAGGAATCCTGAAAAACCACAAAACATCAAAAAGTCTAAGAGAAAATTAACTCATAAACGGTTAAATCCTAAAGGTCCTATAACCTTAGGTGAAAAAAAGAAAAATAATCTCAGCTAGCATAGAGCTAAAAAATGTTAGAACGGTTGGGCCACCTAGCCACCGGCTATAATGAAAAAAGGTAAAAAACAAATTAAGTTAGTAGTAAAGCTAACAATATAGAACGGTTAGGCCACCTAGCCACCGGCTAATAAAAGCTTCATAACAAAATTTATCAGCTAGAGCAGCTCCTAGTTGAAGACCAAAAAGACAGATAGGCACCCTCGCCTCCGGCTCGAAATCTTTCAACCAGTAAGCGACCACTACAGCTGAAATAAATTATAAGATTTATAAGATGAAGTTATAGTTCATTACTTACAAAAGTTCAAACTATAAATAGTTATAACGCAATAACTAAGAGCATTAGTTGCATAACAGCAAATCCGCTTTGTGACTGGCTCAACCCCACCAATTTTCCATTCACAAAGGGTAAAAACAGGAGAAAACAATCTTCAACTATGCGACTGGCTCAACTCTGCCAACCTTCCATCCGCACAGAGAAGTAAAAAGAAACTCAACCAAGTGACTGGCGCAACTCTACCAATCTTCCAAGCACAAGGAGAGAAAAAAGATTTCGACTAAAATCAAAACAAAAGAAAACTCTGCTATGTGTCTGGCACAACCCCACCAACTTTCCATGCACATAGAGAGGAGTTTGTATCACAACAAAGCGGTGATACAAAAAAGAAAATGTCCCACTCAAGAGTACAGACAGGAGGTTCAGCGACCGCGTAGCAGATGCCACGACAAACCGGAAGCTGAAACAAAAGAAGTTTTGTACCACAACAAAACGGTGATACAAAAAAAGAAAAAAGGATTCTACCAGAGAGTAGAGAAAAGAGGTTCAGCGACCGCGAAGCAGATGCTACGACAAACCGGAAGCTGAAACAAAATGCACTGTCAGGGATCAGCTGACAGGCTAGTCAAAACAAATGCGCAAAAGAAAATGTGTCAAGTCCAGGGAAATCCTTATATATAAACTTAACAAGAAATATGTACTAACGAGTACTTAAGAGTAGGTACTTACAAAAAGTACTTAAGAATAGGTACGACACTCAACTATCTAACTTAGAGTACGCACACAAAAAATATGTACATATAAAATATACAAAACTCTTATTTGTAGGAATGGGTATAGAGCAAACTAGAAAACCGAAAATGTCCAAAGTTCCTTTTAGAATAACAACAAACGAAAGTGCATATGAGAATAGTCCATCCTAACAAATTCACCAAACATTGCCCTTTCAACAACCTTACATTCATCACACAATCAGGGGCATTGACCTACTCAGGATACACAAACAGTGTAGTTATAGACCAAAAAATAAAATTAAGTTTTAATAATGTCTTTTACATGATAACGGCCTGAAGTGCCTTTAGCAAGGTCTTTTAAAACATAGACATTATCTGAAATTTTATTAACAATTTCACATTTAACGAACCTTGGAGCTAACTTAGCCGAAAA
The DNA here is from genome assembly GCA_963966035.1 of Acleris laterana. Taxonomy (NCBI): domain Eukaryota; kingdom Metazoa; phylum Arthropoda; class Insecta; order Lepidoptera; family Tortricidae; genus Acleris; species Acleris laterana. The sequence continues at coordinate 11,928,428 of OZ014450.1, read as the reverse complement.
ATAGTGTGCAGCACTAGACTGAACGAAATTTCGTCTCCAAACTACATCACCCACAAGATAAGAAACAGCTCTGCGGCCTTTATTATAATAAGTCGCATTGCGCTTAAAAGCTTTCAATAGGGAAGAAGTGACTTTTTCAAAAATAGGTTTTAATACCGAAAAGGAATTAGCAAAAGAATGGCGACTATCTATAGTCAAGTCGTCCAAATTATCAAATGAATTACTAAAGCGATGCAGAGCAGCATCAAAAATAAGTTCTCTTCCGAACATAAGAAAATTAGGAGTGAATTCAGTAGCAAAATTAATAGAGTTATTTAAAGCTAACTGAATATGAGGCAAGAACTTTGACCATAACCTATGATCGTCCTTAACAAAACAAGAAATACAAGTTTCTACGGTCTGGTTGTAACGCTCAATAACGTTGTTTTGTGGGGTGTACAAAGTATTATAAAATATTTTATTTATATTAAATCCTTTAAGAAAATCAACAAAATGTTTTGAAGTAAATTGAGTTCCATTATCACAAACTATTACTTTAGGTGAACCAAATTTTAAAAATATATCTTTTTCTAGAAATTTGCAAATAACTTTAGTAGTAGCGTTAGCTAAGGGAAAAAGCCAAACATATTTTGTAAAGACATCAACAACTGATAAAATGAAACGGTGACCAGAATAGGTACGGGGTAAAATTCCAATTAAATCCATAGATAACATAGTCATAGGTTTATCAACAATTTTAGGATTGACAGAGATACCGAAAGGAGGAGCATTTGAGCATTTATGAGCTTTACAGGTGTCACAGAGTTTTATGTAATTCTGAACATCTAAAAAGATTTTATTCCAATAATAATGTAATTTTAATTTATGTAAGGTTTTATGTATACCTAAGTGACCAGAATTGACATCATCATGGTTGTTCCTGATGGTATCCATAATATTTTCTTTGGGAACTACTATTTTCCAATCTAAACGTGAATTTTGATTAAATTTGGGTTTACAATATCTGTAAAGAGTTTTATTTTCCACTTTGTAATTTTTATATTTAGTGGGAAATTTTTGACAATTTGTAAAAATCTTTTTATACCAAGTATCCAAAATTTCATCATCTGGGGAAACAAAGTCAGAGGGACCAACAAAAGCAGCAATCTCAATGCGAGAAAGAGCATCTGGGACAACATGTAAAGAACCTTTTTTGTGAATTATATCAAATGTATATTGAGATATCCGAGCAGCCCATCTAGCCAAACGTCCGCTAGGATTAGAAAGACCTAACAACCATTTTAAACTTGCATGGTCTGTAATAACAGTGAATTTCATTCCTTCTATATAGGGTCTAAAATGTTCTATGGACACTAAAATCGCTAACAATTCACGCTCTGTCGTACTATAATTCCTTTCACACTTCGTAAGGGAGCGGGAAAAAAATGCAATAGGGTGCTGGTCTCCAGCATCATCCTCCTGACATAACATACTTCCAATTCCCACCGAACTTGAGTCGCAGTGAAGGAAATAGGGTTTTTTTAAAGTTAGGGCACAGTAAGACAGGGGCGGACATTAAAGCCAATTTTAAATTATCAAAAGCATCATCAGCTTCGGTATTCCAGACTACAATTTTCTTAGAATTTTTACTACCACCTGTGAGACAAGTTAATGGAGCAGCAATATCCGCAAAATTTGAAATGAACCTACGATAGTAAGAACAAAGACCTATAAAACCACGAAGCTCCTTCACAATTAGGGGCTTAGGAAATTTTTGAATGGATTCTAATTTAGAGGGATCCGTGTGTAAACCTTGACTGTCAACAACATAACCCAAGTAACGAAGTCGATCCTTACAAAACTCACATTTAGTATGATAGGTGGTTCAAAGGAAGGAATTACCAAAAATGGAATAGTGTGAGTTACATTATCAACGGTAACTGGGATATCCAGAACACCCAGAACACCACTGGAAGAGCCATCAGCTGTGCTAGCCACAAGCTTAGGATTCTGTTTAAGTGTCAAACCAGAATTCAAAAAAACCAAATGAGAATTTGAACCAAGAACACAACTGTTCGCACCACTGTCCAATAATCCTGAAAAAATTTGATCTCTAAACCTGAAATTTAAATAAGGCCTAGAATCACTAGTATCAACAAACAACACTGGGGCAGCTTTATGAACTCCAAAGAATATTTTTAAATGGTCAAGCCAAGAATTAAAATCAGTTTTAATTTCTGTATCAGAGGGTTTAAAGTTAGAGGGAAAAGTAATATTATCTTTGCCAGCCGAATCACAAGTAACTTTAGTGCAAAGTGGTGTTCGACCGGAGCCTACAAGTTTTTTGAACTACTAGTACCAGGTGACACGCCCATCAAATTACAATTGTCACATGTCATAGAGGTGACATCTGAGCATTAGTTAAATTTAATGCATTAGGTAACTGAGAACGAATAGAACTAGTATTATGAGAATTCTCCGGATACACTGACAATGTTATCAAATCACCATGAGGATGGTTAGTGAGAGGATCTGAATCTGTACCAATACCAGTTGAAACAAAAGTTGGTTCCGTAATAGGAGCCATAGTACGCTCAGATGGAGCGGTAACTGAAGGATTAAGATTCCCTCCAGCAGACACTAAATGTTCTTGACTATCCATATTGAAATTTAAATCAAGTTACAAAAGATATTGAAAAGTAATTGTTATTAATTTTAACAAATATAAAAAATGATATTTTTAAATTAATATCCAGAAACTAAATTGTTGTATAAAATACAATAAACAGACTGAAAAATTATCAAAACTGTAGGTTAAGTTAATTAAGAATCTTCATACACAACCACAAACAAACTAAACTGCATGTACTAACCGCAAAGTAAGTTAACAGTAAAAGTTACAGTAACAATATTACACTGGTACTATAAAAAATAACACTCAGCATATGACCAGCAAAAAACGTCTTATGGCTGAGATAAAAAATAATAAAAAATAAACACTGTTAACAGAAAAAGAAGCAGGTGAATGACCACTACTTACACTGAACACAACTTATGTCATAAATGACACCACAAAATACCCAAACTTGAGATATAAAAGCCCAAAAATAAAATACAAAAACAATGACTATATCATGTCCCTGTTCGCGAGCGACAATTGTCATATTTTTTGCTGGAAAAAAGGGGAAAGAGAAGCTCCTCTTGCAACGTTGTAAAAGCAGCAAAGGTAAAATATAAAATTGTGACAGATGTCACATAAAAATGTAATGAAAGTACCTAAGGCTAGAACCCAAAAATATAAATATGCAAAGATGCACAAAATAAGAAAAGAAGTCTATCGGGCGCCAGGGTCCTATGCCAGGCAAAAGAGTACACGGATAGCTAAAAAAGATAAATGGTAGAGTACTGGAAACTTTAATCTCAAGGGGGGCGTGGTTATAGTCAATGGTTAAATAATTAACACAATATTGTTTACAGGCTATTTAATTAACAAATCATGTTCAGGTGGTTACACGGAAGTTAATAACCTACATACTTAGGTGGTATCCTAGCTAGAGCTTAGGTCTATAGGTTACATAGAATCTAGATCTTAGGTTTTAAGTTGGAATATAGCTTGGTCGTTCACCTGGTCATGTTTATATAGAAAAGAAAAGAAAACTTACAATTTAACGAAGAAAGAACTACACTTTGTCCACCAACTGTCACTGTCAACTGCACCGCCTGCACCAGAGTCTCCAGGTAGAACGGGGTCGTTGCAAGCCAACCACGTCCGGTCGCAGAACTCTTGCATCATAGATCCAGAACCGGTGAAGAAGCAGCAGCGTTGAGGGGAAAATTAAAGGGACTTGGATCGGAAGGATCCTGACCAAGTATTAAATGGAATAATGTCGGAAGAGGGGGAAATAGTGAGACAAAAGTCACAGAAAATTAAGGAAAAGAAAATGCACATGGGCATGAAATCATACTTCCCTAGGAACAAGCGGTTTTAGAGTGAAAAGGCTTGAAAAAGCTCACACGGAGGTTTCATAAATAAGCGGGGTTGCACAAAGGCATAAAGTCATAATTCCCTAATAGTAGGAGGCCAAAGCCCAAATACTTAGTAAGTATAAAAAGTGCTTACATGGGAGTTAACAAAAGAGAAGCTAAGTACGGCATAAAATGCACAAAATAGGGGTCCATATATAATGGGTTAAAGGGACATGGTTCCATATAGAATGGTCCACAAAGTTTAAATGAGTAGACTTAATAGTCTAAAAAGAAAATGTCAAGTTAACATTGTGAGTTGAAATAGAAAGTTAAAATGACGGGGAAAAGTTATTAAATAAATGGTATTCAAATGAATCCAAAATAAATGTTACATAAAATGGGTAACTAAAATGATTTTTAAAAGGTAAGTATAATGGGATCTAAAATGTAAGTATAATGGGTGCGATAGCGCTGAAAAAGAAAAAGAAAAGAACCGAATCAAAACACGTGCTTGGTAGCAACAGGTTGCCTGCTTACGCAGCATGGCGGCGAGAAGACGTCTCACAAGAAAATGTGAAAATACGTACCACCCATTTATAAAAAAGAGACCGGATTCCATCGCCGGTTATCCGCTGGTACTTCGTTTAGATTGCTCACAGTAGCATCCCGACTGAAATAAAACAGTACGTGAAATAACGAGGCACGAGGCTGGAGAAAATAGAAAGAAATAACCATTGAAATAAAAGTATATTTACCGATGGTTCTCCCAAGATTTCGTTATATAACGACGCGGTACTACATCACCGCCATAAATCAGCAACCCCCGAATAAAAGTCCAATAAGATTGACGGGATTATCTTAGCTTCTGATTAGAACATCATGGTCAGAACGCCCGTTCGTCACGGTGGCGTTCCAGAGAAATAAACGCAACACCAGTCTGACAGATCAGCTCAAGGGATTGCCAGCCCAAGTTGAAAAACTATTCGAGGATGTCAAAAACACGACGTCATAAACGCAAACGTCAATGCAAATGTCATTGCATACGTAGTAAGATAAAACGCTCTAAGACGCCATAGATGAGTTTAGGAACAATAAATAAACAAAACGCAATACATGTCGCGCGAGTTTAAATAATCGCGTGACACACTATCAATTTTATTAATCACTGCGATACTCTGTCTAAAACATACTTCAGAGTACATACCTTCACAGCTGATGGCTCCATAGTGGCGTCCAGAGGCCCGGTCTCCGCACACAATGCACAGTTCCAGGCCTCCAACCTCTCCGCCGCTGAACTTCATCTCCATCTGGTCTTGGTCCATGCTGTAGAGGAAATTCAACTTGATGTTAATTGTTATTATCACACCGGGATACGTAATAAAATAATTATGGAATACTGCAAAAAACTTGCTGCTACAGGCAACAGTGTAGCACTGCTGTCACTATATGTGTTGAATTAACATTGATTTGGCGAAAAAGCTAAAAACAACACAAATGCAATACGAGAAAAGTGAATATAGAATAATCCCCTCCTACGACAAGAAAGGCACAACCCTTGAGAGTTTAATATGCTTCTACGAATGAATCGCACTTGTGCCTTTTCTCCGTATGCGGGCAGAATAAGGGTCCTGTCTCCTTATTACCCCTGATTAAGGTCAATCCAATTGCGCAGTTAAAAATCAAAGCCTGGCTAGCTCTGCCCTCCTAAGCTAATGAGCAGTATTTCAAATTCAATAACCAAAGCAGTTTTAATTCTCTTCTGTTAGTAATAAGGTTGATATTGCTACAGAAGTTTTATCTGAGATACTGCCTATTGGTTTAGCGGGCAGAGCTCAAGTTGTCCACGATAACTGTAGATATATACACTAAGCAACAACAGAGAAAAATGCACAAAGTGGTCTGCTTTGGTGGTTATATTAAGCTTAGTTTAATTGCCTGATAAAGAAACAGGGTGGAGAGTCTAGCAGTTAAAAGTAGGTCAACTATATTTCATGTCAATGCAAGGATGTTCATATATTTAATCCAACATGAGAATGAATTGTGTAAAAAACAAACCAAATAGATAGAAGGAAGTCTTTACCAACCTTATATGATAGACTAATAAACTTGGAACTAAATACACAAATATAATGTTAAATATATAATTATGTACAATAGTACCTAACTATCCCTCAGGGGCATCAGGTGCCTTCTGAAGCAGAGATTAGAACACAAATTGCTTTTGGAATAAATTACCTGCTTAGCATAACAAGTTCCGACGAAATGCTACAGTTTTAGGCCTTGACATTAAATGAACAAATAAAGGTCAAAACTATTAACAAACAAGGTGAACTAAAACAAGTAAAGCCAAAACGAGCACGCGAAAGCTAAAGAATCGTATAAAACTGTCTTCTAAACAAAAAAGACACTTACAAAATATTTATCCGTAATGGCCACCTTTCACTCCAGTTTAAGATGCATGGTATTTATTGTAACCTTTACGAGATACGTGGGCGGAAATACAACGAACCCGTTCAAGGTATTGTGTAAAAACTGGACGCTCTGATCACTGGAGTGAAGAAAGACGGATGGAGTCATCCATAACGTACGGGTTACAGTTAGATTAGATGAAACAGAACTTACGCTAACACCAGGACGAAGCGTTGTTAGGTTTTTCTTTTTGCTTCACAAATAACTAGTTAAATAGGACTGACTGTCCAAAATTATCACTTAGTAAGACCAAACATGGTGGTATTTTTAACGTCGCGTCGGAACAGTTAATTTATAAGAGAGCTAAGGAATTACAAAAAAGAAAACAAAGTTGATGTGCCTAATGGACGAAAAAAAGAAATGCACTCAATGAAAACGTCACATGAAAGCTGTTTGAGACATAGCATAAACATTTTAAGTTTCGGTACATCTGAGCCTGGGTTAGCAATTATAGTGGAGTAAAAAAACTTTCAGAATACGTAGGTACTTCAAGATTATAATAAAAAAATTAAAATATTATAGTAGTTACACACTACTACACATAAAGTTGCTTGTCAACTTTTAGGCTTATTATAGTTTTATGATCGTGCCTGAAATGGGTTTCTTCCACAGATTAGCACAATCTGATCAAAATTGCAAAAAAGTTACACTAAAACTAATTAAAAGTGACAATCAAGTTAATTTTTAGCATTAAACTTAAATTTAATCATATTTGTTTAAATTAACTTAAATTAATTTCTTAAATGTTACGTCTTATTAACCCACAAACTTAATTATCTTTTTCTTATGTTGGTCATCTACATTCTAACTGAACTAACTAAACGCTTTCATTTCTAACCTATGGCTTAACTTAAACCATTTGTCAAATTGACAAAATGACAAACGAATCACATGTGGGTTTGTTGTGAATAAAACTTAGAAATAGTAATAAAAGTCACTTAAAATTGGTGAATAGTAATTGTTTTGCATAATGGAGGACATTCTCGAAAAATTCAACGCATTTACAGAAAAGCCAGTGAAGTTCTTAACCGTTCAAAAGGATGTTAAAAACGACATCACAAGTTTGGTTAAAACACTTTACGATTTTACCAAATCTGAAGAGCAGAGCGATGGGAAAAAGAAAAAAAGAGCTGCTTTGCCGAAATTGATCGTTAAGAATTTTGACGAGGAGCAAATATGGCAGGAAATTGAACTTCACAACGCTGAATGCTGGGATCAACTTGTGTGGAAGGTCGCTAACAGTGTATCAATGAAAGATCTTAAATTCCCCATAGAGATTAAAAAAGACGAAGATGATTTACAAGACGAGTCAGAAGAGGAAACTGCGGCAGAAGAAGATATTGTAGAAAAACCTACAAAGAAACAGAAAAAAACTAAATTAAAAAGTAAAGAGGTATTAGACGCTCAAGATGGAAGTCTATCTGAAGATGAAGTTATAGAAAAGCCTAAAAAGAAGCAAAAAGATTCTAAGGCAAAGACGAAAGGGTCAGTAGTAGATGATCAATTCTTTAAATTAAATGAAATGGAGCAGTTTCTGCTGAAAGAGGAAAAAGAGAAGAAAAAAGTGGATTCTGATGAAGAATCTATTGACTTTTTTGAAGATGTTGATGATGAGTCAGGTGAAGAAGGAGCTCAGGGGATGTACAATGATTTCTTTGAAGGTCAAGATGATAATGATGTTGATAATGCAGCTCAAGATGAAGATGATATGGAATTTGAAGATGTTGATGAAGATGAAGATGAAGTAAAAGAAAAGAAATCTAAAAAGAAAGATAAGAAAGTCAGATTTGCAGCGATGGATGACAGTGAATCTGATGAGGGTAATTTAAATGAAGAAAGTGATGTCACTGGTAAGAAAACTCCTGATAAAGATGAAAAAAAGTCTGAATTTGAACACAGGCAAGATCGGTTAAAGCAAACTATAACAAGACTTGAAGAAAAGATGTTTAAAGAAGCCCCTTGGCAATTAAAAGGAGAGGTAGATGCTGTAAAGCGTCCTCAAAACTCTTTGCTTGAGGAAGTGGTTGATTTTGAATTGACTTCTCGTCCTCCGCCTATAATAACTGAGCAAACCACATTGACTCTAGAAGACATTATTCGACAGAGAATCAAAGACAAAGCCTGGGATGATGTAGAAAAGAAACAAAAGCCTGTTGATGACCAGTTGGCTTTCCGTAAAAATGAAGTTTTAGATCATGCTAAAAGTAAACTTAGTCTTGCTCAAGTGTATGAAGCAGAGTATCTAAAGCAGAAGAAAGCAGCTTCTGGAGAAAAAGAGGATGAACAGGAACCAGAGAGCCATAAAGACGTGAGAGAGTCTCTGTCAAAACTGTTTGCGAAGCTTGATGCTCTATCCCATTGTCATTACACTCCTAAAGCACCACAAGCTGAAGTTAAGATTGTTAGCAATACTCCAGCTATTTCAATGGAAGAAGTGGCGCCAGTAGCTACGAGTGAAGCAGCATTATTAGCTCCTGAAGAGGTGAAAAAGAAGCACAGAGGTGATCTAATGAGTAAGGAAGAGAGAACTAAAACAGACAAGAGGAGAGAAAGAAGGAAGAAGAAGAAGTTACAACAGAAAAAGGGCGGTGTTACGAAAGTTACAGAACATAGAAATACAAAGAAGGGTGTTGAAGCGAATGATAAGTCTCTGAAGACTTCTAAAGCGTTCTTCCAGCAATTGAATGATGAAGCATCTAGTTTAATTAAGAATAAACGTAAAAATAAGGGGCAATAGGTTAATATTTATGTGTATGTTAACATCAAAATAAGATTACATTGACAATTTTTTTTTATTTACCAACTCTTTCCTCCCATTTATAAAATATTGAATATGACTGTCAGAACTTTCTTAAAGGTTTAGACTAGCAATAAAAATTGCAGAAGTTGACTGCTGTCTATCTGAAAAAGACAGTAAAATTGTGATAATTAAAATTAAAATAAATATCAGGGGACAATGTCACACTAATTGACCTAGTCCCAAACTAAGCTCAAGGCTTGTATTATGTATGGGTACTAGACAACGATATAAATACTTATATAAAGAAATATATACTTAAATATACAGAAAACATCCATGACTCGGGAACAAATATTCGAGCTCATCACACTAATATCTACCCTTACCGGGATTTGAACCCAGGACCGCTAGCTTCGTAGGCAGGGTCACTACACACTACGCCAGCGCGTCGTCAAAGCGGCGTAGTTATTGCTCTAGAACAGGAGTTAAAGTAAGACGCCAATCAGTTTCAGCAAATTTTATCGCCATTCTAATTCGCGCTTTAGTAAATTTTAATGTGCAAACGCATGAAAGTTGAGGCGCGCGCGGCGCGTCCTCATACTAAAACTGCCTCCGCCACGATTTTTAGTAATGGGTACGCGGCGCACCGCACTAACTCCGCTAGAATTGTTTTTGCGGGTTAAAAGTTTTTTTTGCCAGCAATACGGTATTTGACAAAAGTCAAATCAGCTTCTTTTCATGAAACATCAAAAACGCTCCGTTATTTATTATGGAATTTATAGGGATTACTATACTATCTTGTGACATCACAATCAAACAGCGTCCTTATTGTTGGATTTTATGAATTTAAAAATCTTAAAATAGCAAACATAAATAAAAGATTGATGTTTTCCAAGTATTTTTATCATGTTTATCTGTTGCTAATGAAAAACCAATTTAATTTCACTCTTGTCAAATACCCTATTTCCATAGACTACTTACCTACTTCTTAGCATCAGTGGTACAATAACGGTCGAATCTGAAGTAGAGTAGAAGGTATTGATAAACTTAATTCAAACCACTATTATGTGAAAAACTGAAGTAAATGTCCTCTAGCATGTAGTTCTTGACCTATATCACTTTTGTACGTTACTGCGACAAGGTACTTGAATGTTCAACTATTTTACACCTCGACTGTACAATCAGCTCAATATAACCCTGACCCACCATAGAACCGTGTCACAGTGACTATATGATTTGACTGGTTAGAAGTGTGAAACAAATTGTTTTATAATGGCACTGTGACACTGTTCTTTGGTTGGTCAGGGTTCCATTTGGCTGAGAAGAGAATACAAAACGGACACATTCCAAAGTAATTTGCTCTTGCATTAAAAATCTTATACGAACCGCTTCTAATTTTAAAATGCAACACTGACTCATTTTAGAATGTGTCCGTTTTGTATTCAATGAACTGACTCTTGGCAAACAGATAGACGGAACCGTACGCGGTTTTATAAAAAATGTCTTCGTTGCTTAAATACAAAAGCGACACAAACCAAAATGTGTTTGTGTTGCATTTAAAATCATAATGCTATATACTATAAGTTTTAAATCAAATTATATGTATTTGTTTTTGACTTGTGGCGCTTTTGTATTTAAGCAGCGTCTTGTTCTTAGCTATGTTTCATGACAATCGGTTAGGCTGTTTAAAGGACATAAGTTCTGGAAGTAGAGTCGACATTATATCGAAAAAGAAGAGTTATTAGGGCCATTCGCGCCAAATACAGCATACATAGATCTTATTATCAGTAGCGTAGGGGCGTATAGATATTTTTGACGCCTTGAGAATGTATAATACATATATTTATGACTTTGACTGTACTATCAGCTATACTGGAACCCTGACCATAGAATGGTGTCACAATGACAATATAAAACCATTTGTTTCACACCTCTTACGACTTGAAGCATAAGGTCACTGTGACACAGTTCCATGGTGGCTGTAAGTACCCTTGTCTTATACTGCCGTCGTACGGAGAAAAGGCACAAGTGCGATTAATTCATAGAAGTATATTAAACTCTCAAGGGTTATAATAAGGTTAGAATAATACAATTCATATAACAGATATGCCTTTTTTCCGTAGCTGGGCAGTGTAGTAGAATGCAAATGACTATAGTTTACGATGATCCTAGAGATATTGATATTGTATCAATTTACTGCAGTTTCTATGAAGAGCCTAGTTATATTTCCGTGCCTGGCGTGAATACGTTGATATGTCTAAAACGGCAATTTTACAGGGCGCCAATTTTAAGGTTTGACATTTTCTGGTAAATCGCTGTTTGATTGTAACTTTGATGTAAAACTTGATTTATCCATCATTTTCTGCATACTTTTGAATGATTAGAAGATTTTTGTGAGATTCCTCTTAGTTTGATTAATATTAGACTTATCAACTTACGTCTCATCGAGTTATCAACGTATTCACCATACAAAGAGGGGAAAATTGACGTTTCGAGAAAGAAAAAAAATCGTGAAAAATCCATTTCATGTTATTATACTTCACAAAAGTTTTGTTAAATACAACTTTTTATTATCTTTCAAGTGAAAATGAGTGATTTAAAGAATTATGTCTAGTTTTAATAATAATAGACATATCAACTGGTTCACCGACGAGAGCGACGAGTTATCAACAAATTCACAGTATTAGTAAGAAAAAAATTTGAAATAAAACACCTGTTTTTTTAATAATTTTTTAATTAAAGAAACTGAAATCATCATATAATTTAATTTTTGGAGTCATTCCAGGAATTTTACTCTTCTACATCCTCCAAATCTGGGTTTATCTCGTCAATATCCGGGTCAGCTGAGGCACAGTTTACTGTTTTTATTTGCAAATATTGCAAGAATTGGGGTCCTGACGTATTGTGATAGTTTTAGTCCACGTAGAATATTAAAAAAAAAATGCTATTACGCACGATAGGGCGTAATGGTAAAAAAAGGCCCCCGGGTATTATTTTGGATAATTACGGTCGATTTTTCTAGCATGGTTAGGACACTATTTACGAGCAAGTGTGATGAAAATAGTATTAAGTGCCCGCCTACTACACGTCCATTTATGTATAATATCTAGTGCCTGGTATTACTCTTATTATACTTGGATGTAGGGATAGACACACATATACAGACGACCCAAAGCGAAATACAACATTCGAATCGAACTTTAGATCTAGCTTTGCACTAAACAAAGGTAACTGCTGAGGTGGGACAGTACATTTTATAATTTAGTATTAGAAAACGAGCGATAGGAAAACCACTATCAATATGCGTGTTACACTTACGGTTAACTTATTGAAAATAATAATAAATACACCAACAAACAAAAAACAAATAAAGTCGTAAAGAGTGTCTCGTAACCCAAATTCTTAGTCCTTCTGTTAATTTGTAACAAATACGTAATTTGTGATACAAGTACGTTTCAACATCATCAATATACATTTAATTAAACCCCAAAACTTTCTAAAATCCTAGAAGCGAGCTACGATCGCTTTAAAGTAGAAGTTAAATCACCTATTTAAATCAGAAGCACTAATCAGGTGAACTCCTATAAAACCGAGAAGTTAGATTTATGTAAGTTTCAAGACCACTTCGTGCTTGTTTTGCATATGCTCGATAATTCCTACAGGACCTATGGGAAAGCTTAGTCCAGCTTCAACACTATTCAATTTAATAAAAAGCCGATCTATTTTAATGACAATATAAAAAAGTATTTAGATACAATTTATAACTTACATTTTAACAACTTCATTCTATTTTAAATCTTTTATATCTAGGAAAGGCCTCAAAGATACTGGCAGCATTTACTCGCTGGATGGTTAAACTAATGCGTTGAACGAGGAAACTGCCACCTTCTCAACGCCGAATGAAATGAACATATCTTATTTAATATATTTAAGGCATTCTCTACTAGTCCACCAACTGGCCAAGACCACTACATTGGCCAACCTTTAAGTTTTCAGCTAGTTCAGCTGCCGCACCAGCCCTATTAGAGGTCCGGTGGAGATGTGTGACTGGGCTAGCATGTCTACTCAGGTTGCATCTCACACTAGCACCCGTCCCATATTCTGCACGGAACCAAGGACATTTTGTCAGGTATTTTGCCATCATATCTACAAATGCCGGTCGGGTCTAAAAGGGCCGGCACGTTTATTGAGGCAGGAGACCGGCGGATGATGTCATTTAGTGCGGGGGTTCTTGAAAACAACAGGCGTTACATATCGGTTGCTGTCGCACATAATCTGGTTTTCACAGAATACCAGCGTTGCAGCACTAACAAGTTTAGTGTCGCAACACAATGCTGAGCGCACCTTTAAATGTTAAGATAAATTAGTGATTAAATTGTAAATAAATTAGTGAAATTATTTTAATATTATGATAATAAACAGAGACAACACTTTTATATTGGAATTAGTAATATTGACAACTGTACATATTCTTTCTTTGTTTCCCAGATATTACATTATTATCTGAAAATATACAAGTATACTGGTTTGTTCCCTTGATTAAAAACATTGATAACTATACACGTCAAGGTTTCAGGTACTGATTTTAATTATTTGTCTGTTAATATCTTAAGATATTCTGGAGAATTAGAATATTTTTAAAACATAAGTTGAGATATCGTATTATTGTGTTGGTTCATAATTCTTTGACGTAAGTTTCCATGTTGAGATATCACATGATGCACTTGTTTGATTTACTCTACGTAAGTTGATAACTTGGTGGCCAGTAGTACAAATTGAGATGTCATATAACGCACTTAGATATATTACCTGTACCTAAATTGATAACTCGGTGGATAGTCGTACACATTGAGATGTGAGACGAGACAAATCGATGGGCAGTAATATAAGTTGAGATATCACATTATGCACTTAGTTTTGGTTACTGTACGAAATTTGATAACTCGATGGAAAGTTGTACAAGTTGAGATGTCACATTACGCACTTCGTTTTAGTTACTGTGCGTTAGTTGATAACTCGATATATTTGATTTGTTTGATTAATATGTCTTTATGTTAAAAAAAGTACGTTATTAGTGTAATCGAGAGTAAATTGATAAAATTATTTATAAATCTATGCACACAATTTGATGTGTAATATGTCTTTTTATCCACAATAACTTGCCAAAAGTATAGTTATCAATGTATGAACAATGGCCATAAGTCAAAAAGTAATTAAGATAAAAATATGAAAAAAATTACCAATATAGAAAAAAAAATAACGAAGCGTTTAAAGAAATAAAAAAAAAAACGTACATGTCGAGATATCAACGTCTTCACGCCAGCCACGGATTTATAACAATAATAATTCCTTAAGATGATTGTGACTCTTTCTAGTCATGATGAAAGCTGGATCTGATGAATACTGGATCTGATGATTTCAATCATAATTTGTAGATATTTGTTGTAGTATGTTCCCGTAGGAATTGGATAGTGATTCCAACTGCCAACAGACTATAAGGCTGGTTTACCCTTGAGTATTACCAAGCAGGGGACGTATCCCATAGTGTTAAACAGGGAAATCACTCGTCGTATAATATTCAATGTAGGTTGAGAGAAATCAGTCAATCTCATAGGATCATTCAATGTTGAAGTATAATTGGCTATCTGCCATTGACTAGAAATAATCACATATCAATAGCTAAGGATCTTTGTCCTAGCAATATATTTAGGCGTCCGTTGCGAGCTTACTATCAGGTAGCTATGTTTGATGATATTATAACTGGTCAGTTGCAATATTTGCAGTAGATATTTATTATTATTCATAGGAGAAACCAGATCACTCAGGCTCAATTATTCATTTCAAATGTTAGTATGTGGTATAGTAAAGCTTTCCAGTCTTGATACTATTTGATATACTAAAGTACATTCACAAGAAGGAGTGTCGTCGGCCAACAAGATGCATTTCTTTATGCATAGGTTCCCTTGGGAAAAGCATGATAATTCTGCTGAACAGGGACTGACTGATGCCCGTAGGCAGTACAGCCGAGTCGTAACTCAGTTTGAACAGAGAATACCAGCCGATGAAGAGTTGGTAGGAAGACAGTCCAATTTATAAATATGACTTTGAACTTTACTTATGAACGCAGTTACTCTGCTTCAGACTAGAAATATTTACTTTCTAATAAGCTTACTTGAGCATTATTGGTTAGAAATAAAGTTAAATAGAGTCAAAATAAGTTGATATCTCCTTAGAATAAAATTAGGTATGTTTGAGTAAGTAGTTTATTTCCCAGGTTTTCCCAGGTCTAATTTCAATAGTTTTAGTCATAGTGATAGCGGAGCCACCCAAACACTACGTAATGAAATCAAAGCAACAAAAGGAACACAAATTATTAAACCATTCCCGTAGCCCGTGCTATATTAGCTGTTTTCGCTAGCTCGTAGCGTTACCCATCCATTAGGTACCTAAAGCGTCACACAAAACACAAAACACCAATTATAAATTAAGCACAAACAATCATAGGACAGACAAAATGGACGATACGAGTACCCGCACTGCTACTATAATTATTATAACTCACCACCTCGACGGACTGGACCCCAGAAGAAAAGCGAGTTAGCGTCCCCTTCCCGGCCCTTTTATCTCTTTTTTTTTCTTTTTTTAAAATTCTAGTTTGGTTTAACTTCTGCTAACTAGACAGTCCTTGTTAGATTTTATAATTCTTCCTCATTTAATTTATTTAATAAACACAAATAATTAAGTTTGTTTATTATCTGAATATTAATAAAACATTAACAATTTTATTTTGTGTTGTATTTGGACATAAAACAACGCCATCTGTACAAATCGGAAGGAAACCGCTTTCCTCACTAGATGCCCGGGAATAAATCTGTCAATTCTAAGACGAGCTGTTAAATAGTTTTCGATTTCCTCCAGAGAGGTCTCTGTTCTCAATTTGTATAAAACAATAATAGCGTTCCTCATTATATTTGAAGTAAGGTTGTATTTCGAGATTCAAAGTTTTTGACATTATGTTTGATTGTAATTAATTAGTTAATTGCAGATATGATGTTATTTAATAACGAATTAGAATTTTAATACTAAACTTTAATTTATGAGGATTTTTACTCTCGTTAGAGCCTAAACTGAAATTAATTATATTTGCGAATTGAACGGGCATTTCTGGACCGTTACACACTATAATAATCATCATTCATCGTTTTGACGATAGAATAAAGACTAACAGAAAGGTTAATATAAATTAATATTTACGCTGCAAATGTGATGCGCGTGGAAAATTAGGAAGCCCTAATCCTTTATTGAATTGCACTGGGCTGATGATGATGATGATGACAACTATTATAACTATGTCTTCATTATTAAGAAGTTCGCCGTATGACACAAATTAAAATAAACGACTATCTACTAAGGTAAACGTCCGAGTGCTCATCGGTGTACCAGTATTTGTCCCCATACTTTAAATTGTAATTAACAAAATAAGATTAACAATACTTTTGTCACCACCTCATTTTAGCTAGATATTTCAAACGCCAATTTTTAAATGAAGAAAAGGACTGCCAGTAAAAGCACCTGACATTCACTCATACAATACGATTGAATAACATTGCTTTTCATTTTGAAAAAAATCCATATTGTTACCATGTAAAACAAATTCCATTTAACAAAAGTAAAGTTCTCATCTCCCAAATTAAATGAAAATATTTTGTGTATAATGTATAAATGACATGTCGAGCACTCCATACGTTCATAAGATACGTGACTGCTGTTTAAAAATAGTGAACAAAGTCAGGAGTCCGCGCGCGAGTTGAATGCATTCGGGGCCTGAGGTGAAGGGCGCCACGCCTCTCCTCTCCCGCCTGCAGTGTGCACTACACAGTAGCGAAGCGTCCATACAACCCGATTCCCAGCGGCTTCCCTAAAAATTCCTATGCATAGAGTAGGTACCACTAGGTATACAAACAACAAAACGTAAAACCGAAAGTAACCCGGTGTACTATAGCTTTACCTTGCTTCATAATACGATGCATGAACACCTAACGCCGCAATTCAAATTTATTTATTTACCAAGCCGAGATCTATCACTCGCTCGCACCCATTCAGTAACCTATATTACTAGAAAGAAACAAGAACAATATTTTCGTATACACGCACACACGCTCAGTTACATTTACCTACGCGCGCTCGAACTTACACCCACAATTTTATTAAAACCGCCATACATGCCGGTGACTCAGCTCCGGACTTGCACTAACACATTTAAACATTTTCCTAGCGCTTCCAACTCGCACACAGACACAGCGGCACGTGAGACGTAATGAAAATTAGAGCGAGAAAGCTCGCCACGGTCCGAGGTGGCAAACCGGCTTATTTTATCGAATTTTAAGCTTTAAGTGCATGAATTATCTTTCTTTTCCCAATGACGCTGTCGCCGTCACAAACGACCTTCGACCTTTAGTAATAATAATTTGCCAGTTTGCCGCCATTACTTTCGCTTCGCGGCGCGCAAAGATGCACGGTGTTTCCATTAAAGTTTTTTTTGGTTATTTATTATAATTGCCTAGTGTTTTGTTTTATGAAACTCAGTGAAATTTAGCTCGCTAAGCGTTCTGTGATTGTTATTTATTGTTATTATAGTGTTTGGCAACTAGGTATCTGGCGTTTCTTGGCGCGACGACGGAGGTTTGTTTCAATTCCGCTTTTAATACGTTAGGTACCCTTAGGTTTTGCTTAAATCTATTTATTCAGGTTATATTCGTGGTTTGGTTTTTAAATATTGTCGTCTGTCTGTACTCAAAGTACAAATGGCTGCATTGGTTCAAATTGAGTGTTGTCTTACAAATTAGGTAGGTACTTACCTACTTAATGAACTAACATGTTTTTCAAAGTTATCCTTTGAAAATAAAAAACATGTCTTTAAGTTAGGACGCGCTCACCCAGATATAAAAATTGATTATAAGCGTAGAGTAGAGATACCTACACCTTTTTTTGCTCCGGCTTGCCTATTTATTTACGTGACGCTTTGCCACTGACACACTGCATAGTGCCGTCCCTTACTAGCACATTCCCAAGCAAGGTCTTCAACTCGCTCACGGACTGTAATAGGGTCACCTTTTTGTTACAAAACCCAAAAACTAGGAAAAACACTGACGTCTGAGCCTAAGCAAACCTAATTTTATTGGAACATCCCGTGGGTTTATTCCCTTACAATTAATAAGTACGCGTGATACTCTCACTTTGTTACACGTAACGCATCAATCATCACTGCTCTGTTCGTTGACACGTCTTTAGGCCTGTTACACACGCAGCGGCTGATGTCCGTTTCCAATTATAAACGACGGATTGATCCGGATTAGTGATGTGCCGTTTCCGAGAATATTCTTCAAGTGAGAATATTCTCGGAAACGTACCCGGGAATATTCCCGCCTTTGGGAAATATAGGAGAATTTTGAATATTTGTATGTATACTTTGTTGTATACACAATTACATTTATTATTGGTTCTTTCCTTATATTGGACCATCCATCGATCGCCAAGTGTAACACGCCAGCTCGTTTTATTTTTTCTTTTATATCGACTTCCACTTCGGCATGTTCTCTGTCCAAAAGAGATGTTGCTAACTGTTTTCTTGATGGTAAACTATATAAAGGATTTACCTTCTGGAATGCTACTTTCCATAGTGGATGTTCGAAGAGAGATAGCGGTGAGCCAGTTATATACATCGCTCTTGCGATTGCTTGATGGATGCTGACCTGAACAAATAATAAATTATTACTATCGTTACATCAAAAACATCTGATTTTGTAAACTCTACAACTACGTTATTATAGTGCCCGCAAACCAAACTGACGACTAGGGCAACAAAACCAGTGTGAGAGATAGTATATGGTAATGTAAGTCACGCTCCTTAAGGCCATGCAAGTGTGAAAGAGATAGTACGATTCTAATAGTTTTATGACCCCAGTCGCCATTTTGGTTTGAGGATAGTACAATAAAGTAAAATCACCACGTGATTTACTATCATGGTCATTTCACAAAACATTTTGAAATATTTTAACATTGTACAAATACCTGCATTAGGATATCTGTTAAATAAACCAATAAATAGTTCCTACTTACTTTTTCCTCGTTGCTCATTGTAGCACGTGACGTGTCTGCTTGAGCCAAATCTTGGCTCTGCTCTCGTCGATGGTCTTGTAATGATGGTGAATTAGATTCAGCATGCGACTGACTCGAGCTGCTGCTGCTTTTATTTTTTCCATATTGTTTGAAACAATTCTGTACGTCGCTGGGTGTTTTCTGACATTTATTTAAATGATAGGCGAATCTCGTAGCATTTTTAAATGTGTACACGACATTGCAGTAATTGCAACAATAAGTCACTTTACTGTTATCAGTCTTGGAAGAAAAGTGTTGAAACACTTTACTTTTTGGCTTCATTGTTTAAGACAGCACTTACACGCACATGTTTATTGCACCGAATACGAAACACGACTGAGTTGAGCTATCGCATCGCTGTTTTGCTAAGAAGGGGAAAAGAGATAGCAGATCTGTTGAGAGAAAGAGATATATAGATATTTAATGGCTAAACATGTAACTAATGCAACCAAATGTTTTATATTAAATTATTTTAAATATCTGTCACTTGTTACCTATATTTAAACTATATTTTATGTAATAGTGGTTTTTATGTACTACTAAAACAGATCAATCAGTTTAATTCAAATGAAAAACAAGATATCAACTTAATTTGTGTTAAAAAATACTTGCAATATTATGAAAAAGGTTTTACACAGTAACACAATATTTACACATCATTTTAGGGCGATAAGCCATCCACTACAATTATTTTCATTTAAGATTTAATATACTTCATTTACTATTTTCAACGTTCTCCGATTTGGGGAATATTCTCGGAAATATAGGAAATTTCGTGGAATATTCTCTACGGGAACATTCTCGGAAACGGGAATATTCCCGCGGCACATCACTAATCCGGATCCGGATATTGTTAAACAAATTACAATTTGACTCATTTTGTATGTTGCATGTTGTTGTTGTTATATTTGGATCAACCTAATCAGTCGATCCCAAAATTTTCTTACTACAAACATTTTTCGGACTTAAGATAAGTTACACCAAAAGGATCGACCAAAAATTTGCAACTACGTTATCACAAAATTACTTAGAATATACGACGAATTCTGTCATTGTACAGAAGTCATCGATCGATTCACTATAGGAATTCCGAGCATTGAACTCTCCATTTGTCCTTATGGAGCTTCTATCTAAAAACACTGTGGACGCAATAATGAAAGAACCTACTTTTAGTTTTTGCATAAATCTAATGAAGTCCATCGTTATAAATTCTCTATTCTGTAAGGCTAGCCGAGATGCTTACCGATACCGTAAACGATGTTCGAAAATTTACAAAATGTATGAATGCCGTAGGCGCTCGACGCGACCGCATGACAACTTACGTCAATCCTATACATTTCGGATAGCGATAACGAACGCCAAGACCTTATGCTTTAGCTTAAGCTTTAGGCTTTTTTTGTCGAGGGCCTTAATTATTATTTAAAATCGCTTATGTTTTCGGTTTTTGAGTTAGAATAAACGATTGTCTGCGGCAGCTCTAAATTGGTCTCGCAACATGTCGCAACGGACTTGAGTCTGTGAGACTCAAGATATCCCTGCGAGAGATTTTCCTGTCAATTATACCTAAAAGCTCTCTTCAAGCTGTTTTTTGGAGACGTGATTGATATGTAAGTTTTTATCGGTATTAAACATAAAAAAATAACGTTTTGCGGGCTGCTTAACACCGTGTCAATGGGATCCTATTACTAAACCTCCAGTGTCCGTTCGTTCGTCGGTCTGTCAGTGGGCTCTATCTTATGTACCGTAATAGGTAGATAGTTTCTTTTACAGAGCGTGTATTTTTATTATTTTTAGAACAAAAACAAAAGGCCTCGAGGCGAGGCGATCTTGACTCGCACCTGGCCGGTTTTTGTAGACTCTGCATATACGATTTTTTACTGAACCGATCTAAGTTGCTCTTTAGCAGTTATTATAACTATAATTTAATTCGTTTGTCAACACAAATTGGAATAGAGTAACCCTTAGGCAACGGAAGTTTTTATGAATGTACATTATCAATGGTAGGAAAAAAAAAGTAAAAATTATCAGTTTAAATATTATCTCTAATCTCAGTTTACCTTTTAGAGATACAAAATGATACAAGGCCTAAAAAACCTTACAAATAAATACATACATATCTACCCAACATAAAATAAAACAATAAGCCTAAAAATATTTTTGTCGATGAAATATTAAAAAAGCATTAAATTCATTGAGTCATAAAGAAATACTGTATAAAAATCTGTCACATAAAAAATAACGTGTCATGACATGAAAACTGACAAATTGATTAATCGTTGCGTTCTTCCAAAAATATTAAAAACGCTATTCTGCGCTGAGACTTTTGTAGGACAATGGTTAGTTAAAAACCATTTTTATTAATGTCATATTCTTCTAGTTCTTTATTTTTGAAATATCTGATGTTTGTTCCTTAGTCTTGAATGTTTTCCTTGCATGTTATCATATCATGTACCTAATCACTAAGTAGTGTAAAACAAAGTCGCTTCCCGCTGTCTGTCTGTCCCTATGTATGCTTAGATCTTTAAAACTTCGCTACGGATTTTGATGCGTTTTTTTATAGATAGAGTGATTCAAGGAAGCTTTTTATCTAAAATAAATTCTGTTTTATGTATGGGTGTTACAGAAAACTCACATAAATCGAAGCAAAGCGAGGGCGGGTGCTAGTTTCTCTATATAAGAATGTTTGTCATTGTCTAGTTAATATTCGTACCTACCCATAGTATAAGCTTAGAGCTTAGTTTGGGAAAAAATCATTTTGTGTGAGATGATCCCATTTTCTTTTAAATATTATTATACTTGATTAAAGTATTATTGTTTATCAAGGGATAATAACAGGCTATTATGACACGACATAATTATTAAGTCACCCGAGGAACGCAAGGCAAGGTTGAATTAAGTTCAAACGTCTTTATAGCATTTAAGTCTAGCGTTCAACACTTTACTTTTCACTTCGATCGCGAGAAATTTAATCTAAAAATATAACATTATTTTCTACTTTCTATCCGTCACTCAAAGCAAAAATAGATAGCTCTGCAGCTACACAGAGTTGTTTTAGGGTTACCTGGAAATCCTAACAAATTCTAAAACGGAAATCGAAGTGGCCGGCGGTGCCACAAACAGGCTCATGTCATCGGAGAGAGCGGTGGGCTGGGGAGTGATTCTCTCAACTACGACGGTTGGGTGGACTAACGAGTGAATATCCAAGTGGCGAGTTTATGTTGTCCCGTCAGTGCGAACAAAACATATTTTAGCGCGTGCATTTTCAATTTGCCAACATGGTTTCTACCGATGGATTGAACGTATAAGCCTGCTTAATTGAAAATGCACGCTCTAAAATAATGTTTTGTTCGCACTGACGGGACTACTTAAACTCGCCGCTGCGATTTCGCTCGATCGTCTGACCGTCCGTTGTTTTTGAGAGAATAACACCCCAGGTTAACACGAGTTGCACGACCAACTGACTTCACCTCCACCGCTGCCGGCACCGCACCTCTCCGACGATAAATCCAACATGCAGGACGCCAATGTTGGACACATTTAGCTAAAGGCACCAATAAGGACACTTAATGTTTATTTCAAATATAATAAATAAGGTAATAAATTTAGTGTCAAAATAAATTAATAACCGTTATTTTTCTGTACCTTGGAAATTGTCCATTTGTACTTGTTCATTACTGGTTCCATTTACTGGTCAGCTGGCTGTTTGTGTTGTGACTTTCTAAGGAAATTTCAAATAAATAGAGACCAAAAGTATCCATTTTTAGTCCGTCTATACATCGGTTAGTTATGAGTTATTTTAGAGCATGAGAAGTGAAAATAGTAGATTGTTGCCGAGGGTAGAAAGAACGCGAATTATGGACGAGTCATATAGATGCTTCTAAAGTAAGAGTCCATAAATTGCACTTTCAGCCTAGGCAGACAAAGTGCTTTACTCAAATACGAAAAAAAAAAGTAAAAGTACACAACTAATGGTCCTGGCCTACAATAACAGTCCAATTTTACTTACGATATTATTCTAAAAATATGATAGCTTTAGCTATAGCTTGAGTTTAGAGCAATCGATTTTGGGCCCAACAGTACATAATACCCAGCAATAATAGCCGTAAGGTAGCTACTTTAGAATAATGTAATGAGGAAAATTGGACTATTATTGCAAGCTAGGACCATAGTTGTGTAGTTTTACGGTAACGTAAAAATTTTCCATTTTGTATGAAAACGGCCTGTCATAAAAGTGATGTTATTTGACCCCAAACCAGACCAAAAAATTATCATATTTTCAAGCAGTGTTCAGAAAATTCAATGTCTGTTTCCTCTATGTCAGTAAAATAGTATTTCATTAATCAAAATAACCAACAAGAGCTCAACTTAATGCTCAAAAGGTTTCATTTTGCGAATGGAGCATTTCGAATAAAGCCAACTTTTTCCTTATTGAACGCAGAATTAATTAAAAATAAATTATTCCGGAAAAGATTAGAACTTCATTTTGGCTATTTGCATATTTTACTGCAACAAAAAGACTGATCACCATTAAATTTTATTAAGAAGAAGCTTGCGGGGATTAATATAGATTGCAGATTGTTTGTAAGTAAATCAAAAAAGTTTATAAATTATACCCAGCTTTAACGCGTGACTTTGTTTTCGTTAACCAACCCAAACATTGTTTTGTTTTCTAGATGTTAACCTATTTTGTTACCCAGTGTGTAAGCTATTTTATTCCTAAATTTCATTTAAATCTGACTTGCCATTTCAGCGTGAAGAACTAGCAAACATGCTAGATCACGCAAACACACCAACATTCACATTTCAATTCATACTCATACTACCGACGCGCCCTCGCTTCGCTTCGGTTTAAGTATGATTATAGCTTATAGCCTTCCTCAATAAATGGGCTATCTAACACTGAAATATTTTTTCTAAACAATAGTTCCTGAGATTAGCGCGTTCATGCAAACAAACAAACAAACTCTTCAGCTTTATAATATTATTATAGATTTACATTAGTATGACGAATCATGATTATTGTGTAGGTACGGTTTTAGGCGTTTTCCAAACTTTGTTACAATAATTATTTAGAACGCCTCCGTTCAGCAACGGACGTGTTTCAGCTAAAAATTATGATAATGCTTATTTTCTGACGCCCATGGACCTAATTTGATTCAAAAAATTTGCCACATCAGCTTCAGGGTTTTTGACTAGTCTGTATTGTCTGTCGTAATTATTTTTAGTCATCAAGTCATTAAGATCATAATTATCGCAAGTCATAAAATAATAAATAATAAAATAAATACAAGGGGACAATCTCACACCAATTGACCTAGTCTCAAACTAAGCTCTAGGCTTGTACTATGGGTACTAGACAACGATATAAATACATATATGAAGAAATATATACTTAAATACATTAGAAAACATCCATGACTCAGAAACAAATATTCGCGCTCATTACACAAATATCTGCCCTTACCGGGATTCGAACCCAGGACCGCTAGCTTCGTAGGCAGGGTCACTACCCACTAGGCCAGCGCGTCGTCATAAAATAACTGTTATTTTTTCATGTTCTTTTTTTTATCTAGAAATATTTAGTTTTTTTTTTAAAGTTTCAGTGATTTAAAAATAATGATTTCTTTGACTCTTACATTATTACACAGTGGAAAGGTTGTCGGAAAGGTCTAGTGGGTAAACTGAAACCAGTGGGCCTAGTATGGTTGCGTCACTTTTTGACACGTGTACTTATTTACCTGTCAGAAGGTGACGAATGCCTTAAACAAAATTTATCTCGCGATATAGACGCAGATATACTAGGCCCGCAGCGCTGTGTCAAAGTTTATAGGTACAGAAAAGTAATTAATTCCAAAATAATAATTAATAATAATAATTAATTTATTGTAATTAATTTTAAAATAAAATCACGCATACCTTACATACTAAACTGACTATACTTAAACATAACAATATTAAATAATAAACACTAACCTCGGTCACCTCGGTGGTGACAAAACCTCGGGGTCCTGATTTGTCAAAGCTGAAATGGTCGTTGCTGGTAGGCTGCTGCAAAACCGCGGAACACGAAATCTTTCGTTCAGAAGTCAGGACACTCGACGGTCCCTTGAATAATCCGCACGCACACTACAAACGAACTGAAGTGCACGTAGCGAAGCGACAGCAGCTGGAAAAGCGTTAGAGTGCATCCAACCTTCAGATGGACGTACTTCCACCTCGTCGTTTACCGTAGCAGTGGTGCAGACGGGACACAGTAACTCATCCGAATGGCGGGATAGTCAAAGTCAAGTCAAGTCAAGTCTAATCATTTAATGTCAAAAAACACAAGCCATAATTACAACAATAGAAAAAAAAACATAAAAAAAGAAAGATCTTGTTAAAAACACAATTTTTTTTTTTATTAATAATCACCCATAAAAGTCCTTAACATTATAAAACGCTTTCTATACACATCATAAGAAGGTGCATTTTTAATGTCCAAGCTTAATTTAATATAAATTCGATACGGCCACTATACGTATTATTATTCTGTACATTACTAATCAACTCATGCTCTGGCAATTCATGTTTGATTTATTTATTGATTGACAGGACCCCTAAAAAATTATATAAAAGCCGCTTCGTGAAATTATATTAAAGTGACGCTATGTTCAAATCGTAATGAATAAAAAGCAAGCTCTAAAAACCTTACTGCATTGATAATGTCATCGACACGTGACACGCCATCAAGATGAATCTAACGACGTATCGTTTATCACAATCGGTGAAACTGTTAAGCACTTACAAGCGGATGTAGGGACCAACATACATGTATCCACGTCAAACACATAATAATTTTGGTAAGGCCCACTTGCGTGGACCAGAGTTAGCGTCTTAACCCGAGGTTAGGCGGCAAACCACGTACAAAAGTAGACACTTAACTCTGGGTTAAGGGCTAACAGCTCTGGTCCACGCAAGTCCCCCTTATAGTGCCAATCGGGAAAAAGGATCTTGGAACGAATTGTTGACGTAACTTTGACATAGTTTCTTTGGGGCTCAAAATTCCACTTATTTGATTTCATCTACCTGACAATTTTGTATCTCCGTTTCGTTTCGTAAAGGCGACGACGGGCTTAAAAGCGATCTCATTAAATTTATTATTAACGTTCGAGATTTCGTTTCTTTTCAAAACTCGTATCTTTGGCCGGCTTTGGTTAAAATGCCTGAACTTTTTCACAGAAATGATTAATTATTGTAAGTAGTCGACGCGCCTTTCCTGATTTTAGGCATTTTAAATCGGGACCCGTTATTGAAGGAAATCCTTTGTTCTTTTCTTTTCACAATTATTTTCTGGGTAACGAAGTTTTTGCTAAGTAATAAAAATTGTGATATTATTATTAAAATATGTACATTTTAAATATTTAACGGTAAACTAACCTGTCACGAATATACATCTTAGCGTGTTTCTGCAAAATGTGGTTATAGAATTGACAACAAATTGTTAAGAATTGTAATTCTGTACCTCTGCCTCCTCCACTCTGGGATGACGGCGTGACGGTATGTATGTATGTATTTAACCAATTTATTTAACTTTCACGACAATTTAATTCATGTCGCAATACATTCTATCGCAGAATTTTTATTCATTGATTAATGCTATAAATAAACGAAAGTAAAGAATATATTAAAGTCAATAAATAAGGTCGATTTGGATCAGTGTTTATAATTTTAAATATCTATTTACCAAAATGTAAAAACGACAAACTTGATTCTATTCTAACTAGAGCACGAATCCCAATTTTATCTTAAAATAAAGTATTTAAATTCCATCTAAATTTCCACTTATGTTAAAATAATGGAGTCTAATTTCAGCTAGGTACAGGCGCGGACAAAACCGCACATTACCAGGGCACCGCAGCGGTCCGCTATAGCCAAGCTCATTCCCCACATCCGTGCTCGACTGTACCTAAAAACTGTAAAAAGAAAACAAACCGTTGTACCCACTGTTAAGGTTCTCTTTGAGCGAGCAATACACTTGCTGGCAAGCGTCGTAAGGATAGTTTTGCACGCCCTCTGAAAAATGCAAGTTTCAATTCGGAAGTCGAAGAAAAGTTTAATATGGGGAAAGTTGTCTTTTGGTTTTCACGTAGCTACTTTGTAATAAGGCGTTTTTGGGAAGCGCTTTTGTAACACAAGCTGTTATCAACGTTGTTACTTTAGCTTTACCTATATTAAATTCTAGCGACCCGTTCCCGCTTCGCTTCGGTTTTTTTTTTTTTTTTTTTTTATGTCATAGAGAAGACAAACGAGCACACAGGCCACCTGATGGTAAGTGGAAACTGTGACCCATAGACATTCGCATTCACAGGACTGCAATGCAATCCTAAGACTGCAAATGCGTTGCCAACCCTGAGGACTAAGATGGAATGCCTCTATGCTAGTCATTTCACCGGCTGTCTTATCCCCAAACCGGAACACAACAATGCGAACACTGCTGTTTGGCGGTAGGTTAATGGATAAGATGGTGGTAGCGATCCGGACGGACCCTGCACAAGGTCCTACCACCCGCAAAGCCTTCCTTGATAATTAGCCAAAAGTTTCAAATCGGACTAGTAGTTCCTGATATTAGCGCGTTCAAACAAACAAACAAACAAGCTTTTTAGCTTTATAATATTATTAGTATAGATATAGATTATCTCGTTTAACAGGCTTACAATCTACATCTTCTCCTTCTTAATAGAGGTCGGCTGGCTATCGCTATAACCCTTGCACTCGCCACTGACAGTATATCTGGCACTCGTGTTTCATACAAAAACGAAGATTGCCGAAGTACATTAAGAAAATAGAAGCGCTGTAATTATCCGGACCACATTTTTTTTTTAGAGTGGCGGACGTCATAATTAGGGTGTAGAGTGTACATGTATTGGAAAACTATTTATTTTGTGGATAATCTTAATTAAAGTACCATGTTGAGCCAAAGTTAAAATTATTATTAACTTACCATATTTATCTGAAAAAAGTAGGTGGTATAGTCACGGAATTTAATTCCTAGTCACGATGTCAAATTGGGACTGTAAATAAAAACATAAGATGTCTCTTACGTTTTGATTGATTACGTCACTTTGACATAGTCCAAAGTGGACTAAGAATTTAATTCCTTCATTGTACATAATACAGGTTTGACACCACGGGCGGTAAACCCGAATGCCTAAATCGCATTTTTATTGCCCTGGCCTATGAAGGTATGCTTGCGTGTATGTAATGTACTGATTTTTACGCTTATTTTTTGCTCTTCTCCAGAAGAATAATCAAAGACAAAAAAAGGCGTTTAAAAAAGTAAGCATATTCTGATATTTTACCGTACAAAATTATTTGTTACGTACATCAACAAAAACATCATTAATTATTCGAAGATCTTCGGTGATCTAATTCGCGAGCTCTGAATTACGAGAAGCGAAATCATTTCTTTTATAAAATATCCAGATCATTATTACGGACGGTGTAATACTGGATATCTGAACTGATCCCATTACAAAGGTCACTCTAGAACAAATTCACAGAATGAACACTTGAATGAACTGAATTAATTTTAATTAATTAATTGAAGTTCATGTTCATATTAATTAATTGAACTAAACAAATTGGCATTTTACCTAAAAATACGGAAAAGTAATTTGAAATGTTTTTCTTTTTAAGCTAAACACCATGCTGTTACTGGAACTTAATTCGTCATTGATTTATGTAATTAGGGCGTAAAAGATTACACTTTACTTCAGTAGATATCGATAAGTTCTTTACTTAAATAGAAAAGTTAAAAACTATCTTTTTTTTTCATTGGTGAAATAAGTATGTGGTCGAGCTTTCAATTGCCAGGTTGTGTTGCAACTATTGATGAATCCAATTTTATTTGTCTAATCCTTCGAATAATACTCACATATAATAATAGTTTTTTAGAATCTAGAACTTCATTATAATGATTACTACACTGTCCGGGTATTAGCTCTTATGAACACAATTTGATATCTTTCGATAAAAAATATGCTGCTCCAAAAAATGTTAAAAATTAATTACCCTATATTATTAAGGATAATTGTTATAATTATTTTAATTACATAACAAAGTACTTAATTAATATTAATGTTTGTATGGAATATGCACACTTCATAAGGACACTAGCTAAGGACTGTTGCTCAGCGATAATGTAACATTCATTTCAGCGTGATGAAGCAACCAACATACTAAGATACAAACATACGCATACCTATTGATAAAGTTTGTAAAAGTGTGAGCTAGTAGGTTAGTCACTTCGAATAACAAACATACTTACATTAAATTTCGCCACGGCGCTCAATATAAAATTCAATCAAGTGTACCATCTTCACCCAAGTAATCTTCACCAAGGCCTTAAATATGCGGTTTTCTATTCCTATTATTTCCGCTTCTCCCTCTTTAAAGGAGACCCTCGAATGGAAAACAAGATTTAATACAGACGACAGAGCGATTACGCATCGTAGTCACGAGATTAAATTTGGTACCCACCTTAGGTCCAAAGTCAGTCTGACATTCTACAACAATAAGGTGGAGTTTCCTAAACGTTACAAAGGACTAGACATCTCTAATGACATTGACGACTTCAAGCATATTTTTCTTGAAATGGGTCACAAATTAACGCTGATGACTGTACAAGTAGTTTTATTAATAAAAATACCGCGTTTAATAACATAAAAGTTTTTACGTTTCCATTTCATAAGAGATAAAGAAAGCGTCACAAATATGTAAAACAGAACGTGATTTTAAAGGGACTTTGCTTAATACAAGAACCGGCTAAGTTCGAGTCAAACTCCCGCACTGAGAGTTCCGTACAAATTTGTAGCTAAGTAAATTTTGCTTGTAATCTTACTTTAAATTTACGGTTTTCGAATATTTTCCTTAACGTGTAAGACATTGCTTCTTGCCAAATTTCATGAATTTAGGTTAACGGGAAGTACCTTTTAGGTTTTAATTCCTTTGGGAGTGCCAAAATATGTGACATAATTTGTGCCATCGCTTTGACTTAGAACTTAGAAAAAGGTTAAAAAATCCTTATATAATAAAGAATAATCAGAATTATGTTGTTATTTTGATTCATTTGCATTTATTTTTACAAACAAAACTTGGGACGGTCACTAGTATATGGGACAAGCATCGATAGTTGAGTTTATCGATATAGGTAATCCCTAGCTGTCATTTAATATTGCCTCTAATATTCCTAGATCTGCTTATAAATTATACATTTTAAATATCACATAACATTACACTTAATACCGTTTACAGCAAAACCCAAGTTAAACTTTTTGTTGAAAAAGGAATTGTAAGAGCCAGCACGTTTAGAGCGTCGTGCACTTTGGGAACTTTTTTAATTTTCTGTGAAACTTTCTCCAATACTTTTTTTCTATAAAGCTAACATGTGACATAAAACAAGTGGGACTATTTCACAGAATGTGGTGTTAGTAGCAACTTCATATTTATGAAAAGTTGGTGATTAGAAGTTTCGTCGACAAAAGAAAACTATTTTCTTTAAAAATGCTTTTCTATATCGATATTTTTACTAATCTACTAAGTATAACTTTTATTAACAATGGCAGGTAAAATTAAGTGTTTATCTGTTTGTGAATTTGGGCTATCTCTGGAACTACTAAATCGATTTAAGAAATATTTGCCTACAAATCACAACGGATCGAAAGTGTGTGGACTGGTCTTAAGGAACCGCCCTAGGCGTACTTTTTCGAGTCAAATCGGAGAAATACTGGAAAAGGGCCGAATCTTAAGTACTTACCCGAAACCGACGTGGGTGCATTACTCGATGTATGAATGTGGAAGAAGCGAAAGAAATTTGTCAAGATCGTAGCAAGTGGAAAGAAGTGGTCTCTGTCAACCCCTCTGGGAAACAGGCGTGATTTAACGTATGGATGTATGTATGTATGTATGTATAATTTGTTTGATCAGTAGTAACGCAACTAATTGTTAAAATTCGAAAGAGAATCGAAAATTTACACATTTTCATGAGATTTAACTATTAGTCAGGTAGTTTTTTTTTATTGCCGTCGACGGGCAAACAGGCAGACAGCCCACCTGATGGGAAGTGGTCACCGCCGCCTATGGACATTTGCAACACCAGAAGCGTCACCGATTTAGTTTTACTACTGAACAAACAACATGCCCTCAGAGGAAGCTATTATCCTTGACTATCCTATTCGCGTTTGGTATTAATTTACCTGTTTCTCTAATAAGTCCATCTTGGTTTTATGACATTGGAACAATATACCTTGTAACAAGGAGTGAAAACCATTAATTAAAAAAATAAATACGACAGCATTTTGCGTCAAAATGTAGATGTTCGAGCAGTGTTCAAACATACTGCCCTCATAAAGCCAATAACCAGTATCCCAAATTCAAAGGTCAAAGCAGATTTAATCTTCTTGCACTTGCAACAAGAGTTTTGTCTGAGATACCGACATGTATCTTATCAGGGGGATTACCATGACATACTCGTACTAAAGCAGTTCAGTTTAGGCTAGAAAAGGACAGAGCTATAGCAGTTATACAGTACTGTCCCTGTCTCTCAACCTAAACTGACTGCTTGAGTATGTCACGGTAACACTGCTGGGCTGTGTACGGTCACGGACTTTAGTTGTTGAGCCACCATGGAACCTTGTTCCATGCGGGTTTTATGCGACAATGTTCTATGGTGGTTCATCAATTAAAGTCCGTGACCGTACGTGAGCACAAAAATTGGGAAAATGTTGTAGCTAGAACTTCTTTAAGATATCTATTTTCCAGGTATCTATTTTATTTCTTGATAAAAGCATTTTGTAAAACCTGGTACGTTAAGTTACATAAAAAAATTCAATTCCAATGTTGCAAAATGACGAAAAATATTCAACAGGGCTCCATCCTTCCGGTTGTGAATCAATCAATTTTTCACCCAGTTTCTGTCAACCAACATCGGCATTCAACATTTCAATTCAAGTTCCGATGAAAATGCAAAAATGTCTGTCACATTTTTTTGTGTCCAGTCTTTGTCTGGTATTGCACCACCATGCTGTGAGGCATTTAGGGATAATGCAAACCAAAAAGTTTGAGCATACCATGAGCTACAATTACCGTACTCGCTAGCGAGTCGAATGCTCCCTCACAGACCTCTTATACGGTGTGAGGGACAGAGCATAAAACTCGCTTGTGAGTACGGTAATTGTAACTCATAGTAAGCGTAACTCTAACTTGATCATACACGCTTGATTATACACGCTAGGATCGTACGGCAATTCGTGTCAGGGATGTTTATAATAGTGACTTCAATAAAACCAGAGATTCTGATACGTATTGTAAACTAAAATCAGGATACCAAGTGATAACTCTGTATCTAAACCAATAACTTGTAGATAATTTTATTGTATGTATATGTATTTCAATTTAAATAACACTCAGTACTTTTAACACTTGAATACTACAGTCAAACACCTTAGAGGTAGAAACTAGAATGACTGTCTGGACTTGGTATCGGTTACAAGAAAGTTCAGATACCCCGTCTTACCACTTATACATTGGCGCTATTTTTGCCGTAAGTAACCGATTCCAAGTCAAGTATAATCCTTACATTTTAATAGTTACTAGCGACCCGCCCTCGCTTCACTTCAGTTAATGTGAGTTTTTTGTAACACCCGTATATAGAACAGAATTTATTATACATTAAAACATTCCTCTTGAATCACCCTCTCTTTACAAAAAACCCTATCAAAATCCGTTGCATAGTTTTAAAGATCTAAGCATACATAGGGACAGACATACAGACAGCGGGAAGCGACTTTGTTTAGACTATGTAGTGATGAATCGTTACACTGTGCTTAACATTTTTAACAATACTATAATTGGTG
The DNA here is from genome assembly GCA_963966035.1 of Acleris laterana. Lineage (NCBI taxonomy): Eukaryota > Metazoa > Arthropoda > Insecta > Lepidoptera > Tortricidae > Acleris > Acleris laterana. Next base: position 11,895,224 of record OZ014450.1, on the reverse strand, counting down.
GAATGTTAGTTTAGTTTTAGATTCTGACACCACGACCGGTTTAAAATATGAAAAATATAATAAATTATTCCCAAAATTATAACAAAGCTTACAGTATCACCGTGCAAATGCGTGTGCGTATAGGTGTCAACTTAAGCAAGTTTAATTGAGCTAACTCGCTTACACGTAAGAGAATAGCACCAGAGATACGCGATACGTAGATAAAGCATTATTTATCGTCGCCACTGACACTACGCGCCTGCTCTTATGAATGTTTTATTGCACCTTTCAAGGAAAAAAGGGCACATCTGTTATACAACTCCAGTTCAAAATTCGTTTGTATTAAAAGCTGCAAAAGGTCAGTTATTATTTCAACAGTATAAAGGCCTTTACGGCCTTTGGCTAGCATGTATATGGTGTTGTTTGTGCCCAGATTTGCTCAGTAAATTGAGTGGTAAAGCGTGGTCCATCCGATCATATTGACCATTACCAGACTCATTGGTAATAAAGGTTTCCAATTGAATTCATTTAATGTTTTACAAGTGGTTAGGTTGTTTAATCATTGGCCGCTGATGTGACGATAATCTGAACGATCGCTAAAATTATATTTACGGACAAAATACAATGTTAAACACATCAGTCAGCTTTATAAGTAGCGCACTTTTGTACCTTGTCGCTTTAACACCTTTGACAGATTAGTACAGCAGTTAAAACATTAAGTTAAAGTGACAAATCACGCTGACGCCAGCCGCTAAAACAGTCAAGTAAATAAGAGCTATCAAAACGTTTGCCATCCGATAACAGGCCGTGGACTGATGAATGGCTATAAAACCAATTTCTGTACATAGAACTTTTAGTAGCACGAGTAAAATTTCCCTTGAGACTTCCCAACGATAATAATTGATTAATAAAATGGTGTTTACGGTTGGTTACGGAAAGTAATAGTAGTAACACTGAATTAGATATAGCTACAAGCTATTTTTTCCGTTTTTTTTATCGTTTTTTTTCTAATTTTTTTTTTAAATATCCTAAGAAATTTCTCAAAACATACGGAATCCTTTTATCCCTTTTTTCGCACTTGTCCGGTTTTTAACATAATTAACAAAACTGAATGGTGCGTACTATTTAAAAATAGTAATTTTGAATAGGGTTACCGATATGACTTAAGTAAGCACCATTACACCATACAACAAATGTCCTGTTTGAGTTTAACCTTTTCTAGGGTTTCCAAATCCCACATTACAATAGAAATAAAAAAACAGTTTTCAATGGTCTCAAAATTAAAGGAACGCTGTTTCTAGATACAAAATGAAAAAAAAACGACTTCGCTCTAAGTATATTGTTTACAGTTTGAAACCCTTAAAAAACTTAGGCCCGTATTAATAAACTCATCATGGCTGAGATGGGCGTCACAAGATACGTCAAAGTAAACGTCAAACCATAGAACACTGTCATTTTTGACACGTCTCGAGACGAGCATTAGAGTTGAGATGAGTTTATTAATACGGGCCTTAGACTCTCCTAGCAAAGACGCCTTGTTTTGTTTCATATTCTGTATATTTTTTGCAATGATCATAGAGAAATTGGATAAATCTGGGTTAATATCTATATCTAACCTATATTAGGTAAATATTATATCAAAACCTAATATTTACGAATAAAAATTTTCAGCTTTTAAACAATATACGTTATAGTTTTTGCCCGCGACTTCATCCGCATTGACCATCTCACGGAATATATCATATTTTATATCTTATCTATTTTTGAAATCTATCCAGCTGCGGTTTTAGCGTAAAGGACATACAAAGTTTGCATTTAGGTACTCGTACATTATACGCGAGACACTTTTTACCTAATCTTTATGTTTTATCTACTTCATTACACAAAATAAATAACCCTAACGCAATTCTAAACAGTGTTTAACCTACTTTTATAAACTGTTACTCTGTAAAGCTAAGCTCATTTTAAAATAAAATACGTCAAACCTAACCCAATAACGAGTTGGGGCGCTCAAAACAGCTCCTGAAAATCCATTGCGCAGAAACTTTTAACAGCAAACTTTTGAATCGGTTAAAACTGGTTTAAAGTTTGATGCAATCGCGTTGCATTTAGCATTGTTTTTGGGAAAGAGTGCCCTACAGCCGTTCGAAGTATTTTACGATAAGCCAAGAAAAGACGTTTAAAACTTACGCTCTTATTAACAAATGCACTTTAAACCTATTTTAGTTCAAATATGCGTTGTCGCTTTCTTTAAAATGGAAATATCACAATGGAACATAAGGACAAAGCATATTACAAGCACACTTTACTATTGTTATGAATACGAGGGTTTTTTTTCCACCAATTTTTCCAATATTCAAATTGTAAATAGATTTAGCTATAATACAAAAATTCTACGTAGGTACAATGTTTCATTATTTTAGGTGTTGCAAAATGAATTTATTAAAAATTTGTCAAATGCGATTTGGACTCGCGCACTGAGGGTTTCGTGCCACCGTACAGTGTGCATTATTACATTCTAATTTAAATTGAATTTCTAATCGAATCACCACGAACCCAACTCACACTTGGCCATTTTTAAGTAATTTTGTCGTTTTTCTTCAAGGTTTGTAAAAAACCTTCCTAAATTTGACACTTGAATGTTTTACCGTTTTTACCTTTTTTGGAAACCCCCTTTTTATTTCACTATTTTATAAATATTAGTAAATCTGTTGTGAATAAATTACCCGCTTAGTATTATGGTTTAAAATATACAGCTGTTTAAACTCCTGGACGGACGGACGGACAGCGAAGGCAAATTTGGAAAATTGTATCATCAAATACATTTTCGTTTCGCTTAAAGGTAACTCCCGTCGCAGCATTTTCATTTTAATTTTCATCACAGTTCTAATCAATCCTTACTATAGGTACCTTATGTAATCCTAATGATTAAAGGATATACAGGGTGTCCCAAAAGTACCACGCCACAGTGACACCGGAGGTAGGTCAGCTCAAGAGGAACCTAACCAGCCTAACATGACCTCAGTAAAAGTTGCACGGTTTTCGAGTTATTAGCGAAATGAAGATTTTTAAGAATTTTCCCCTTTGCTTTTACATTTTTAGTACCAGTATCGACTTGGACAGCTTTTAATAACAGTTTTTTATGTGTATCAAATCACGAATAGCTAATTTAGAAGTCTAAAGTGTTATTTTGTCAATAACTACTACAAGCATCTAAAAAAAGTTCGATTTATCTCGATTTAAATTGTCACAAAAACATTAATTTCAACTTTGATCATCTGCCACAAAAAAAAAACAATTAGAAACGAAACAAACAAGTAACGCCAATAAATTAGATACATTATGCAGATTCAGAAATGGTATAATACATGTATCTTACTACAAAAACGATAAGCATTTTTGTCATTTTAGTGATGCCTCATGGAACTAACCTAAAACTTGAGCTTCGAAAGCAGTCACTAAGTGCTACAAAAATGTTGTGGACAGCGGTTTTGCAAAATATCATGAGGGCTAATTTGTCACTCTTTAGAACGTTAACTTATTTTAATTTCAATGGGCCGGATAAAATGGCAATGAAAATAAAAACAGATTTTTTTTTCATTCATTTATTGTAAACTTAATTAGGTTACATTACAATAAGTGTTCAAATTGTCTCCCATGGACTCGAATGCACAAAAAACATCGTTTTATAAAATTTCGGCTCAACTTCCGTAAACTGACTTCCGATATGGTACGGGCAGCATCAAATACTCGTTGCCGCAATTCTTCCTCAGAACGTATTGGTTTTGCGTAAACTTTGTCCTTCAAGCAGCCCCAATAAAGAAAATCCAGTGGGTTCAGATCTGGGGAATTCCCTGACATTCCCTGAGAGATGGATTGGTCGATTGGGACCAATTTTATGGCCACCGCGTTCCCCAGATCTGAACCCACTGGATTTTTTTTATTGGGGCTGCTTGAAGGACAAAGTTTACGCAAAACCAATACGTTCTGAGGAAGAATTGCGGCAACGAGTATTTGATGCTGCCCGTACCATATCGGAAATCAGTTTACGGAAATTGAGCCGAAATTTTATAAAACGATGTTTTTTGTGCATTCGAGTCCATGGGAGACAATTTGAACACTTATTGTAATGTACCCTAATTAAGTTTACAATAAATGAATGAAAAAAAAATCTGTTTTTATTTTCATTGCCATTTTATCCGGCCCATTGAAATTAAAATAAGTTAACGTTCTAAAGAGTGACAAATTAGCCCTCATGATATTTTGCAAAACCGCTGTCCACAACATTTTTGTAGCACTTAGTGACTGCTTTCGAAGCTCAAGTTTTAGGTTAGTTCCATGAGGCATCACTAAAATGACAAAAATGCTTATCGTTTTCGTAGTAAGATACATGTATTATACCATTTCTGAATCTGCATAATGTATCTAATTTATTGGCGTTACTTGTTTGTTTCGTTTCTAATTGTTTTTTTTTTGTGGCAGATGATCAAAGTTGAAATTAATGTTTTTGTGACAATTTAAATCGAGATAAATCGAACTTTTTTTAGATTCTTGTAGTAGTTATTGACAAAATAACACTTTAGACTTCTAAATTAGCTATTCGTGATTTGATACACATAAAAAACTGTTATTAAAAGCTGTCCAAGTCGATACTGGTACTAAAAATGTAAAAGCAAAGGGGAAAATTCTTAAAAATCTTCATTTCGCTAATAACTCGAAAACCGTGCAACTTTTACTGAGGTCATGTTAGGCTGGTTAGGTTCCTCTTGAGCTGACCTACCTCCGGTGTCACTGTGGCGTGGTACTTTTGGGACACCCTGTATTATTCTTTGCGATTATAAAATTACAAATTGGAATAATATTCCCATAACGATAACAAAAACCCTAAACAGAATATGCTAGTGGTCAAATATCTAAAATTAATAGCTTATACCAGATGTATTGCGGCTGGACTATCCTCGAATCTATTTCGAGTCTAGCGCGAGAAACAATTTTAGCTACAACCTAATAATACCGTTATTAATAAAAGTCATTTTGCCAACGTTTCCCCCAAACTTAGACCGATTCTATATTTCGCTTTACATAGTATAAAATAAAGTTGCTTTTGCTGTCTGTTCCCTTAGATCTTTTCAATTATTCAACGGATTTCAATGCACGGATTTTCAGCAATAGATAGAGTGATAAAAGAAGAAAGTTCATGTGTATAAAAGATTCTGAGTTGTGTATGGGTGTTACAGAAAACTCTCTTATACTAAAGCAAAACGAGGGTGGGTCGCTAGGTTTTTTAAAAGAATTTAGCTATGAGTGATGGGTCGTGTTGTTTTATATTAACATTCGCCAACATATTGTCTAATAGCTTGTTTGAAGAAGAAGAAATACATTTATTCACCAACCATAAGACACACAAATATACAAATAATTCAACAAAACAGTGAAGGAAACTGGGATAGCACGCAAATGTGTGTCCTCGCGGCGGTGAAACGGACACTGGCTCAGCAAAATGCCGAAGTGTCAGACACCTACAACTACAGCGCTGATTTTCAGCCAGTACCGGCTGCTGGCAGTGATCAGTTTGCTGGAGACTTTCATATCCATTCTTTTAAAACGCTCTAAAATTTAAAAAATGTCTGACCTACCCGCGAAGCTAACTGCATTAACATCGGCCTCAACTCCTGCTATGAGCTAATTATAATTTTAATTTCTGACACATTAATAATTAAGTATGTTTTTTCTATTTCCATGTTCATCATTATCTAGTACCCATAATGCTAGTTTGGAACTATTTCAATATGTGCATTCCCTTGAATGATATATTATATTTATATATTTTTAGATGGTTTTATAACAACTACTTACCAAAAAACGGTAGGTGTAAGTTTAGTCCTATAACAAATTACTGCAAAAAAATACTTACATGTATCTCCTTAATTATAAAACATCAATGACACCTCACAAGAGTAACGGTTTTTTTTTTGTAAACTACTAAGTTTTTCTTCATTTTTCAACATTATTATTTTTGCCGTAACATTTGTTAGATAACACCGACGATTTGAGTTGTTAATAAATACAGTTTGCGGATACATTTAATGGATTCAGCTGTTTGATAATAAAAAAATCCAATTTGCTTCAATCAAGTAACACTTGAATTATTTTTAATATAATCGATGTGGAATCTGTGCTACGGAGTAATAATCTAAACTGTAGCGCGGATTGAAACGCGCCCGCGTAGCCAGTGCCGCCGTAGCTACGTAGCAAGTCGGACGGGCGCGCCGCTACACCGCGCTACGAGACCGTTCTCGTCCTAGTAAACGGGCTCGCCGTTCTCGTTTTAAAAAAAACTTAACCCTACCCGTGCAATGTGTCTTTAGTGGCAGTGTCGTGAACGATAAAAACCAGATTATTCAACATATCGTGATTGCTTTTTTGTAAACGCAGGTAGAGTTTTAGGGTGGTCGTAAAATGTTCCCCGCAAACTCTTGTACTTAAGGTCTATTTTGTTTTATTCGAACGTTAACCATTTGGAACTAATGGCCTGTTAAGATAGCGGTGCACGATTTTTACCTGAATTTAAATATGATATTTGAAAAAGTTTATGGTTTTCACGTGGAAATGGTGACGGTAAAGTTTACAACGTTTGTTTTACATTTAAATAATTTTTATTCTTGTTCCTATAAGACGGAAAAAACTAAAGTGTATTATTGTTTATACTTAATAGTTTTTATTTAATTTACAAACTATTTTTTCCCAAAATAGCAGAGTTTAAAACGTTTCCAACAATGAGAACGCTGATTTACCAGTTTAGCAAATTATTTCGCAATAGAAAACATTAGGTTAAAAATGAAATAGGTAACGTTTTAATCATTGCAAATTTACTAAACTATATTGCTATTGCATTGGAATTACCTGACTATTGTATTTTTTTTTCTCTTTCAATATCTTATGCCTATTCTAGAATACCTACGTAAAAATCAAAGATCATAAGTAATATAAATTGATGACTTGTAATATGAATCATAAGTTGTTTAGCTCTAGCTCTAGCTAGTTTTTTTTTAATTTTTCGATTTAGATGTAAAAAAATTAACACTAATTACAAACTTTTTCGTCTTAAATAAATTCATTTAAATTGGGTAATAAGTGAGTCTACAGTTCACCAAACTTAAGTTTTAAATAAGCTTCCGCATTTTGTAATAATTAGAAAACCGCATTAACCTGCATCGCTGACTGCAACGCACGACGAATCAAAAGTTAAAATATTATTTAGACTTGTTACAAGTATTGCGACACCAAAAAGACATCGGAATAGACATTTGCATTTTGCATTGATAAAAAAAATATTTTGACGGTATTTCGTGCACAAAATGCGGCTTATTTTCACGTAAAATGTGCGTACATTTTAGGAATTTCCATTATTTTGTTTGATCAAACACTTTTCACGAATACACTTGAAATTTAAAATATATTAAACGTGTTTATCGGGCACGCTTAACTTAAAATATTAATTTAACATTTAACTTTAATTTAATAAGTTCATATTTTTTAACATTGATATCTATCGTTGTTGTTTTTCATTATATATGTTTCAAACTACGAATCACGGATTAAAAAAAAAACAATTTTATGTCGATTATTGCTGAAAAAAATTAATTAGTTTCTGTATTACCCTTTTAAAAAATATGTAATCCTTCCTTAAGATTTACACCATAACTAAACTTAGCACATAAATGCGCAAATGTGTACAAAACTGACATAAATATGTAGTGTAGTGTAATGTAGTGACATATGTCTTCAAATAAAATGGATACAAGACAAAAGTGCCATTTCATACCTAATTAACATTGCTGTTATATCTACTTATACAAAAAATCATAGTCATTATTACATATTTGTGGATCGCATCCCAAAAGTATTTTTACACTATTAAAAAGAAGGTCGAAATATAGTCTTAACAAAGCAAGACCAAAAGAAAATAAATAAATGAAAGTCACTCAATTCATATTTAAAAATAATGCATATTTATAAATACCAATCATTGGAGTCAAACTACACAGACATATATTAGTTATAAGCTTTTTTATTATTAACTTTACTTGCATATCCTAGAATTTTGCAAGTCGATTTTGAAACAGTTCCTGTTAATGCAATTAGGTGAAATTTGGAATACACGTGTAAATGTAATATAATGATATCGAGCTGATCTGACGATGGAGTCGGAAAAGGCTACGGGATTCTCGCTATAATTAATATCTACTATATTAAGTATAATTTCGTCTTAATAAGCAGATGATGTCTGAGCCAAAAATTAAAGTCCCTAATGTAATTTTAGTCAGAAACTCACGTGATTGGTATCGAATAATTTATATTATTAATATTTTCTCAATTAATAGTTATTATTATTATTTAATAAAAATACCATAATTCCCGAGTAATCTTCAATAAAATTCCAAGCAACAATGTTGTTGAATATTCTGCTAAAGCTCATGTTCAAACATCACCATGACCAAACGAAAATTCCAAAATTATTCAGCCCCTGAAATACGTTACTGTAAAACGGGGTAAGAAAGGATTAAGGGGTGAGTAGGAACATAACCTAAAAATAGTAGATTATGCAACTGATGCATAATGAGAGGCCTTGAAACATGAGTGTGGTTTTATGAAACGAGCGTCAGCGAGTGTTTTTAGGCCTAATTATGTACAGTTGCATACACTACTTTATCTTCACACATATCATAAGTACTCTAAGATGGAGTCAGAACCGGTAGAGAAATGACCTGCAATGCTACTAGACTGTTACCTGTAAAATATCTATAGACCATAGATATTAAAATAACGCAATAAATAATAAATTTGAACAAATACAGAAACAACACCAACAACAAACGAACAACTTTTTAGAATCCTACTTTCGCAACATCAATAATGGCGGCAATTCGATCTTCCGGTGAAGTCGAATGTTTTTTTTTAATTTTAGACAAACGAATGAAGTCCCTATTCTCAAGTCACTCGAGGTCAACTGTCGTGCGGTTTATATTAAAAAAATATACGGAATTGACGTTTCGAGTCGATAACTGTTTTAATATCTATGAATACTTGAATAGATACCCTCTTGAGTTTTGACAACTGTTCCAAATTTAAACTCATAACCTAACCAAAATCTATACTGTTATAACATTACAGTACAGATTTTCCCTATTACCACAGATAAGAAAGTTCTCATAGTAAAATTAGTTGTAATAATTTTGGTCATTTCCTACGGGTTTACGCATAATAGAGGACTTAAAATATGTGGACGTAAAGTGATTGTTCATTTGTAACAAGTTATGACTTATTTTAGGTAGTGTCCCCACTCATTTCTTAATCCCTACTCACCCCGTTTTACGGTATAGAAAAAATCAAAACAAAACAGTTGAAATAATGGACATCATTTTATTATAACAGCTATCGTAATAGGTAAACATAAAATCAAGCATGCATGTAACTCGATACAAAGATAATATTGTTTCCCCTCTGAGTTAACGATTTATATTATTGTAAGCCCCACAAATTCGTTATTTTGTGATGGTTACATTGTTGTTATTGCTGATGTGATTTTTATGTTTCCCTGTGGGAGTTCATAAATGGAAAACATTTCTTATTTGTTGTTTTGACCCGAAATTATCCTGTTATAACATTGCTATCAACACGACTCACTTTTATAACTGGTGCAATTGTTTGCTATGAACGCGGATGAAAAAAGATAATGGTATGTTCAGAACTTAATCAATAAAACTATGTTATTGGAACACAAATTTATAATAGTGACTGATTTTAAAACTAATTACATTTCAAAATGAAGCATGACATTTTAATAGAATTGCTCAAAAACTACGCAAGTTTCCGTGACGAGAAAGGTCAACCCCCGTGATTTGTTTTTGTTGTATTCTTATTTGGATATTCGTTGAGATTAATTATTTTCTAATCGCTCGAAGGTTAACTGAAAGAGATAAGTTGCGCTTTTAGTTGCGTGTTTTAATTTATTTTGTTTTGTTCTTTTTTTTTTAATGTTGGCTTGGAATTTTCTTCTTTTTTTTTTTGTCTTTTTTATTTGGATATTCGTTGAGATTAATTATTTTCTAATCGCGCGAAGGTTAACTGAAAGAGATAAGTTGCGCTTTTAGTCGCGTGTTTTAATTTATTTTGTTTTGATCTTTTTTTTTAATGTTGGCTTGGAATTTTCGACTTTTTTTTTTGTATGTTCACCGGCTTTCGTGAAGTCATTCAAATAGGGGCCTCCTAAAAAACAGTGTCGTGGATCTCTGGTCTGCCACGCCACGTATTTGACAGTATTTGATACTTGAAACTTTGTTGTGCTGTATATTTGCTTTCTTTTTTTTTCGTATAATATGCATTGTATCATTTTTCGACAATAAACCTATTTCTATTTGTATTTCTATTTCTAAAAAGTAACGATGTCCGTAAAGTTTTATTAGTCTCATAAATATATTAATTATATTATGCTTTGTAGGCATTAAGCTCTCAATAAATATTAGTACGGATTTAATGTAGACGACGGTTAAAAAGCAATTTACTGCGATCTAAAGTAAAACAACAGTATGCGCTCATGGAACTTATACACTTACCGCTGCACTCAGAGTCGGTTAATGGCAATTAAGTCGCTCCTTAGGGCGAGTTCTGTGATTAGTAGTTATTTAACTAAACTAATGGTTAAATTCGGAAACATGACACATTTGGTTCAGATTTCAATTGGTTACGGTTATTAGCTAATAGGTGTGTTATAATAGGTAAAAGACTTAAGTAAAGATCCTATTGCATGTCGTTGTGTTCAAAACTAATATTATTAAATTTACGTCAAATTTCAAATATAGAATTTCAAATGGTCCATTCAAATGTGTGCAAATACTACATGCAAAAAAACAATTACATATAAGTTGTTTTCCTATACTTCTGATCAAAGTAAACAACGAACCCCTAGTGATGATTTTTCCTACACTTGTTTGATAGGTACGAGTTATTTGTCTCTAAGATGTCTTTGAGTGCTCTTAGATAACAAAAGGATATAATATTTATTTGTGAAAAACTTATAATACATACAAAAAAAGTGGGTCCCAAAATAGACACAGCCTGTATCTTGGTTAACCAGTTCATTTAAAAAGCACATATTGTGGTACTAAAAGCTTTAATATTACCTATTTTTTGTTCTAGGCAGAATAACAAAATCACAGTGTTGCGAGTGTTTACCCGACACTCTCCTACTTACGTGTCAAAAAGTGACGGAAGTTGTATCTATAATTTGTCACGCGATAAACGCAATCATAAGGCCCCCTGCCTTCATTTTCACGTAAAATAAACCTAACCGTTGTGTTAGATCGACGACGCGCTGGCCTAGTTGGTAGTGACCCTGCCTACGAAGCTAGCGGTCCTGGGTTCAAATCCCGGTACGGGCAGATATTAGTGTGATGAGCGCGAATGTTTGTTCCTGAGTCATGGATGTTTTCTATATATTTAAGTATGTATTTATCTATGTAAGTATTTATATCGTTGTCTAGTACCCATAATACAAGCCTTGAGCTTAGTTTGGGACTAGGTCAATTGGTGTGACATTGTCCCCTGCCTGCTATTAGATACTTTTTTTTTTAATGAGTTTAAATAGCGATCGGAGGCTGTCATTCAATTCTACATAATTTGTCCTTGTATTCTACTGAGCAAAACCATATTGCCTTTGTCACGTTAACGTAATATTGTTTGGTTAATAATACGATCCGATAACGTGTCAATGGCAGTATAGTTTTACCTAGTAGAATAGAGACCTTGTGTCGTGTACGTCGTTATTGTTTGAATCATTTATGTGTTGGCTCTACCACTACAATTAAAAAAAAACCGCAACCCTCGAGTGAATAACTTATAACGTGTTAATTGTATTTTAATTATACAAACAGTGGAGATAATTACTTACTCGTTATTTCACATATTTTAAAACCCAGCTAAAATTCTTTTTTTATGGCAAAGACGCAAACAAGCACACAGATAACCTTATGGTACGTCGGATTTGTAACCTAAACATATTTGAAATATTAAGGCTGCAATCTTAAGATTATACCTTGCCTACGATGGAATGCCTTTAAGCTAGTAATTATAAAACGTAATCAAAAATTGTGTTACATCTAAAGTTTGTCAAAAACAATTTAATTTATGAATGGCTTGAAAAAAACATAAACACACGCAGATATGTTTAATATCAAAGTTTCATAATGAAATAGGTACCGTCATAATCACTCTACTTTTAACATAGCAAAGTAATAGCATACTTTGTGAATAAGTGAGTGAAACTGTCAGTGTGACTCAGCATTAATGCTAGACAAGGTTGAACAAAGTATTCCTGTTAAACACTGACGCACACGGTACTCCCTTGGCGCTCGTTACATGTTACGTGGACACGCGACCAAGTATCAAGAAGTATAACGATTACAGTTTGGAATCAGGTAAACTGGGAATTGAATTCCAGAATTTCACCGAACAGTTTTGTTGAGTGGTAAATAGGGAATGCAATTTAATCGGTTATTAACTGTTTTTGTATGAAAATAGCCAGTTAAAACTGGTTATAACCAGTTACTTGCATTCCCTAGTGGTAAATTGTACGCAATCCATTTTGGTGGGTTAATCGAGGCTGATTAGGTGAGTACATGATGGTTTAAGAATTTGTAGATACAGTATCAAAGTCTTTACTTTAATACTTCTGTAGCAATAATAAAAGTAACTGTAGACTGAAAAAATTAACGAATATAACATGATGGTTTTGGATTTTTGGTCCGAAATTGAATACCGCTGCAAGGTGCCATTCTGAGTGTAGTGAAAGCCTGACAACAAAAAATGTTAATACGCCTGTATAACGCAAACACAAAGGGAACAAAAACGCATATATAATTAAATGGGTATGTTTTTTTGCTGCACTGAAATGGTTGTCCAGTTTGACACTATTGTCGTTATCTTTTGTTACAACAGCGTCAAGCAATACCACATTTTCTGGGAACAAATTTTGACACAAAGAAATGAAATCATCATCATTTGGGTTCGGCGGAGTGCGTCTTTTCCGTCCAAGAAACCTTAACACCCAAAGGGTAAGAAGGGGATTCTATCTGTCTGTCACCAGGCTGTATCCCATGAACCGTGATGGCTAGGCCGTTGAAATTTTTACAGATGATGAAAAATACTCAAAAAGGAATAAAATAAGTATTTAAGGGGGGCTCCGATACAATATACGTGTTTTTTTCATAATTTTTTGCTAATGTTGTATAAAGACTGTACACGATAAAATCTGGCCATGCATGATCTGGTGTATTTTTTTAATGAATGCTAATTTTCAAGCGGCACTTTTTTGTAATAGTCAGTGGTTATGAAACTACATAATAAAAATACAATCATAATAAAATGTTAAAGCGTCTGTGTCTTAGACCCTTATATAATCCACAGTACCTTTATTTTTTTGTCCACGATCTTCTGACAGTCTTTACCAAATTCTCCGTTTTAAAACATTTTATTATTTTTAATTATACAAGCCAAATTATATCTTATTCAATTATCTTACCACAATAGTTAAAACTTTCCTAATTATATTCAGATTAAGATAGTTCTGAGGTTTTTTAACTTTGTCGAATTTGACTTTTTGACAAATAATTGCCTCCCATACAAAAACAACTTTCAGTGCTTGGAGTAAAATGTCTTCCTGACTACTACAAATAGAAATGAGTTTCAAAAAGTATTTTTTTCGTAAGACGACATTCTATTGTGGGTAAAACTGCTTGTAACAATATAAATACAGTTGTGGCGTAGAAGCAGGAAGCGAGTGAAGATTGTCAAAAAACGCTGTACAGGAGATGAAAGGTATGATAGAATATAATTGGCGAAAACTCACACATACCCATGCATTATGATACGATTTTATTTCACTATACAGTATTATAATTATACAACATATTAAAAAAAAAACTGCTTGAAAATTAGCATTCATTAAAAAAATACACCAGATCATGCATGGCCGGATTTTATCGTGTACAGTCTTTACTAATGATATTATGCTAAGGATAATGGTACGGAACCCTTGTGCGCGAGATCGACTTGCACTTGGCCTTCTCTTTACATATTCCGTCCATCTGTTAAATGGAAATAAATTCCATTGTACCCAAATATTTTTTATTAACCTTATTCTTAACTAAGCTCTAGACTTATAACTATCGGTACTTCACAACAAAAAACAAAGTCACATTTATATAGTGTATTATTACTCATTATAGTAACAAATAGCAGTACAAGCTATTTTTTTTAGTAAGTAACAAAAGCTATACAATTTATCGAAGATTTTTAAGATAAAAAAAGTGACTAACCGCGTTAACATTATCTTCAAACCTTTCTGCCAATTCTGGGAACCTATAAAATATAATCCATATTCAAAGAAATCTACAATCGTTCGAACAACTTTACAATCGAGGAACACTCGCTGTTGTTTTACTAGGCAGAATTGAATCGATTCAATTTCCGACCAATGAATTGTGGTACCTTTTCATTTACTACCTGGAAATATCTTTATGAGTGGAGTACAAATACGATTAAAACCTTTTATACTCGTGTAGTGTTCAAAAGTATTTTTGTTTTAAATTGGTCGTTTGATCGTTTACTCGGAAACGGTAAACTGATTGGGAGTAGTTTTCATTAAATATATTGATGATTTGTCATTTGACTGTCGTATGCCATGTTAAAAGTAAACATTTACCGCCTTACTTATCAACGTGGAATAACAGTGGGGGTAGCTAAACCATGCTTTGTCCTTATCTGTCATTGTGACATTTGAATTTGCCAGATAAGGACAAAGCAAGGTTTTGCTACCCCTCGTTTATAAGTAAGGCGGTTAGAGCTAAACTAGCTTTTAACCACAACAGAGGGGTTATTATGACATCGCTATGCAGTTCATTTTACGGTGAACGTAAAGGACAGAGCTATAGCCGTTACATAACTCTGTCCTTTTTTCTCAGCGTAAAATGAATTGCACAGATTATCATAATAACCCCACTGTTTTCAAATAGAAGTCCCGTATCGCTATTCCCTTAGAAACTGTCCAATGGGTGTGATATTTGCTCTTTGTTCATCTTCGGGCTATGAACTATGTCTGGACAAAATTGATCTATAAATATACCTTTATCTTTTTATCTTCTCTTTCGAAGAACTAAATAATCTCACATTTATAATATTACTAGCTATGCTTTCTCCTTGTCATTCATTCAGTCAGTTTTGTCGGTACTCGCAGGAAAAAGGACCCTATATCCTTTCTCGCGGCTCAAGCTATCTCCACTCAAAATTTCATTGAAATTGGTTCAGCCGTTTAACTGTGAAAGAATAACAGACGGACAATGTTTCTTTTAGATTTATGATAATTATTAGTGACACGCCCTCGCTTCGGTTTATGTGAGAATGATATATAGCCTTCCTCAATAAATGGGCTGTCTAACACTGAAATAATTTTTCAAATCGGACCAGTAGTTCCTGAGATTAGCGCGTTCAAGCCAACAGACAAACCAACTCTTCAGCTTTATAATATTAGTATAGATTGTAAGTATGAATATGTATTCTGATAAGGATTAAGGTTGAGTAAAAAACTTCTTGATTCTTTATTTTATATTATGGATTTTAAGCTAATAAACCGCCTTATGTGTTCTTATCTCGGATTTGCACCACACGCGTTCTCGACAAGTTTTTACATCGAGAGTTGCTCAGAAGATAAATCTTGTTGAGTTAGACGGCAGCTCATCGTTTGTACAATTACTTATGAACACTGCCTTAGGGTGGTATTCCACTTGTACAAGATCTTTGTCTAATGTGTATTTGCGTCTCACAGTTTGTTTACAAAAATGTGAGACGCAATGCACATTGGACAAAGATCTTGGACAAGTGGAATACCACCCTTAGCTCTCGATTTTTACATGTATGTATTGTTGTTATTTGCATGTGTTTCGGGTGTGCCCGCACTTGGAAAAAAACATCTGTAGCCCTAAACATGATGTACAGGTACGGCGATTGTTACCGTTATCGAAAATATATAAGCATCTTGTCTGGGTTTAGATTATTTTTTAGGTAGACGACAGAAAAAAAAAACATGGAGGCTGGTCCAGTTTTAGCTACTCTATCACCTTTCAACTTGAAACTTAATAAAAATAGTAAACAAATTTATACAACCAAGACTATCTACCGCACTCAGAGTCGTCAAATTTAAATGCTTGGTTAAAGTTGCTGCTGTCACTTTCTTTGCTATAACAATAGAATAAGACAACACGTCACTAAACAAGCATTTAATTTAATTGACGTCTCTAAGTTCGGCAATAAATCACATACCGAGCTAAAAACGATGAACAAAATATTATTTTATTACTCAAATCAAGTATACAGACAAAGTTAAACCCACAGTATAATTAGTACTCGGCTGTCCATCGCTTTGTGTATTTTTTAAGATTTACTGTAGTTATTGAAGTGTGTAATAATACTAATAATCATAATTTCATGATATAAACGAGAACACAGAAAACAAAATTTAAAAGTTATCTTATTCAATATTATACGTCCTTCGTTAAAGCACTCCCCGGAACCCCCACAATATCGTATACCCGACATCATTACACTTTTTATATTTTTGAGTGGACCTAACTCCACCCTTCTGAATACGTAATATACATTTCAGGGTTGTTTTTGTTTCCCTCATCCAGACATATCTGTCACGTAAAACAGATTACGTCGCGAATAAACCCAAATGCCTGTTATAATAACTGGGGTTTATAAAAACACACCTCGTAACAGTTTTAGGGTGAAACTCTGCCAGATTTTCTCGTCAACGACCCTTAAAAGTAAGGACACTTTGAATGCTTAATTATTTAACTTTGAGTGCCTTTGACATTTTACTGTAACCGTTTTCTTTGAGACGGTTATTTCATTCGGTGAATAGCTGGTGTAATGGGTGGTTTTAATAACCCAATTGTGTAATATTTTGCTTGTTTTGTCCATATTTGATGATACGTTAGGGAATGTTTAATTTAAGACTACGAAGATTTTTTCAACTAAGTAGGTTTTGTTTTGTTTTTATTTTTATGTCTGCCAAAAACTTGATCTTTACTTGACCTGGAGGTCTTTTAGGACGAAAAGTATCGTATGTCTTTACATGGACTTTAATTTATCTCCACATGTTTCATCTACATAAATCCGTACAGTAGTTTGACTGTTAAAGCGTAGCGCTGGTAGAGATTATTGACGTGTAAAAGTGTCCGTGCGGCCTACTTACTGAATAAACATCTTTTATCTTTTATCTTTTTTTTTTTACCCACAGATAGATAAAATCAAGTCACTTTCGCATTTATAAATATTTGGAGGGATAATAAATTTCGTGCTATTTACTTACTTTTTTTTTATTGTTCAATAATATTTTGTGTTTATTCATGTTTTAACTCGAACTTTTGAAATCTCACCGAAGGGCCTCAATTGGCATAATATTTCGGTTTCTTTAAAACTTCGTTTAGTAAGTTTCTAATATATTAAATTATTTTAACAAATTACGCGTCGTGTACCTACAAACGTGTAAAGAATTAAATTATATTCCACAATATTCTACATACATTATGTACATAGCTAGATTAAATGCATTACTTTACTTTCTAAAATAAACAGAAAGAATAAAACAAATGAGTATCTAACTATTAATACTAAGCAATAGTAGAAGCAGAAATAAATTTACTCTACGAAAGAAAATAGACGTGGGAAGATGTTAAGACACATTTCTCCATCACGTCTAAAACATTAAAACCACTACTTAACTAATTGAAAGTTGCTTTATTAAAAATCCTTTAAACCTACACTTTCTTTCCCGCCTGAAATTATCCTTTAATACCGTTTGGTAACCAACATTTCGTAACCACAGACATAATTAAGTGAAATTTATAGCTGGTTACGAAATTTTGGTTACCAAACGGTACTAAACGGAAATTATTAACTAACATTTTCCTAGAGGATCTTGAAGTATTTTTTTTTGTTAATTATAAAAGCATCGAGTTCGCCCGCTATTCTGCTTTCCCTTTATCACTCAGTTGCTAAGTGCAGGATATCCTATCGCGGACTCTCTGAACTTTCCGAGGAAACGTTCGCCGCCAACTTACAACTTTGTCTTTGAAATAAAATAAATGAATCTAATGAATTGAATTCTTTGAATGTAAAAGAAAAAATCCCGTGTTTTATACTTTCTGCTGCTTTGAGGACATTCCAATGCTTATCCTTAGTAAAATTGTAAATAAGAAAGTGTGAGAGGATTTTTGAGAGACATCTACTTTAGCGGTTACAAAATGTACTGTAATATATGATGAAACAAACATAGGATAGAGAATTTATTTTCCTAGGAGTCGAGTACAAAGAGGTGTATCCACTTTTCACCTTATTGAATTGTACTAAGGTAAAAAGAGTAGCTGCATGTCTTTGTAGTATATTGCACAGTTTTAAGGTCACCAATATGTATACACCACAAAGTCTCAAAAATGTGTACACAGACCTTCAATGGCAATAAGGTCTATGTGTACATATTTATGCAACTTTGTGCGGATATTTATTTTTAAACTTGAGTGTACTACACCTAACTTTAATTGTTGATCCATAATAATGCGATAATGACGGTAGCAAAGTCACGAGAAAGAAATTAAGTCGCATTATTAATTAACATCCTTCATCAGTAGGATTCTATAGGGTAGAAGGGACGAAAGCCCTTTCTTTAAAATACAGTAGTCATAATAAGTGATGTATACAAATTGATTTTAAATAAGGTCAAGGTTAGCATTCACCCTTTCATCTATGGTATTAAAACGATCAATTTATGCCAAAATTGGACAAAAATAAAACAAAAAAATCTTCCATTTTCGGGTTAGGCCCTCGTTTTTTTCCACCCTGTGTAGTTTACTTATTAAAAACCGACCGTTCATGTTAAACAGTGGTCAGCAAACAAAATTTAACCAACTGTACTCTTCCAACTCAATCCATCCGAGAATTTGCATCATCCAATTCTTCCCGAATCATCCTATTTCCAGGAATAGCCAGCGTAATCCCGTAGTACGGATAGCCAAGACTCTGGAAGGATCGGGTTAGAGATAAGAAAGTAAATTATTGCCACGCTGTTGACCGAAACGATCCTTGCCACCAATCGATTGTCCGAATGGTGTCGACTTTTACGAGTTCTCTGTTTGTGTTGATGACAGTTTTAGGGGTCTCCGCTGGAGGGTCCAACAATGCTGACGAATCGTTTTCGACTTGTTCAACATGTAATTCCTTTTGAAACGAGTTCTTTTTCACGTTGTCTTGCCATGTCGGGACTGTTTGCAGTAAACTTAGAGACAAAGTACCTACTCGTAAGATTGTTTACCTACTTTAATGATGTTATCTAGCTATTGACAATTATTTATAAGGAACAATAGAATAGAAAATACTTTGAAGAAGAGGTCATTCTAAACTGAATTTGAACTTTAAATTAATTTTAACGTGGAACTTTAAGGATTCAAAGGAAAACAATTGCTTACCATGTAGCTAAATATCTAACTCTGATTTGTTATCGATCGTTATAATTGCAATAACGCAAACGTGTTATTATTTCTGTGCATTACATCACTTAAGGGTGCATCTACGCTATACGTTACAAAACGTTATATTTAATATGCTCTTTATTTCTAACTCCCGAAGTCAACAAAGGAATGTTATAAGTTAAACGTGTCATTATTTAATTGCCTCTGGCTGCGTTGCTCCCAAACGGTTTAACAAATTCAGACGCGGTTTTTTATATTAAAAAGCTAGTTTATCTTTAGAGTATTAATTATATCTTTGATAAAAAGTTGAGAAGCCGTTTATTAGTCATCACCAGCGTTTAAAAGTAGGGTATTATTCCATCGCCATTATATCGGGCGTTTTTATCTATTAAATAATTGTTACTTTATCTTAATTTACCTAAAAAATGCGCCCTTTTTAATACACTTCGACCCTTTAGGATGTTTTGTCACCCTTTTAACTTTACACTTAGCTGTTCCAATACACTTGTACACTTGTCTTAGTACCAATTCCACCAAACGATGTTAACCACTTAACAGACGATTAGAGCGTTAACAGCTGTCAAAATTTATGAACTAACAGTCGATTACCATTGATTCAATTTAACATTATTTGGTGAAATTGGTAGGTACTTAGCCTAATTGTGCATGATAGGGTTACAGAAATATCAACAAGTTTTTAGAGTTGTTGGTAATTCTGTAGCTATGCCTACCCTACCCTGGGAATGAAGGGGTGAGTTTGTGTATGTACGTGTGTCCTGTTCCAAAGCGAATCACGATATTTTTACTTCTCCGTAAGAGCATCGGGTAATGTATTTAAGTTAGATAAACTCATTGGTACATGATGACTGCGCTGGTTTGAACTAGGTACCTTGCAATCATGATTTGATTCCCTTAGCCACTAGGCCATCAACGCTCTCATAATAAAATTATAATCTAAAAATAAAATGGCTATATTCTATTAATTATGGGAACTTATTCACCAGTGTTCATCAGGTATAAGAGAGATATTCCACCTTGAAGAGCACTTTTACAAGCGCTGTTGAAAAGACACGCTCTATTAAGATTCCGATGAGCTGATGTAATCACTTCACGCCGATCAATATCGCTGCTTTAATGACTTCATTTCATTTTACGGAATACTGGAGGGGAATTTAATTGAATTCTTACGACAGGACTTATATTTTGCTTGTGAAAAGCAAGCAAGTTAAAAAATAAGTCCGTTAGAGAGCAAACAGAGCACAGTTTTTTTTTGAGCGTTATTACTACTTGAAGCCTTAGTTAAAGCTCTTATAAAGACAATGTATGTATAATGACAATGTATGTATGTATAGCTTCTACATAAAAACTGAAGTCTCTGTTGCGTAACGATATTATGTACGGGTTCGATACTCGTAAAGTTTTTTTTTTGGGGAACACGAAAACGTTGTTTCTGCGTCTTGGTTGCTTTAAATAATAAATTTAAATTTTGGTTTAAATAATAATTCATCTGTTTTGTCTAGTAAGACGACATGTTAACCTAGTGGGTACAGATGTAGTGCAAAATGATTTTCCTTCGGGAAAACTCGGATCTCAATCGGAATACGATGGCACCCGAACTGTCAATCAATGATTGTATTAAATGAGTGACGTTTTCATGTCCATGAAAATGGAACTTTATTGTTTAGTGTCAAATGACAAAGTGACAAATGACAGCATCAGCGAAGGAAAATCATTTTGCACTACATCTGTAGTGACGCTGCCTTCGAAGCTAGCAGTCCCGGTAAGGGCAGATATTATTTGTGTGATGCGGGTGAACATTTGTTCCTGAGTTTTGGATGCTTTCTATGTATTTGAGTATATATTTTTCTATGTATGTTATAGTACAGGCCTAGAGCTTCGTTTGGGACTAGGCCAATTTGTGTGAGATTGATCCGTGACATTATTTATTTTAGCTTAGTACCCATTGTACCCAATTTTCCTCCCTTGTCCCATGTCCCTTGACATTTACGTATTAATTTACTCAGTTAAGTAAAATGACTTCGATTTATCGTTCTAAAAATAATTCTACGAAAATTTTAACTCTCCAACGTTTCGCACATGGAATTCTTGACGACCCAATCCAATCCACTCCAGAATTTTATTTGGTCTCGTTGGACAAACACACAAATAACGACCACGTCCTCTAAACCAACAGCTATATCGATTGGGGAACACATAAGGTCAACAGAGTATTGCCATGCTAGGCTCGCTGCTATTGGAGTAGAAGCAAGAAAGTATAGCGCAAGTTGGGATTTCATTTATCTCGTTCTATTTTGTGAAAGGAAGGATTTTCGTTTTGTTTTAGTGGATTTGGACTTGTAATTTTATGCAATGTCTCTGGTTGAACAGTTAGATTAAACATTTTTTTTTTGTAGGTATTGTCTCTTGTTAATATAAAATGTTGTTCAAAATATTGAAATGAAACCTAAACTAATTAAAAATACCATTAAGAAAACATTAATGCGACGCGCTGGCCTAGTGGGTAGTGACCCTGCCTACGAAGCTAGCGGTCCTGGGTTCAAATCCCGGTAAGGGCAGATATTTGTGTGATGAGCGCGAATATTTGTTCCTGAGTCATGGATGTTTTCTATGTATTTAAGTATATATTTCTCTATATAAGTATTTATATCGTTGTCTAGTACCCATAGTACAAGCCTAGAGCTTAGTTTGGGACTAGGTCAATTGGTGTGACATAGTCCCCTGATATTATTATTATTATTATTATTATAGGAATAAGTAATACCTATTTAAAGTAAGCTGTGGAGTAGGGTAACCCCTTCTTAGTTAATATAATCTTAAAAATTGTAAAGATTGCAACTAGAAGTAATTGTAATAACGTTATTTTTATTTTTGAAATAAACAGTTAAATTTTTAAAATTTTTTTTTTTCTTTTTTATAGTATTTCATAGAAGAACACATAAATTAAGGTCAAAGGTCGCTTTTCCTGTTTCTTTTATTATTTCTATTATCTGAATGAGTTTGTTATGGCAAAGTTGACTTGTAATTTTAAAGCAATATCCCTGATTAAATAGATCCATTTAACATCCTACTTGTTTTTGTATAATATATAATTTAACAATATCACATAAAACACTTTAGTGTCTTTTTAAAATGTACATTTAGACCATAAATATTATGCAAAACTAACAACCTAATACGTTGTATACTTCCTCTTATAGTGTGAAAATAAATGATTATTGCTTAAATTACCTTGCTTTCTGGCTTTCAATAGTACCCATAGGGGCCTTTGCAAAGCGCAAAGAGAAGAAAGTTTGTTAATCTTAGGTCGGAATAAGTTACTTTAGCCTTCGATCAATAAAGTTTCAAACATAATGCATGTTTCATTGTTTATTTGGTAACGTTTTTCTATCCCACTACTAGTAACGCATGAATAAACGTGCGTCAAGTTAACATTGTACCTTGTATTTTAGAAAGGTTGAATTTTTATTGTATTATTCGATTTAAATCTACTGTTAAATCGAATAATACAATATAAATTCAACCTTTCTAAAATATCCCCTAATGTATCCCAAACCCTCAAAACTGGGAATTATAATACAAGAACAGCATATCCAACAATATTAACGATTAAATAAGGGTAACAATAAACGGACTAGAAAAAGACAAGACAACAAGAGAACAATAACAACACGAGCCTAAGTATTACACAAAGCCATAATACCAACGCTTATGAAGAAATATTTTCAAAGGTCGCGCTTTATTCTTAATCCTCCGCAAAAACTGTCCTTTATATTGTACTTTATTGTGTTAACGTAAGGAAGAAGTCGCATAAAATAGATTATGGTATTTTTCATGTTTTTTTGGCGTTGAGTCGTTTTTTGTGGGTTAGACCCGTTGTGTTTTTACGTTTCGGTGGACTCTTGTGGGGTCAGTTGGAGTTTTTTTGGGGTGTTAAGCAGTTGTGGTAAAACAATGTCATTACATTTCAAGTCTTAAAATTCGTTTTTTATTGGTTAGTTAGTAATTTTGCAATGAAATTATTGAATTACAATACTGCTTATTCATTTGAGATTTTACAAATTTTATTCACAGTACCTGCAGCCTATTCTTAATACTTAAATATAATAATTTGAATTAATATTATTATACATAAATCATATTATACATAATTGTACTGTAATATTGTACTGTCATTTATTTGTGTGCCACCATTTTAGAATGGTTTTCCCTTATTGCAGAAAAGTTTCCTTAATAGTGCCATTGCGCAGCGTAAACAATAAAAAATAAATAATAAAAATAACAGGAAAACGAAAACACGGCAACAGAATGGCTCAATAAAAATAAACTTAACAGTAAGTAGGTTACGTGAAAGAAAATGAACGCCTCCTACGAATATTTCTTTTCTAAGGCAATCGGGACTCATTTCAGTGACGTTTGAACTTTTTCCTTTATTGAATCACGCAAAAACATCAAAAAATAACTTTTATCCTGTTTTTATTATGCTCATATTATTATATCGAAAAGACACTTTCAAAAATAAATTATAGCTCGAAAGTGCCGTCGTTCCAAAACTCACGAAATTGTACCGTAATCGAGCAACGTTGCAAGAGGGCTTAAAATGTGGTTCGGATAAATTCGGTAAACTCGCATAAGATCGTAAGAGAGCGAATGAAAAAGACGCACAAACCTAGGCCATAAGAGCTATTGCACTGTAGCACTATTGATAAGTAACATCCGCTGGTATTTCTAAACGAGAATGCTCGAATCCAAACGTTGTTACCTTAACAGTGGACCAGACAAAATTGGCTTCGCTTTGGTCCTCAATTTGTAGGTCGTGTTTTAGCATGGCTTACCGTCGTGTTACGATCGAACGCAAAAGCGATGTCGTTTCAATGTTTATGTACCAAAGAATCAATGTTTTGGGTCTAAAACTCTAGCGTGTATTAGTAGCAATCTTATTTTCTATTTGAATTCTTTAAACTGGCAGAGTATTGGTACTATCTTTCTTATGGCAGCTACCACTAAGGTAAATAATGTATACATATAAAACTGTCAGGCAACGCAAAGTCTAACTACCGAACCTAGGGACTTGCATGGGAATATTTTTTAGGTTCCCTAAGAGTGGCACTAGGAAACGATTCTTCGAAAATTAACGCTAGTAGGACGACAGAGGGTATAGACCAGGGTCGATAATTTTTAAAACCAAAAAAAATAATAGTAGGATGAAACCTATTAGAAAAGGAGGGGAATATTATAAAAATAAAAGGAAAAATAATTTACGGGCGATCTGAGGTCGGGAAGGGGATGGGGGTGAGTTTTTAAGGGTACAAAACGGTTTTTCTCGATTTCCGGCAAAACTAAAAGTCCTATCGAAAAAAGTCAAATGGCAAACTTGTAGGTAGTAAAAAGATCTAAAACTTTTGTATTTACACTTTTTTCACATAACCTCAAAATTTATGTGAAAAATCCAAAAAACCAAGTTTTTGGTTTTTTATTTTTATCTTTTACAAAAATTTTTTTTTTTTAACGAAATTTGGTGAAAACTTACGTTTTTATGTCTCAAATACGCTGTAATTTATTTGATTAAAAATATTTATTTTTTCACCTTATTTTGAATTATTATCGAAAAAACACCCTAATTTTCAATCGAAAATTCACCCGTCAAAATATCAGCTTTTTTCAAAAAGTTGGTATGGTTTCTGTTCGTTGAAATCTCTACTTTCCGATGGTGAAAAAAAATATATATGTTACTACAGTAAATCTTCTCAGAAAATGCAATCATCCATACTGATAATCTGAAAAGACAAAATCGAATTAATAATGCCTTCACTATTTTATCCCATGAAAAAAAAAATATTAAAGAAATAAATGTCAAAATGTATAAAAAATATATTATTATTATAAATCTATTAAAAATGAATAAAATATAAATGAAAAACGGCCAAAAGTTTGTTATTAAAAATATATCGAATACTGGTTAGGCTAACGGTTGTAATAGCTGCTACGAAATATATAGCATATAATAGTAGGTATGTATGTAGTAAGACCCAGACCCGCCTAGCCCCTTCCCCACTTCTCCACGAAATACCTTTTGATGGGCTACAATTTTTCGTAGGTCACTCGGGTATATCTACTCAGGTATATATAATTTATCTTAAAATAGTTATAAATAGGCATCTACGCATATAATTTAAAAAAGATTCGACAACTTTCTCCAAATATTGTAGATGTCTTATTAAATATTAATTTTATTAACTTATTTGTTTTTGCATTTTCTGAGAAGATTTACTGTAGTAACATATATATTTTTTTTCACCATCGGAAAGTAGAGATTTCAACGAACAGAAACCATACCAACTTTTTGAAAAAAGCTGATATTTTGACGGGTGAATTTTCGATTGAAAATTAGGGTGTTTTTTCGATATTAATTCAAAATAAGGTGAAAAAATAAATATTTTTAATCAAATAAATTACAGCGTATTTGGGACATAAACAGGTAAGTTTTCATCAAATTTCGTTAAAAAAAAAAAAAAATTGTAAAAGATAAAAATAAAAAACCAAAAACTTGGTTTTTTGGATTTTTCACAAAAATTTTGAGGTTATGTGAAAAAAGTGTAAATACAAAAGTTTTAGATCTTTTTATTACCTACAACTTTGCTATTTGACTTTTTTCGATAGGACTTTTAGTTTTGCCGGAAATCGAGAAAAACCGTTCTTTACCCTTAAAAACTCACCCCCATCCCCTTCCCGACCTCAGATCGCCCGTAAATTATTTTTCCTTTCATTTTTATAATATTTCCCTCCTTTTCCAATGGGTTTCATCCTACTATTATTTTTTTTCACTTTTTATTATTTTTAAAGGCTTCTACCCTGGTCTAGTAGCTAATTCTACGCATACAAAGTTGACAGAATCTTCTAATCTATGGATTATTAATTTTCAATCATATTCAAACTATGTACCTAAATGTTATTATAATGTCAATGTTTAAGTAACGCTTAAACCCCAAAACTCATTACAATTTGACTAAATTCACAAATTATATTATAGTCCTTTTCAATTTAGACAGTTCCCACGTAGCTGTGTTTCGTCGAGCGTAAGATAATTCACCTGCTCTAATTAGGCTTATTAAGCCCAAGGCAACGTTTTGTACAATCTCTCCCTTGTCGTGATAATGTAAGGGTAAGCGTTCATTTGATAATACGTACGGCCCGAGCGGAGAAACCACAGATATATTTTTTATGTAGTATTTTTTTCGTACATACGTGTCCCAGAACATGACGTAAATAATAAAGGTATGAGGAAGCCCTTTTTATACAGTCCAGGGGTTATTATGACATAGCTATGCAGTACAGTTTACTCTGAGGGAAAAGGACAGAGTCATACAAAGCTATCTTTGTCCTTTATTCTCACCGTATAACATAGTTTTAACTTTCCAATGAGTTAACTAGTTTAGAAGTTATTTAGGTTTTAATGATGCTTATTAAGAACGCTCCCTTGTGGTACACTTTTAGCTCCCTAGCTGAAAATAACTTTAATTCGTAATTCCAAAACTTAGAATAAAGTTTTGAATGAAATACGTGTGGCATTGAAAGTATGGATTTATTAGTCATATTCATTTACTTATTGCTTTATGTTGTACAATGAGGTCTTAAAAATACGGTAGGTGCTTCAACATAAGCCCCGCAAGGGCACTGCAATAAGATACAACAATACTTTTATTATGTCTATTTAGAAAATTACATTTATATTATTGTATAATACATTTTATTCACTCTTAATGAACGCAAAAAACTCATTCAAATTATAAAAACATTATAAAATCAAAAAGTTCCTTAACTTACTACAAAATATAGACCCTTTTGTTAGATTTTTGATTGTAAGAGGCATTTCACTGTAAATTTTCACAGCAATGTGATGTGTCCCAGGCCTAACAATTTTTAGTGTTGGTTAAATTGGAATTATAAATAGTGTTATCGAAGTTGTAGCTGCTTCTAGCTAAGGGGTCCAAGGTGTACCGCAAGGTAGTGTTCTTTACCCATATAATTAAAACCTTACTAAACCATAAAGCAAATAGTTACCAAAGTTGCAAAATTAAGGATATATTCTGGACCGACATCTTATATGTTAATATTAACGTTAAGTTCTGGGAGTCAAGTAACGTATACATTACAAAAAAAAATCAGTATCAAAACTCGGTTTCTTCCGTATTAAGCTGTGTTTTTCTGTTTTTGGCACGGCAACATTTTCATAAAACCAAACATAAAAATATTTATTGCAACATTGATAAGATCTTGTTCCAGATTGTAAAATGAACAGAGTTTTGTATGATACTTATTGTTACATTTTTTTAATGAGTAATTTTCCATAACCTCACACGTAAAAAGTGGAGATTAAAATGGTCTCGTTTGCGTCGTATTTAAACGAATATCAACAATTTGTCAAACAATTAATTCCTTTAAATTCGGCATCGTAATCTGCATTTTCATTAATTCACAAATTCACTCTCAATCTTAAAAGCCTCAGAAGGAAAGAGTACACACCCTAAAATGTTAAAATTTAATGTTAATTCAACATTAATCCGTTGCGAACCTTGTCTTAAATACCTGAAAAGTTTTGATAGCAGTTTATGCCTTCGCTTTGAGTTGGGGTTGGAGGGAAGTTTTTATGTGAAGATTAATTATAAAAGTAGACAGGATATTTCCATCAAAAAAATCTCTTTGCATTTCGCGTCTGAATTCACCGTATAAAGAGAGTTTGTGTGGTTTTTCAATTAACTCCTTTTATGATTTTAGTGTGAGTAAAATTTGTGTGTGTTTAAGTTTGTTACTTCTTCACGCTGCAACGGCTAGACGGATTTGGTTGAAATTCTAAATGGAATCTTTTCATCCCGGAATATTTAAAAGTTCCTAAGTGGATAGTGGTAATCGTAATTTACATGGACAAAGTCGCTGGCAGAAGCTAATTAAACATGTTAAAGGAAAACTTCAGGCTATGCGTCTTTTTGCATCTAGTAAAGGAATGATCCTACTTCTATTTTAAAAATGTTTCATAAATTACGGCACAAGCAAAAACATGGATTTTAATAACAAGTAGACAGTTTTATTTTGATGTATAGAAAGTTCTTGTGTAAACTTGACCGTTTTTTATAATGAATAGCCATCACATGTCATATCAACGTCCAACTCTCTCATCCCAAACGAGTTAACAGTTAAACAAATCAAATTAGATGAGGGTATTCAATTAATCATCCCTAACAATACCAAAATGCTTACAGACAATAATACCCCCTGTCGACTCAGCTTATGAAGCACAATCGAAAACAATGACTTTGCTTATCGCGGTTATTATGTATCGTACAATTATGTTCACGTGGAGACGTCTTCTTTGTCACGTTTAACGGCTATTTACCCTTCATAATGGGTATCTGGGTTATCGAGTTCCTTGCTTGCATTCAATAGATCGACGTCAGCTCTGTCCTTCCGACCTCTTTATATTGATACGCAAACTACGGCCGTTCAGACATTTGCATAATACAATTTAACAAAACGAAAAGGGATAATCGTGTTTTCAAGAGTTTGCGGAACTTTGTTGTTAAAAGAAATAATTGGAAGTAGTTGGTTTGGTGTTTCAGATGTAGTATTAATAAAAAGTGCCAGTTAAAAACTTGAAAATGATTGAGAAATTCTTGATGAACCTAACGAGCGAGTAATGGCAAATAGTGAATTCGGTGTGAATTTAGACAGTAAGTAGACTAAAAATAATGACGTTGAGGTGATAAGTGATTTCCAAAATGGCGATGGTGATATCTCAAGCGACTAAAGCTGCAATTGCTGGATTCTTGGCTCTGATGGTGCTCGGTGCTGTGCTGGTGGTGGGAGCGGCATTTGGCTGGTTCGATCCGCGGAGGGAGGATGAAGATTCCCCTGCGAAGATCAGTGCAAGGCTGCAAGGGAGGACATCTTTCGTGACGCATCGAGCTGTAAGTACCTAATCATAATAATTTAATATCTTGGTCACTAACTTGTGTATTCAAAATATGTACGGTACAGAACGTCACGGCTAGCGAAGAAACATAAGGCATTAAACTTTTTTTTTGATTGTGATACGGATACCAGAAAATAAGATTTTTGGATTTACTTTTCGTAATTGTTTGCGAAGTGTATCTATTTTCCTTGCGATTTGAGTTCATTGTTAACTCTTTAACACCATGTTTATTTTCCTGCTTGTGAGTCTGTTTAAACGACATTGTATAAAACTGTTGGCAAACATGACGTTAAACTCCAATATTTGAGAAACTTCCTGCATCGTCTAAAAGCTGTGTGATAAACTTTGAATGACAATGAAAACATAAAAATAAAAACAGTTTTGTTAAAATCGTATATACATACCATAAACCAAAAGAAAACCAAAATAACCAATCTAAAAAATAAGCACTGAATTTCAAACTTTTTCTTATAGACACTCGTATGGGCGAGTTTCACTTTAAAAGCAGTAAACCTTTGAAATGCAAATCTCGTAAAAACAAGTAACAAATTGTAAAAAGCATTGAAAATGGCGCTATTTTTATGAAGAAGCCACCCTAAGACGAGTGGCTAAGGAACGAAACAAATTCATGTTAGTTTATAGTATCTCGTGCCACCTTTTTTGCTCACACTTCATTTCCTTTTTGTCGCACCGCAGGCAGCGCAATTTATAGCTAACTCTGCTGCTTGGAAAAAGGCAGCTGGGGCGACTCAGATAATTTCATATTTTACGCTAAGTAATACAATATTCAGGTTAGTTTTAGACTATTCTGACACAACTAGACGAACTAGAAAGTTATCAAAGTTGATTTGAATAAGTACCTCTTCGCAATAATGGTCTTTTTCGAAGCGCTAGTAGATTCACTCCATATCAACATCGTGAGCGAATATGAAGAACCCTCATGTGGCCAATTTACTGACAAAATATTTTGAATTTTGAATTTCGGTGAGTTTTGATTTTGCGAGAAGAACAACATTCGTTTTTAAAATCTTTATTGCACATAATACAAATGTATGTACAAATGGTGAACTTAATCCCAGTTAACCAGTGGGCAAATCAGAAATTATCTTAGGCGGGGAAATAATGTACTGTGCCATAGTTTTATTATAAGTGATAACATATTTCGTCAGCGGAAAAAGCATATTTTAACCACACAACTCACACAAAATCTTCTTACACAGTTAGTATCACGGCAACTCCGTTAACCAAGCTCATGCAATTGCCGCAACTTTCAATAGGTGCATATGCATGCTTTCCATCTTTATTTTTGCGCTGCTATCCAGTATTCTTTAGCTATAGCGCAGGATATTCTCCTGACTGACAGCGGTATAAACAGCAACGGCAACGCGGCTGGCGCGGTCTCGAGCGATAAGTCTGCTGCCAAATAATAAACGTTGGCACATTGGCAAGGCATGGCAACTAGCTAGGGATTATGTATTCTGAACGGAGTAAGCGTAAATTTTTGGAGAGAACGAATTTTTCAAATTCCCGTGGCCGTCTGAAAAATTTAATCATCGGCATGGTATCAGAAAATGTGTAATGGAAAAATATTGTGCGGTGCTGTCACGGTGCCAAATAGGAATTCAATAGTGCGCTCGCCGTTGATTAGTAATAGTAGGCTGGTTACGTAACCATTTGGGACGTAAACATACTCGTACAAATGACGGGTAAACATAGATGGGCTAAGATTCTGCACGAGAAAATCGTGTTGGTTTTGACGTGTTTTCGTATTGTAAACGTTTCGATAGCTCTTATTTCCTTGACAGTAATGGCAGACGAGTTAATAACAATATTATAACATGTCACAAGCAATAAGGTTTTACCGAGCAGAATGCAGCCCCAGTACTCGTACATCTCTTTCGCTTTTTGTTAACTTTGGTCTAAGAATCGGTTTTTCATTAATTTTTGAGAAAGAATAGTTTTTTTAACTTGATTGTCTTTATGTCCTTGATCTTTACCCAATTTAACTTTTTAATGTTTGTCGATGAATGTAATTTTTAGTTATAATTATTTGAAATGTAAATATATTTTGAAAGGTATGTCTCAGAAGTAACACAACTTGATACTTTACTTGTTATACTTAATTAATAAAACTTCCAACGAATTGACTTTGTTTTAGAACACACTCGTTAATTGAATTTTATGTTTTAATCTTTTCTCTTTTCATCTAAGTTTGTTACTTTATCATGGTTCTAATTATTTAGAAACATACATCATTGTGCTTGTTACTTTTGTAACATTAGCGCGTACTTGTTTTTGCTAAGGAAATGTCAATCGTACTTTTAGATTTCATAATGTTACTAAAATTTTGCTATGTAAGTATGTGTATTTACAAAAAGTTAAGAAATCTTTATCCCTAACTCAATTGATTATCCATTTTAGAATAGTGTTGTATTTTTGTAGTTACCGTTTTTAGTAGCCTAATCTCTTCAGCATTAAATTACTTACTAAACTTATGATGCCTGCTTAGCAAAGGTTCCTTCAATTGAGTTAGTGAAAACTCTCGACTTTGAAATGTATTACCATTTGAAATATATTTACAGTATTAGTGGAGATGGAATTCTTAAAAAATAAAAATATTTTTTTCAGGAATGTTTTATAATGACAGCTTTATAATAAGTTTAGTATCATATTATAGTTATGTTATTACTTAAGGTTTCAAATTCTGCAAATATTGTTATCTTCTGTTCATAGTATAGTCACGGTAAGAAAAGTTTCGTCACTTATGGACCTTAAAACCGTTGAAATAGAGTCAAAAAGTGACGAACCATTTTTTACCGAGACTATACCTATAAATAAAACGGGTCCATAGCATAATGTCGAAAATCAAATTTCTCAAATCATATCAAATTCCTAACACAAAACTTCGAATATCAAAATGTCTAATGTACGAAATTCCTAAAGATGCATGTCCTAATGCACTTTAAATCGAATGATCTAATTTTCGAAAATCAATAAGTATTCCTTTGTTCAAAATGCCTAATGACAAAACTTCAAACTCAATATTTCTAGTGCTCAAAATCGCTACGTACAAAAAGCTTTGTGACAATTCTTCGAAAATCAATACATACAAACCTTAAAACTCCACCCTTAATGAACGTAACGTACCTTCGATAATTAAAATGTCAAACACACACATTGACAATGACATTTTAAACTTAGGTCAACCTGGCGTAGGTAAAATGTTAGTTTTTCGTGCACTAGTGGTATTGTACTTTAGACATTTTAAAACAGGCTAATTAAACATAGGACATGCATCTTTAGGAATTTCGTACATTATACATTTTGATATTTGAAGTTTTGTTTTTAGGAATTTCGCACTTATGAAATTTGACTTTCGATATTATGCTACGGACCCAATAAGACAAAGTTGGATTATGCGTCTGTATATCTCTGTCTGTACTTCTACTAACGCTCCCTAAACCACGTAATGGATTTTGTTTCAGTTTTCACCATTAGTACATTTTTTTCTACACTAGATTCTGGTTTATATACCTACGGATGTTACAGAAAAATCAAATTCACCGGAGCGAAGCCAGGGCGGGTTGCTAGCACTATATATTGTGGAATAAGTTGTAATCATAGCCTAGCGGTTTATTATGGGAGCGAATAGATCTGTCAAATGCTCATCTTTGAAAAAAGTCATCAAATGACAAAAGGAAGTTTTATAAACGATTTTATGAAAAAAAAAAACTTATTGAGGTATATCTGATAATGTTTCCTTTTTCATTATTATTTACCCTTTTTTTTATTACCACTGTTTGCTACGTGTCATTTTGTTTGCAACCACGTTACGTAGCACTAGTTGTGAAGTAGAAAAAACTATGTGGCGTTTAAGCTCTTTAGCCATTACCAAGAATTGGTTTATTTATTTTGTCATTAAAGCGTGAACAAAAAAAATAAGTATGCCTTTGGAACAAACCTTTATAAGCATGATTTTTTCAGGATACTTACCTTTTAAAAAGATTTATGTCGTCAGTTGAGTGGAAATACAAACAAACCCGTTATTAATTTTAATTATCCTGAGTTAAAACGCTAAAGTTATAATATAAAGTAAGTTATTAACAGGAAATAGGTAATTAATTTAACGTTTAATCGTAAAGCAATTGTTCAAGGCCATTAAAGAAAAACATCTATATTTTACCGTCGGTAATCATGCCCTCAGTAGCATGCTTCTTAAATAACAAATAACACAACATTTAATCACAATTTTAAATTTTAATTACTATATTACGTGATAAGTATTAATTAAAAAAGTTTAACCAACGAGTTTTAACCCGATTACGGTCAGCGAACAAATTCAACTTTTAGGGGAACACGGAAAGAAGCGTTTATTTTGCTTCACCTTATCTTTTATAATCTGTGCAATGGTTTAAAAAATTACTAGTTCGTTGTAAAAATCTACATTTAAACGAAAATTGCTACAAAATCAGAACATGTTAACATCATACTACTCTTTAAAAATATACAGGGTGACACCTAAGACGTAATACAAAATTTTATTTTCTGGATCTACTCATGAGCACGATCATCTTTTACTATGGGACTAATATCGAAATCGGTAGAAAAAAATTGAATCACCCATACTAAAAGCAATCAGCTGGTTTCACAATTTGTATGGCGACGTCGATTTTGTGTTTACGTTTTCGAAGTTGGTCCCATATTAATAGTTGATCGTAATCATGGGTAGATTCGGAAAATAACATTTTGTATTACGTCTTACGTGTCACCTAGTATAAAGAGTGTTTCTATTTTCGAATCTTGTCATTATTATATGTATATCGACGACACAGTAAGTTTCGTTTGTAGTGATCCTGCGTACGAGTCTAGCGATTCTCGATTCGATTCCTGGTCTGCGGAAATATTTGAGTGAAGAGCGCGAGTATTTGTTTCAGAGTGTTGGATATTTTCCGATGTAGTTACGTACGTATTTTATTTGATACGTATACTGTACCCTAGCGCCTTTAGTAAGAGCCAGTTTTATTTAGAAGTAGGTCTTATTGTCCCCGGATATTTATTTGATAGCTTCTGCCCGCGACGTCATCCGCATAGATATGTTGATAATCGTTATTCCCTCGGGAAACTTTTGAATTTTTCAGGTTAATTGTAACCTATGTGGTACCTATCTCCATTTCAAATTTAATCTAAATCCGTCAAGCCATTGCAACGTGAAGAACAAACGTCAGGCGTCCTAAAAGTGCTCTAAAACCCTTTCCTTTACTTACTCGTCAATCAAAATCAAATCACGTAGAGTAACCTTCCTTAAAGACGTTTCAAAAGAACACTATAATATGAACGGGTCCATATTGACTCACATAAAATTCTTATTCCTATTTTTAGATTTCCTACCGATTTGTATTCATAATAATCACTCTTCATAATTTTTTTCGCCATACTTTTTTATTCATAATTTTTAAGTCATAATTATCGCAATTCATAATGCATTTTTTTTAAGAAACTGTTACTTTTTATGATTTTTTATAAATCTAACCTAACCTAACCTAACCTTATTACACGTAAGATATTTAAGAAATTGTGAAAAGTGTACGGCTTCATTAATATTGGCGTTATGAATTCTGATGATTATGAGTTCCGATCGTTAGTACTAAATTTATTTATGAAGAGTATGAAGAGTGATCATTATGATGTAAAATGGTATGAGAAACATTTTCGGACTTCCGATAATAGGACTTAAAAAGTTATGTGAGTAGATACGCACCCAATATGAACACAATCCCATTTGTATTGGATTTCAGTTAGGATATTCCTAACCACAAGAAGCATTATCCTAAAGAAGGCTATTCAAAACAGACCTTTAGGCTGCGTTTCCACCAGAGCTGTGCGAGGTGGCGGGGCGGTGTTCCGAGGAAAAATCTACCAATAGGATTCATTTGTTTTACTAGCCTCATTACCCTATTGGTGGATTTTTCCTCGCAACACCGCTTCGCTGCTTCACACAGCTCTGGTGGAAATGCAGCCTTACCAAAACTGGCTGACAATCTCATTGTATTCAATAACATAGAAAGGGTATACTTAGTTGTAGCCTCATGTTATTTAACTTGTTGAAAGTATAATTAGTCGGTTAGGAGTAATTTTAATCAAATGCCCCTCACAGTAATTAACGAGCCACTTATAAAAATCGATGTTATAGCAACGATTTATGACATTATACTCGTAAACTTTGAATAATGACTTCCGTATCATTTATTTATGATGATCGTATAATTACACTGTATTGATTGATTAAAACTTAAACTACCAAAAAAACGCTTATTATTTTTAAATAGCACATGCCAGATGAGCGTAAGTTTGTTAGTAAGAAACACTCATTTTTGACTGACTAAAAATGCTAAAAGGTGTCACCAGGCTTAAATGGAAATGGGTAGTTCACCTATTTCGTTAGGGATGACAAGAGATGGAATAAATACGTTACAGTCTGGAGGCCTTGGGTAGGAGAG
Organism: Acleris laterana; assembly: GCA_963966035.1. Taxonomy (NCBI): domain Eukaryota; kingdom Metazoa; phylum Arthropoda; class Insecta; order Lepidoptera; family Tortricidae; genus Acleris; species Acleris laterana. Next base: position 11,859,180 of record OZ014450.1, on the reverse strand, counting down.
AGAAGTTGGCAGACCACTGTCACGATGGTCTGACAATATTATCGAAAATGCAGGCCACAATGGACTAAACTAACTCAAGACAGGGTAAATTGGAAGAAACTTGGAGAGGCATATACCCAACTGTGGGCATTCAAAGAAGTGCTGAGGCCCTTGTCAAGATGTATCACGTGACTTTTCGTATCACGTGATGTGCCAGTGACGCGATTGGTTTAAAAACGAAACGAATAGAAACGCTAGTTAGCGTATTGCATCTTGGCAAGGACCTCTGTAGAAGAAGAGAAAACAGGTCAAGTGTGAGTAGGACTCGCGCACTGAGGGTTCCGCACTGTCGCGTAGTAGTTTGAATTCGACTTCGAATCGAATCAGCCTAAATTCAACTTAGACTAGACTATATTATTTTACTTGTTGTTTTCTTCAGGGTTTGTTTTATAATCATACCAAATCTGACCCTTGTTTGTTTGATCGTTTTTACGATACAGCTAAATTAAATACGCGTTGAAAAACGTTTCATGTATGGGGACCCCGTTAATTATTTTACTTTGTGTATTTTTTTATTTTTTAGTAAACTACCCAAAATAACACATTCTGAAATAAAATCCAGCCACTATCTGGTACGGTTTAAAAGATACAGCTCAAACATATTAATAGGGTCCGGTTGGGCCACCCTTCGGGTACGGAACCCTTAAAAAGGAGGAGATTTTCAATTGTTTTTTTTTTACATTGACATCGGCATGTGTTTGGTACCTATTCATTATTTCAGTTTGGTTTAAACTTCTATTTCGAAAATTATAGACATCGCTTCTATCGCGGCATTTATTGACGTCCTAAATTATATTTTAACATTTAAAATATCATTGCCAGTTAAACCCAAGTAACAGAACTAAAATTGATGTATAATTTTATTTGGGAGTATTATTTTATGTAGGTCATTGCAGTTTCATAGTCAAACATAAATTATTCCAAAAGCCTTGATGACCTGAAGTATAACAAACTTTAGGTAAGGATGTAACGATCGTTAACTGTAGGATCCTAATAATTTATTAAAATCAGTGTGACGACTGATTTTAGTGAAACAATGTTCGTGACTGAAGCCATTAAGTTTGCTTTAGTGAATCACTCTGTTGTTCGTTATGTTTGTAGTAAGTTGAAAGAGACAGCGATAATCGATAACACCCTCGCTCAGAAATCACATTAAAAATTCAATATAATGGCGACCCTTTTTTTCTGATATCTCTTAAACAGCTTAACCGATTATACCGGCAAAGTGGTAAAATAAAATATGGTTCCTCCCTTGGACGTTTCTTTAAAAGTTTGTACCTATTTACCTAGTCGGTGCTTAAGTTCTGTCACAAAGGTTTAGTCAAATAAAACTAATTTTTGTTTTTTTTTTAATTTTAAAATAAATTAAATTGTAAAGCTTAATTAAAGTACATTTTTAGGAACTAATCATCATTCCACATAGTCGCCGCAATTTCCGATACGATCTTTTAACATTCACGGCCGGCACCGATTAAAACACGCACGAGTTTTCTAAAAATTACACTTTTTGAAAACGCTTTAAAGATTAGTATTTGCTAGCCAGGAACATTTTTGATTTATTATTATGAAGCTTCTCATCTCTGAGTATGTTCAGAGACCAGCATTATTATCTTAACGACACGTAAAAACCAGCTTATGAAGCACGAAAGTTGGTCTGTTTTCGTATTTCTGCAAATTGATGTGAAATCGTAAGGTCAATTTAATGAGACATGAAGATTGACCGGAGTTTAAGCGGATCTTTAGTTGCTTGGAATACATTCGTATCAGTATTTGAAGATAAAAATCTGGTCAATATGTCACGCAAATTTCGACTCAATACGAGAACTCTTACAAAAGTTGTAGCCGTTATGAGTATCGTGGTCGTGCGTGTTTTGACCCATGCTTTCCTGCCCCGAATGGGAATGCTTAAAGCTCGTACACCAAATTATTGCAATAGTAACGAACTCAAATTTCGCTTTTTTTATTTTATATAAAATAAGGTTTTGATTGATGTACTACAAGTTTATGAAACTCTATTATTTATTTTTAAAATTATAAAAATCCTTGTGACAGAACTTAAGGACCGACTAGGTAGTTAAACACTCAAATTTAAAAATGTTAATTTTTCCACTGAGTTACGAAAATTTGTCTTACATTTATATAGGTACTACTCGCAACGTCAATTTAGCAGTATCTCAAATTCAATAAATGAAGCAGATTCAATCCTCACCCGTTAGTAATATGCTTGCAGTTGCTACAGGAATTTTGTCTGAGATACTACCAGTTGTCTTATAACAGTATATCTAATTTTCGTATCTATGCGGAAAAGTTACCATTTCTTAACTATAGTCCGTACCTAGGCACACACGTTTAAAGAAACTCTTCCCTGCCCGTAATGTGGGGATGTTTTATTAAACATTTTTAATTTTTGGAATATTTGTTACAGTGCCGTCCCCCCCCCAAATGAAAACATATAACGATTTTTAACGGAAAACTATCTCAATGAAGTAGGCTTGATTGGTTCCCAAGATACAGGCGAGTAAAGTGTTTATACCTTCTAAAATCACCTAATACAGGACTAAATAACTTAAAATAGAGAATTCGAGGTAATACTTGTTTATCCTTGAGTTACTTTGAGTGTAGGCTTATGAACCCTTCACTGAGCATGGTTAGACATGGTCTTGCCTGGTTTTTTTTACTTGGCCGTCAATGTCAAAAGAGTATAATAACCATGTCGAAAGCAATGTGGGGTCGTAGTGAAAAAGGGTGTGTCTTCTGAAGATCAAGGGAAAAAGGGTTTTAGTCTAGTATACTATGTTCTTGTATATACCATTTTTTATATATGTAGAGGATTTTACCTTAGCTCTCAGGGTTAGCAGGTTTGGTTTGTTGTAAAGTTTTTATTGCTGTCACAGAACTTGTTGAATTGTAGTTTATTACCATTTGCCCAAGATATAAGAAAATCCTAAAGTATTTAAAGAGCAATATGTGTACTCTAACGATTTCATATGCTAAAAAATGTCAGTTTACTTCGATTAATAAAAAATAGGAGTTTATTAGCTACACAAAATTCTTTATCATGTAAATTAGCATTCGCTAAATTTAAATTTTGCGAAGTGGTATTATCAATCAGACGAAAATATTTCGGCTAACTAAGAGGAAACCGTCCACTAAAGTGTCCCTTAACGACATGTCGTTCCGCACTAAAATGGAAACGCTGTAGTGCCTAAAACGCGTTAGAGTAATTTGTAGGAATATATTCGTATTTTAATTCTCGAGTAGAAATAACATTTATGGACTGCTTATTAATCATATCGTGCTAACGTTAAAAAACGTTGCGTTGAAGTATTAAAGTTGTTACGACTTTATTCTATGTCATGATTAAGGCACAAGGAAAAATTGGTTGAGAGAATCGTTTTTAACATCCTTATCACATTTAGCGTCAGTGACCCGACATCGCTGTTCACTGTTCGTAGCAGATTTTTGCTACGTAGCGGAAACATACTACTTTTAGGTCACTGCGTAGCACTCGTAGCACTGACTGACGGTGAATGTGCTATACGAATAAATTGATGGTATTTTTAATTTATGAAAAACTTAGCACCAACACAAAATTTACGTACTATCAGCCCCTTGGAACACTGTTCCACCATAGAACACAGACACCTTTTACAGTGACGTTATGATTCAAGTCATAAGAGTGTCAAACAAACTGTGATATAAGACCGTTCTACACTGCGTCAGGATTTCATTAGGCTAATAGTACATCGATGCGACTGCACAGCTTCAATTTGACTAAACGTGTTGACCTAGGTTTTTTGAAAATAGAATACTTGAAACTATTTTACTTGAAAAAAAACGGCCAGCTTAATTTTAATTTCATTTTTATTATCGCTTAAGCTTGTCCTTGGACCACCCTGCTGTTACATGTGTAGTGGTAACGAATAGATGACAGTTGATGAATTATGAATGTTCAGTAAAAAAAAGGGTTAAGCAATTATTATTTTACTCAAAGTAACAACAGTAATGGATTTATAGTGTTCGCCACACCTGTTTTAAATATGAAACTTAACAAGCAATAACAAAACGTCTTTAATGCCATTACCAAACAGTTTTACTGTCACGTATAAGGGCGCGTACACATAGCGATTCGTTTTACAGGTTCGTTATTTGATAGCGTATGTAGTTGTATGAGCGAGTTCACAGACTTTACAGTATTCTGTATCCAGTAAAAAGAAGATAACAATGACAAGATCCCTTAAACAGGTACCTATACAAACAGACGTTCTATGTGCACACGCCCTAAAGTGCCTAGTGGTCACTTTAAACTATAATTCCGAGTGCTCACATACGTTCATATTGAACTGAAAACTGACATCCTTAAAAGATATTAAACGACGATTTTAACAACAGAATTATTTTCATTAATTCAATTTTTCAATTGATTTTATATAGTTTATTATCTAGTTGAAAAGGTAAACTGTGTACCTACTACCGATATCATTTTCTTTTCTCTCTGAACTTTTAATAACAAAAAAAAATACATCTATAGTATTAGTATTTTTTATAAGTTGAATAACATTTTGCAATTCGTTTATAAAATCATTTCATCATCACAGTCAACTTGTACACAAAATTATTTCATGAAACATGAAAATTCTACATTGAAATAAATTTAGGTACTGTAAAGAATTCCTCTTGAGGAAATAATCCCAACGTAGTGCCGTCAGTGAGGCTCGTTAGAGATGTATCTAATTCAAACAGACATGCTCTGAGAAACGCCTGAAGCTCATCAAGCACTGTTTGATTATAGCAAATGATATTAAGTTCCAAGTAAGTGAAGCTGTCACATTCCGTTACATATATTTATAATCAGACCTAGGAATATACGGGGCAAAACTAAATGACAGCTAGAGAGTGCCGATATCGATAAACTTAACTATCGATGCTTTTCCCATATACTAGTGATCGCTCCAAGTTTAGATTGTAAAAATAGTTTATTTTGTAAATTATGCAATTTAAACCAAATAACAACATAATTCTGGTCATTTTTTTATTTTAAAAGGATTTACAACTTTCACTCATCATCGTTTTTACTCCTTAACAAATTCTAGTCGTTTAATTTAACAAATTCACAATACGGAAAAAATATAATGATGATGAGTGAAGGTTAAAAAATCCTTTTAAAAAAAAGAATAACCAGAATTATTTTGCTATTTTGTTTCATTGCACACTTTCAATCAAATTTTATTTTTTCAAACGAAACTTGGAGCGATCACTAATATATGGGAAAAGCATCGATAATTGAGTTTATCGATATAGGCAATCCCTAGCTGTCATTTAATTTTGCCCCGAATATTCCTAGGTCTGTTTCTAATATCAAAGGGTGACGGCACCAATGATGGACTCTTTTAGCTGACTTGCACCAGTAATGGACACTTCACTCTTAATTCAAATTTTATACGGGTTATTCATTTGTTGCAAAACAAATGAATAACCCTTATCTTCTGTAAATTTAGAATCAAGTGTCTATTATTGGTGCCTTGTCCGTTACTCGTTCCGTCACCCTAGTCAGGCCCGGCACATTCCGTACTTTAGGCGCTAAGTTACACGTCGATTTGCGACTCTTTGAGTGACTTTTTACACGGTGCCCAAAATAAGGAGTGTAATGTTTTCAGGGTTGATGTATCGTTAGAATCCTTTCACCGTCCCGGGCAGAGGATACTTTCACTGTTGAAATTAAAAAAAAACAAAAATGACTAAACATACATACATACATTAAATCACGCCTGTTTCCCAGAGGGGTAGGCAGAGACCACTTCTTTCCATTTGCTACGATCTTGACAGATTTCTTTCGCTTCTTCCAAATTCATACATCGAGTCATGCACGCACGTCGGTTTCGGGTACTTAAGATTCGGCCCTTTTCCAGTATTTCTCCAAATGACCAAATATTACCTATTACCATAGATAGATATATTGACGACAAAATAAAGAATGAAGTCGAATTTTTAAAGCTTACTTTTCATTTAGTTTATTAGGCACTGTGAACACACGCGCAGGTTTTAGTTACTTTGGGCCGACTGACGCCATCTTCCTATCGGTGTTGCCAGTATCTTTTGTATGAAATAAGTTATTACGTATGGGTTGGGTTGCATGCACTAGTGATAAACTATGTAGTGGTAACCATACATTGTGTTATATATAATGTAAAGGGATAATAAGGGTATTTTGCTTAAGTAATTCATCTCAACACGGGTCCCACCCAGTAAGACTCATTAGTGATGTTAATAAATCAAATAGATATGCTCTGAGAAACTGAAGCTCATCAAGCAGCGTTTGGCCACAGCTGAGCGGATTCGTTGTTTCGTCGAAACACCTTTCAACGAATTTATCATTAGGCAGAATTTCCGTTTCATCGTAAGGCACTTCTAGCCACAAGTTCAAGCCAAGCCTAATCTAACTTAACCTTCAAAATTAATGTTTAAGATAGCTTTAAAACAGAAATGAAAAAGTAGAAGTTGCCGTAGTATAAGTTGCCCTTTTCCTTATTGCATTGTATAAAGATCCTAAAGTTGTTACTTCCTTTTGTAGCTAACCAAACGTCGTCTGTACATTGTACATTATTTGCGAACTCATTGTAAACTCTATTACGTCAGAACCGCGGTGCGAAACTACTTTTAATACGAGTACTACATCCTAGGTATATAGTACTAATTAAAACAAAAGCATGATATTCACATTATATTAAGAGTGTAAACGCAGCTGAAACTAGTTCCAGAAATGAGTAAAGAATTATAAAAATACTTGTTATACCTAATATGTGAGTTATTTATTATGCACCTGTAAATAATATAATTCACTAATAATATTTTTGCAGGTGCAAAATACTGAAGGTAAACTAATAATTACTGTTTTTTGATTTCCTTAATTACCCGACAGTGAACAAATTACGATAAAGAAATATTTCGATTTTAGATTTAGATTAGATACTAATTTTAAATATCAAAACAATAAAGCAAATGGGTTTTTCCTAGAATGCTTTTATAAAAAAAAAAAAAAAAAAAAGAAAGATTCTTTATTTAGGTATTAACCCATCAATTAATTACATACTACAAACATTTAACATTTAATTAATTAATTAATTTCATTTACTTAATTTAATTTAATTTATAATTTATAATAATAATTTCCTGAGCAAACTTCGCTCCCAAAATAATGGAAATAGTTCGTGCACGCCTGAACAATACTGTTGCCCGATCCGCTCAGCCTCGCACCAAATGACCAACGTCTCTTTCGCAATACGGCGAAGAAGTCATCCACTCTGTTCACGGCAAACATGCCGGACGCGCTACACCGCCACGGCAACCGCAGCATCGCTCGAAACGCGTTGTTGTACTGAACTCGAAGTCGGTCAAAAGACCGCTTAGTGTACTGATACCACAGCTGGCTAGTGTAGAACGCCTGACAGTACGCCCCGAACAGCGTTACCTTCACTTGGTCCGAGCACTGAGCAAATCGGCGCGCCAACATATTGCTTTTAATAGCAATGGCCCGTCGCTGTCTTTCTAGGTCCTCGTCATCTTTTAACTTTTCAGTAAGTACATGCCCCAGGTATTTAAAGCTAGATACAATTTTTAATTCTTTACCATTGAGTTTCACTGGGGGGATGACATCCGGTCCTCTACCATACCTAAACACCATTAATTCTGACTTATTGACATTGTAATTTAGCCCGTGTGCTTTTGCATATCGTTCACATATAGAGACAAGCATCCGCAGACCATTGATAGAGGGGCTCAGCAGCACCATGTCGTCAGCATAGCTTAAGTTGTTGGCGCAAACGCCGGCTACGTGGCATCCGACTGCGGCTCCGCTCAGCTCCTCTATCAGATCATTGACGTAAAGATAATGGAACTAAGGTGATAAGGTGGTGGTAAGGTGATGGAACTATTAATGGACAAGGCACCAATTAATAAACACTAGATTCTTATTTTACAGAAAGTATAGGTAACGTGAATAACCTATTTGTTTTGCAACAATCAATTTAGGACCGTATGAAATCTGTAATAAGAGTGAAGTGTCCATTACTGGTGGCTGTCAGCTAAAAGTATCCATCATTGGTGCCGATACCCAATTTAAGTAAAAGAATCACTGAGGTGACTTTAATAGTAATATTATTACAATATAAGTACTACTTTTTCTAAAGTTGTACAGTCATACCGAGAAGTTGAGCCGCTGTAGATTTTGGTACCATGTAGCTATTATTATCGATCTACATAAATTGGGATTGACCAAAAAAAATAACTCATGGTTTTTACTTTCTCATTCGAAAGAATAGGAAATTTTAAGACACCAATTTCATTAATTTTGTATTTGACCCAATAGTTTTGTTTTAATATCTTTATTTATTTAGCAGACATTTTATGGATGACATGATTATTTTAAATTTGGGATGGCATTTTCTAATAAATTACAACAATTAAATGATATCCAATGAAAAAAAGTGATTGTAATACTGTATTAAGACATACTATTTCAAGCTGTATTCGCCTAACCCGTAAGATACACCTAGGAGGGCTTCAAGCCGAAAACGAAAGTCAAACAAAGGTTAAATTATACTTTTGTCGAAATATCCAAAACAGATAAATATTTTAAAAACTTAATAATGCAGAAGGGCTTTAAAACCCTATTCCTCGAAATGGTTTTCGAATTGGAGTAATTGTAAAAATATGAACAATCCCAATTCAATCCACCATCACGTAAATATATGTACGTTACTGCGACGGGCTACCAGCATGGACCTATACAAAGAATTAACTACAAGACGTTAAAATAATAGATTTCCTGTATAGCCCAAACGTCAGGTCTTAATAAAGAAGCTCAATAAACCGACCACAACGTCCAGACACCACAAGCATTTCGCTCACTTAAGCAAAATTGACAAGCAACGAGAATCTTTTTACGGAAAACTTTGTTATCCCTTCCGTGCGAGTATTTTCACGAAAAATAAACAACTACGTGGCATAATGTAATATGGCGTGAAGTCGTTGATAAAAGCAAATGTGTGGGCGCACCGAGGGGCCTATTCTGGGGATATTTAAGGGAAGTACTTAATAATGGTTAATGTTCAAACGGGGAAGAAAGGTAACAAAATGGATCGCCTTGTAACAAGACTGATCATCAGTTCACTTAAGTGACTGAGGTAAAGTAGTATTTCAATTAAAAAAATAGACCAACTTTTTAATTTACTATCGCATTTTTATCAAATTGAGTGAAAACAAATTAAATGAGTTTATTAGTATAATAAATAATAATAAGTAACTCTCGGGGAAAATCTCACACAAATTGATCTAACCCTAAAATGAGCTCTAGGCTTCTACTATAAATATACTTATATGGGGAAATAAATACTTATATATACAGAAAGTACGGGACCGCTGCTAGTTTTGGAGGCAGGGGCACTACCAACCAGCGTCATGCTTTTCATCAGTCGGGTTTACTTTAATAAATTCAGTTTTTTTGGATAATACTTTTTATTGTAATGTGAATTAATTGGGAAAATGATGGCATGGACAATTCGGAACTAACTCCCTACTGTGTTCATCAAATAGCAGCTAGCTATTCTTACGTAAAACGTCTGAGGCCTGTGTATCAAAAGCTTGTAACTTGTAATATAAATGGAAGTCTCTTTTTAATACATATTGTTGGAAAGAGATTTCCGCTTGTAATACAAGTTATATCGCCTTCATTTTCTTACTCAAGCGTTCCAATTCTAAATGTAAAATTTTAACCCCCTTACTTATAAACGTGGAATAAGCTAGGAATAGTTCATGCCATGCTTTGTCCTTATCTGTAATTGTGACATTTGCATGTGACAGAACGTAACAAAGCATGGCATAAACTATTCCAAGCTTATTCCACATTTATAAGTAAGGGGGTGAATCCTAAAAAAGTTAAAATCAATTCACGTCGCGGCTTAAGAATCAACCTCCTCAGAATAAGACCGTGTCCTGATTCCCACATATCCAAGCCGATTCACTCGCTTCGCCTTAATCCGAAAACACCCGAAAAGGCATACGAGAGCGGATTGTTTCAATATCGACGCGGCATCTATCGTATGAATTATTTATATGTATCGCGGAGACTATCTAGGCTCGAACAGAGTGCCCGGGGGCGTGACTTGACTGTAACCCGAGATAAGAATATCTAGGAACTATTCAAATGAGGCTTGCATTAAATATAAATGTACAGGTTTGGTTACCTGCTGACTCCCAAAGGAATGATTGGTGGGGTTCGACCCTTAGCTTCTTTCCGCGAAATATGCGTACATGAATTCCAATTTTTATGTATGATATCACCCAAGCTGAATTCAATTATAGGAATTTGTAACAACGGACGTGCGATGGTTCTTTTTCATGACACGAAGTTATAGTTCTATCTTTGAAATGATAGATAGAATCAACAAAGTAAAATGACTTTGTGCACGTTTAAAGTTTAAAACGCCTCAACTTTATTACGTTGCGATATAATTGCTTTAATAAACAGTGGGCCTGTCATGGTCGTTGATAAAACGTCTGTCACTTTCTGACCTGTATGTAAGTGTGAGAGTAACGGATGCCTTTATCCACCGCGGTAAACGCGACCATAAAACGGGTCCAGGATAACGAGCCCACGTATGAGTATTTCCGTCAAACTTAAGAAACCCTAAAAAATATACCAGAAAAAAACGCATTAAAAACAATTCAATCATTTCAGTGTTTTTTTACCACGGAGATACAGATAGAGGCGGACAAACGGCTCAAAATAGCATTTTCTCTTTTTGGGGTTCCGTTCCCGAAGGAAACTCTACGGGACCATATTTATATACATATAATTTCCGTGGCTGGCGTGAAGACGTTGATATCTCGACATGTACGTTTTTTTTTTTATTTCTTTAAACGCTTCGTTATTTTTTTTTCTATATTGGTAATTTTTTTCATATTTTTATCTTAATTACTTTTTGACTTATGGCCATTGTTCATACATTGATAACTATACTTTTGGCAAGTTATTGTGGATAAAAAGACATATTACACATCACATTGTGTGCATAGATTTATAAATAATTTTATCAATTTACTCTCGATTACAGTAATAACGTACTTTTTTTAACATAAAGACATATCAATCAAACAAATCAAATATATCGAGTTATCAACTAACGCACCGTAACTAAAACGAAGTGCGTAATGTGACATCTCAACTTGTACAACTTTCCATCGAGTTATCAAATTTCGTACAGTAACCAAAACTAAGTGCATAATGTGATATCTCAACTTATATTACTGCCCATCGATTTGTCTCGTCTCACATCTCAATGTGTACGACTATCCACCGAGTTATCAATTTAGGTACAGGTAATATATCTAAGTGCGTTATATGACATCTCAATTTGTACTACTGGCCACCAAGTTATCAACTTACGTAGAGTAAATCAAACAAGTGCATCATGTGATATCTCAACATGGAAACTTACGTCAAAGAATTATGAACCAACACAATAATACGATATCTCAACTTATGTTTTAAAAATATTCTAATTCTCCAGAATATCTTAAGATATTAACAGACAAATAATTAAAATCAGTACCTGAAACCTTGACGTGTATAGTTATCAATGTTTTTAATCAAGGGAACAAACCAGTATACTTGTATATTTTCAGATAATAATGTAATATCTGGGAAACAAAGAAAGAATATGTACAGTTGTCAATATTACTAATTCCAATAAAAGTGTTGTCTCTGTTTATTATCATAATATTAAAATAATTTTACTAATTTATTAACAATTTAATCACTAATTTATCTTAACATTTAAAGGTGCGCTCAGCATTGTGTTGCGACACTAAACTTGTTAGTGCTGCAACGCTGGTATTCTGTGAAAACCAGATTATGTGCGACAGCAACCGATATGTAACGCCTGTTGTTTTCAAGAACCCCCGCACTAAATGACATCATCCGCCGGTCTCCTGCCTCAATAAACGTGCCGGCCCTTTTAGACCCGACCGGCATTTGTAGATATGATGGCAAAATACCTGACAAAATGTCCTTGGTTCCGTGCAGAATATGGGACGGGTGCTAGTGTGAGATGCAACCTGAGTAGACATGCTAGCCCAGTCACACATCTCCACCGGACCTCTAATAGGGCTGGTGCGGCAGCTGAACTAGCTGAAAACTTAAAGGTTGGCCAATGTAGTGGTCTTGGCCAGTTGGTGGACTAGTAGAGAATGCCTTAAATATAAATAAGATATGTTCATTTCATTCGGCGTTGAGAAGGTGGCAGTTTCCTCGTTCAACGCATTAGTTTAACCATCCAGCGAGTAAATGCTGCCAGTATCTTTGAGGCCTTTCCTAGATATAAAAGATTTAAAATAGAATGAAGTTGTTAAAATGTAAGTTATAAATTGTATCTAAATACTTTTTTATATTGTCATTAAAATAGATCGGCTTTTTATTAAATTGAATAGTGTTGAAGCTGGACTAAGCTTTCCCATAGGTCCTGTAGGAATTATCGAGCATATGCAAAACAAGCACGAAGTGGTCTTGAAACTTACATAAATCTAACTTCTCGGTGTTATAGGAGTTCACCTGATTAGTGCTTCTGATTTAAATAGGTGATTTAACTTCTACTTTAAAGCGATCGTAGCTCGCTTCTAGGATTTTAGAAAGTTTTGGGGTTTAATTAAATGTATATTGTTGATGTTGAAACGTACTTGTATTACAAATTACGTATTTGTTACAAATTAACAGAAGGACTAAGAATTTGGGTTACGAGACACTCTTTACGACTTTATTTGTTTTTTGTTTCTTGGTGTATTTATTATTATTTTCAATAAGTTAACCGTAAGTGTAACACGCATATTGATAGTGGTTTTCCTATCGCTCGTTTTCTAATACTAAATTATAAAATGTACTGTCCCACCTCAGCAGTTACCTTTGTTTAGTGCAAAGCTAGATCTAAAGTTCGATTCGAATGTTGTATTTCGCTTTGGATCGTCTGTATATGTGTGTCTATCCCTACATCCAAGTTTAATAAGAGTAATACCAGGCACTGGATATTATACATAAATGGACGTGTAGTAGGCGGGCACTTAATATTATTTTCATCACACTTGCTAGTAAATAGTGTCCTAACATGCTAGAAAAATCGACCGTAATTATCCAAAATAATACCCGGGGGCCTTTTTTTACCATTACGCCCTATCGTGCGTAATAGCATTTTTTTTAAATATTATACGTGGACTTAAACTATCACAATACGTCAGGACCCCAATTCTTGCAATATTTGCAAATAAAAACAGTAAACTGTGCCTCAGCTGACCCGGATATTGACGAGATAAACCCAGATTTGGAGGATGTAGAAGAGTAAAATTCCTGGAATGACTCCAAAAATTAAATTATATGATGATTTCAGTTTCTTTTATTAAAAAAATATTAAAATAACAGCTGTTTTATTTCTAATTTTTTTCTTACTAATACTGTGAATTTGTTGATAACTCGTCGCTCTCGTCGGTGAACCAGTTGATATGTCTATTATTATTAAAACTAGACATAATTCTTTAAATCACTCATTTTCACTTGAAAGATATTAAAAAGTTGTATTTAACAAAACTTTTGTGAAGTATAATAACATGAAATGGATTTTTCACGATTTTTTTTCTTTCTCGAAACGTCAATTTTCCCCTCTTTGTATGGTGAATACGTTGATAACTCGATGAGACGTAAGTTGATAAGTCTAATATTAATCAAACTAAGAGGAATCTCACAAAAATCTTCTAATCATTCAAAAGTATGCAGAAAATGATGGATAAATCAAGTTTTACATCAAAGTTACAATCAAACAGCGATTTACCAGAAAATGTCAAACCTTAAAATTGGCGCCCTGTAAAATTGCCGTTTTAGACATATCAACGTATTCACGCCAGGCACGGATTTAATCTAAAACAAGTGACTGTAATATAGTGATGTGACATTTTTTTTAGAATCGGTTTAGTAAGCCCTATCATTATAATACCACACACGATAGGTGTCAAAATAAAAACATGTTTTTCCTATACAAAAACTATATGACGTTATAACTCCTCTCCTTTTATATATTTTTTTCCGTGCTACAGGTCAAATTGATTCTAATGGCCTAAAGATCAATCGTTCCTATTTTCATGCTTTTAACACCATTTGCAGAACTTTACTGATATTCGGGGAGTACCGCTAGCACTAACAGCGGTTTTAGTCGTAAGCGATGCCTGAAGTGATAACCCACACTAAGAATATCATGACACAAAATATTTTCAAAATGAAACTGACCTAGTTATAATTATAAAGATCCCGTTTTAATGTAACAAACCTGGCATGTCCTGAAAGAAAATCCAGTAGCTCAGAATGTCAAATGCCGAAAGGAAAATTTGTACTTTATGCCATCCCATTTGCATTTTAGACATTTTTTAATTAAAGTACGTCATTCGGTATCCCGTTTCTTCGTTTCATACGCTGTTCAAAAAAATAACCGTGCATATTTTTGTGTGCGAAGCGAAATTGAATTGTAAAATTCCGTGCATCTAAAATTCTTTGAAAATGTGCAAACTCGAGACTCGAACCCTTTGAGAGTTATTAGCAGTTCTTAGGATTACTTTAGAAGGTGTGAACCTGTATACATAAGTGGATGACAATTTTAAGACTGCGCCGAGCAAACGCCGAGCGTCCAGTGGCGCCCTCATTACTATTATTGGGTTTTCTAATTAACTAACGAATTTCCTTGGACCAAACTAAATGTGTTTGTAGCGCAAGTATAAACACAATTTATGGGATACGTAACAAACTTAAATAACAATTACCCTTTGAGTAGTCAGATTAACGGGAAAAGGTGGCCACTTTATTTCGTTAACTTAATAACTCGAAGGGTAATTGTTATTAAACTATATGATATAAGTTGTGTTTTCATTTGTAGTACAAAAACATTTCGTCCAATTTCAAGAAAATACTTTAGTTTATTAGAAAACACAATAAAAGTAATGAGGGCGCCACTGTACATCCGGCGTACGCTCGGCGTAGTCTAAAGAACTGCACGATAACTTCCTGAATTGTAAAAAAAAATGATTACTTACGTTTTTCTATTATATCACTCAAAATGTATGGGATGATAGTTGACAACGTGGTTTATAGTAACGTACGAAAATTTCAACCCATACATTTTGAGTCATAGGAAAGAAAATCTTTAGGAGTATTTGCATCTTGGTTACGGCATAACAGCCCGTTCACACAGGGTTTCCGTTTTACTGTTCCGTTTTATCGTATACGTTTTTTTTCATTGATGGCGTATGGAGTTGTATGAGTGACTTTACATATGACACAGTATTCAGTATACAGTAAAAAATGTCGGTCCGCTAAATTATGACATTCCGTTTTGTTATCGAATACTGGATGAACGGAATACGTATCCGTCATGTATCCGTACGTTTTTACTGGAATAAATAATAATTACGGAGAATATGTGAACGGGCTCTCAGTTAATGACGGATACGTTGAACGCTATATGGTGCCTATGTGTGAACAAAGCATAATTTTTTGTTGTATCCGTTAAAACGGGTACCGTAAATACGGAAACTCTGTGTGAACGGGCTGTAAGATAGCAGCGTCATGTAAACTTTTCTTAAAACTAGTAATTTGAAAGCATCTCTGTTATAAGGATGATATTAACAAAAACGCAATTCCACTTTACATACATACATACATTAAATCACGCCTGTTTCCTAGAGGGGTAGGCAGAGACCACTTCTTTCCACTTGCTACGATCTTGACAAATTTATTTCGCTTCTTCCACATTCATACATCGAGTCATGCACGCACGTCGGTAATATAATTAATTAATTAATTAATTATATAACTGCTATAGCTCTGTCCTTTACGCTCACCGTTATATGAACTGCATAGCCATGTCATAATAACCCCCCTGTAGTAGTGACGAGATAAGATAAATCTTGATATTTAAATCTCAATATCAAGATTCGTCTTACCTCATCACTATTATTATTTTTCACCTATTATTTCTCGAAGTACTTTGAGGAATAATATAAATCCCACCTTAAGAACAATTTTTTGATAAAATTTATAAAAGTTGCTTCATTGACCAACCACAGGAGAAACTTATTTCTACCCACAATCATTTCCTGCTAAGAATTAAATGAATCGTGCAAAAATATACTCTTTGTGCTCACGCCAGAAACCTTTTAAACATTTCCTGCCTCGGGCATAACAAATTGATTTTTGCCTCTGAGAGCACACTTATTGCTACAACAGTTGCTTACCTACGTGCTTTAAAACGTTTCAAGGCAACGTAATTTATGTTCAAGAAGGAAAGACAAAAAGCAATTTCGAACTTACTTTAGGAAGGTATTTTAAAATGAATTATTATGAATGGTTTCGCTTATTGCTTCGGGTAAAGTTCATTGTTAGTCGTAGTTTTAGTTCAATAAAGTCACGCTTATGTGGTACCTATGTATTACATTAACTTTTCAAATAATCGTTTCATCATTCACACAAAAAAAGACTCAGCAAATAAGTTTTCAAAAATGTGGATTCTGTGGTACATGGGTTAAAAAAAGCATAGAATTACTCTTATTTTTATTACCACAAGTAAATACCAATGTTTTACCCATAAATTTAAAACCTAATTCGATTTTAACCTACTCTAGCCATGCATCGGATTGACTTTTTAGATGCTTACACAATTTTGATGACAGTACAAAATAATAAGGTCATAAAGACAAGACGAAAAGTGGAATTTAGATTCACTTAATTCGTTTTTGATAGCGACTTTATCGTTAGTGTTATAAGTACAGTCGGCAACCAAATAGTGTTACTAAACCAATCCTTATCATCATTGATAGTATGGCAATAATTTTGTATCAGTATACATCTCAAATACATACGTGTATACTAGATTTACTTCGAAGTTAACCAATAGATTCTCTGCTCAGCAGTCAGCACACAACACTACTAATGCCCAATATCGATGGAATTGGCCGTCTCAAATTGACAAACCTATGCAAGATTGGGTGCATTTTGCAGGTTTGCATGTACCGGCTAAGTGGCGTGTTCTGGATTTAATGTTGAACATTTGACTTATGTAACTTGTATGTTACTAGTGTAATGAATACGAACGATTGTTAATCGATTTAAGTTCGATTAATGATTCATGTTTCAGATTATGGGTTCTTGTATCTTACGTTTGTAAAAGTATTAAAAACAAACCAATCCAACCATCAGCCATCTAAGGACGGGCATGTTTTTGCGAAACTCAGAGCTTTGAGTTTATTTTTTATTTTTCTTCTCGTTTTGTGTTCATTTAATTATGTGTGTGTAACCTTCCGTGGTTTCACCTGATGGTTCCAACGGAAGACCAGCGCTGACTTTAATGCCAGCTTTACGCTGAGTTGGGACCATGTCGTGGCTACTTTCTTCTTGTATTTGTTAATCTGTTCTTTGTTATGCATATCACGAATAAAATGATTTTCTTTCTTTTTTTCTTTTCTAATTCTTTTTTATATTAAGAACTTAATCTTGTTTTATATACTCATCCAGAATTATATAAAATTTCCACAAAAACATCTTGATATTTATGAAGTAAACTGACTTGTTCATTCATGCTATTTCATTTATCTCGCGAACAAAGAATATTACTTCAAGTATCTATTTCAAAGCTAGTTCTAACAATGTGAAGTGAAATACGTAAAAACGTCTTTGAAAAGGAGTGTTCTTTAAACAACTTTTATTATTTACTTATTCAGTGATTTTCAAAGCGTTTTAAACCACATTTTTCTACGTCTAGGTCTTGAAAAAATATTTATCAATAATATCATCTAACTTTCTTTGTATATTTTCTTTAGAACTTTTAGTAAAAACCGCTTTGAGCCTTTGAGTGTAAATTAAGTTGAACTCGTAACTGATGACTAAGTTAATGTTAGTTTAATTTATAAATTTTACTATTAAGTATACCTATTTTTAGAGGGTTGACCTTTAAAAATAAAAAAGTAATAAAGTTCATCTCTTTTTAAAGTTCATCTCTTTTTTCCAGGTAAATCCAGATGAGAACCGGTTACCTACTATATCCCATTCGTCTCCATGTAAGTAACGCTATATAGATATACCTACCAGCTGCTTCTGGCAGGCATGGCAATATGGCTGCTTTTATCGCGTGATAAAATGTGGATAAAACATCCGTCACTTTTTGACACGTCTATAAGTACGAGAGTGACGGATGTTTTATCGACATTTTGCCACGCGATAAATGCAGCCATACTCGGCCTGCAGTTTTAATTTCACATACACGGTGAGCAATCTGAAAATGTCAGTGAGAGGAATTCGGAAACTATAAGAGTTATGGTTATTATACGAGTATGTTTTTAAAAATCAAATAATTGGATTTCGGAAAAGGTTAACTCTGCATTAAAAAATAACAAAAGATCAAAGGTACTAATCGAAAATCACACTAAGATTTTTTCCCGCAAAAAGCACGTACAATTTTAATGCTGTAAGTGGTAAAAGAACAGTTCGCTTTGGAGCTATGTGCTCAAAATTAACAAAATCCCGGGATTTAAAAATAACCAAATTAAAATCAATTAGGTAAATATATCTTATTAATAAATTGTACAGGAGAGTCAAAAGAACCTTATTTAAATATCAAACAGCGTTGTCTTGAAAAATATTTTGTAGTTTGATAAGAAAAATATTCAGGACTTGTTATCGGTATTTCTGTTATAACTACTTATGTGTGTTTTTAATTCACTTACCTACTCTTTTTTCTTTAATCTTGAGCAGCCGAAATGCTTGGTTAAATTTCTCCAATTTGACTAATGATTTCTTTTTAAATCTCATAGTGCTGCTTTCCCTTTTATAAAATCAAGGCCTTGTTTTCTAAGAACAGATGACTCTTACTCTTATAATAATATGTATAGGTGGGTATCTAAATTCTCCATACTGACGCATTGGATTCCTCACTCTGTACCTATGTCTCTTTTTAGAAAACGCGGGTAGATTTTCGACGTGTAAAAGTGCCCGTGCGACTTTACTGAATAAGCATCTTTATCTTTTTATAATTTATTTTGTTTAGTGTCTATGAATGTTTACGACAGATTTTAATTATTCGCAGACTTCGGGGAAACCGGAGAAAAAGGAGCCTTAGTAAGTATCAATTTAAAATTGTTACTTTGTTTTGGTTTTGATGTATCCATAATGAAATTTGGTTTTAATAATTTCCCAATTGTTCTCAATCCGCCTTATGAGTAAAATCAAATATTTCTGAAATGATTATTCAAAATTATTCTTGTGCATTCTGATTAACACTCGTGTTACTACACGTACAATCGTACTTTACTCTTAGATAGTATCCTTAAAGCACGGTGAACCGAGATATTTATTAATTTAAACTTAGTAATAATACTTGACTAGGTCCCGTATTAATAAACTAATCTCAACTCTAATGCTCGTCTCGAGATGCGTCAAAAATGACAGTGTTCTATCATATGGTTTGACGTTTACTTTGACGTATCTTGTGACGGGCATCTCAGCCAAGATGAGTTTATTAATACGGGCCTAGGTGTTCGTAAATAAAAAACGTATTTTTAAACAGATCCCATTGTCTGGACAATGCAAATGCACAGTTAACGACCTGTCCCGGATATTGGCCACGTTGCCAAGCCTGAAGGGTCCCACGGGCCCTCAGGGGCCTACTGGTGCCGACGGGACTACAGGAGCGCCGGGCAAAACGGTAAGTTCAAATTGGTTTCGGATATTCATAATTTTAATCTAACAAAAAAGTTTTGTTTAGCAATTCTCAATCAAATTACCTATCATTTGCGAGACGGTCGGACACAGTGCATTCATTTTACTAAAACGAACTGAATTATTGATCATGAGTAGAGAATTAACATATTCCGGCAAGTTCGTGGTTGGTACTATTTGGTACCCAGATTGCAATGTTTGAATTTTTTCAATTTGTGTAACTTTACTGAATATTTCGGTTTTAAAGAATATGCTCAGTGTGTTATTTGTTTTCAAGAATGATACTAGTAATTTCTTGAATTTTTTAAAAAAAGGTGTTTAGTAGTGGTCTACAACTTATCAATTGCAATACGTACCGAGGGAAGGTCGTAGAATAACTTATAGTAATTGCAGCAGGCGTATTAAAACTATTCCACTATGACCTACTTAAGTAATTGCTTCTTCGAAGCACGCTGTATAATCGAAAATGAGCACGTAAGGACACTTTTCATGTTACTTTTCAATTAACATGTGTCCTATCGATGATTGTTAAAAGGACTCATTGCTACATTTCCTAAATAATTATCGATTTTTATTCTATAGGGTCAAGTGGGTGATCCAGGCCCAACCGGATCACAGGGTCCAAAAGGCGATCGTGGCGAAAGGGGGGAGCTTGGACCATCAGGTCTGGAGGGCCAGACTGGGCCAAAAGGAGAGCCAGGGGTCGATGGTACCCCTGGGCCCCAAGGACCTCCAGGACCACCGGGGCCACCAGCGCTATTAGTAAGAATCATTAAAATTTTAAAATTTTATAATTTAACATTACAGAAAACGCATGCCTGCTTCTCTAATTTGAAGCTTGAATTTATGTTTTATGTTTTGATGCCAAAATATTTTCTTATTCTTAACTTATTGGGTTGAGTGTGTGTTTTTTTTAAGTAGATAATATTCAAACTAATATATATACTACTATTTTTAATTGAAAAACATGATAACAAAAATGCGATTTCGAGTAAACGAGTAGGTAATGTTTATATATTTATTATAAATCTCCGTCTCGAACCCGGACGCCCAATCTCCAAGGTTCTTATGTTAAAAAGGGAAATACGTACACTTTTCCTTTATTATTACTATACCGGAAAGATCAGAGTTACCCAAGTTATTACATTTGTAATAATCTCCGCCCTCATTTCTCAGGAATCAACAGGATTATTCGTATCCAGTAATCCCAGTGTAACTGGCGCTCAGACCGAAGTGGGGCCTATGGGCCCCCCGGGGCCTCAAGGCGACAGGGGCTATCCGGGGAATAAGGGGGACAGGGGATTACACGGACCCAAAGGCGACAAAGGTGACCGGGTAAGTGTATGTAAATTAATAATTATGGTGAACGTGTAATTCATCAAGGACTTTACATGAAAAGGACAGTTGTGCCCACGTTCGTTTGTATTTGCTTTATGGAATTACAAGGTTTGTGTAGACTTTTGACTGTAGAATGTATCAAAGATTCCACCGGCCTTACAATAGCACATAAAGGCAAAAATCCTTTTGATATATTTATTGGTTTAAATCAAAAATACTAAATCAAAAAAGGTTCGAGTACTCTTACATCTAACCAATACTTACGGCATTCCCGTAATAAGATTACCCTATCTACAAAACACTTTGTCACAAAAGGCGTACTTACGAAATCAAAATAAAATCTCTTACGACCCACGCTAATTTAGTAGGTACGCGTAGAATAAATTCGGGGCTAACGCAATAAGCGCCGGCTTGACCCTCGTAACAGGACGTTATGTTACCTTCAACCCGTGAGCTTATAACTGTGTTACTAGGGTTACGTGGGATTGAGAGGGCCTCATGGTGCTAAGGGCGAGCGCGGACCAGCCGGCCGCGACGGCACTCCGGGCCTTCCCGGTCCCCACGGCCGCCCGGCAGAAAAAGGCGAGAAAGGTAACAAACCAACTCAACCATCAAATTTTATGTTTCACTATGACCCTTATTTATGCGGGGAGAACTCGTTTGCAAGATTTTAGGGCTATATTGCAACGATTCGGAAAAATCTTTATTTTTTACGCCGGACCTTTCGAGCAGTGTCAAACGTACAGGTTGCTAGCGTTTATTGCTTCGTAACTTTCGCTCTTTATACACTGCAGGGACATTTTATTTTTCTCCAAAGAGTGTTTCCCTCAAAATGAGTTTTGTTATTCCGCAGTTTTACAAGTTCTATATTGGTGTTCGACATAGTTCACATGTCGTATTTTCATTCAATTTGTCACACTCGTTTCTTTTATTTGTTCTTTACATTTGTATTTAAGAAAGTTTCTGTGTAGGAATTTTGTTGTGCGTGAACTTATTTTCTTTTTGTTGAAAAGTATTTGCACTTGAAATTAATGTCTTGTTTAACGTGAAATTTGTATTTTTGCATTTAGGTGGTGAGGGAGCCCCTGGTCCTCCCGGTCCGCCTGCTCCATATATCTCAGATAACTCGGTACCGACTGGAACAGAAACTGTTGGTAAGATGTGACCTACTTTTTAACTAACACTTATTTAATACCAGCTTTAGCAAAATAAAAAACCTTGCGTCTTGACGTGACAAACCCTTTTTAGGTTAGAATAATACGGCATAGGTTCTGCCACTTGCGAGTTTCTGAAAAAAACTACCCCAAGTGATTTTGTATGGATACAAACGTGATAATAAAAAGTTTCCATGTTTCAATATCGTAATTATTATTCGTCAAAATATGTATGGACGAAAAAAAATTAACATGTTTATAGCCGCGTGGATAATACAGAAATCAATAATTAAATATCTTACCGTTTAACATGTCAAAAGTAAGTTTTGGAACGGATAAGCTAATTATTTGGTAATGATTTTAAATTAAGACTTTCGTGTGGAAATTTTGCGACCCGCCCTCGCTTCGCTTCGGTTTATGTGAGTTTTCTGTAACACCCGTACATAATCCAAAATCTATTATACATATAAACCTTCCTCTTGAATTACTCTATCTAGAGGTATTGCTGAACGCTGCGTTAAAATCCGTTAAATACGTTGTTTAAAAGATCTAAGCTATCAGACAAGAAGCGACTTTATTTTATACTATGTAAAAAGAGGTAAAAACTGAAAATGATTATTATTCATTCCTCTAATTGTGAGCCTTGATACGTCTTCGTAGACACTCACTGTAGGGTAAGTTAATAAACTAAAAGTTGCACAAGTTACAATTGTAGTTTCACTCAGGGATACAGTTTGGAACGAAGTGATTTCTCAATGAACCAAAGTGACTGACATAGTTCACAAAGTTAGCAGGTTCAAGTGGCAATACCATCGTGGCTACATCTGTCGCGAAAACGATAACCACGGGTGCAAGCGACTTCTGAAGTCCTGGTAAACGTAGTATGGGTATAGTGAGACTATGCCTCTTATTCATAAATGGCATAGCTAAAGTGTGCTTGAAATGTGCACTGTCTTTATGTGGCATATAACATTTCAATTGGACGAAAAGGGATGAACTAAAATAGGTTCATTGAGCGTTTATAAAAAAGGGTGATAAGTATTTTGGAAAGCGGGAAGGAACTGGATACCCAAAGCAGTGGTTTTTTGTTTGATTATTATGTTTTATGCTTTAATTGCTAGACATTGAAATTTGTTTAAAGTAAATCGTACTGTAGGTATTTAATGTTTAACAACTTTCACTTCCATTTTATGTCACAAGTAAGATAAGATGAGTCTCAAAAAGCTACTGGTGATGCAGAAAAAAATACTTACAGCCAACCACCAAACACATATACATATTTATATAGGCTGATAAAAACATTATATCCTCATTTGCATCGTGCAGACGAGTTAAAATAGAGTTCATTATAATGGTTTAACAATAGCACAGCATAATCTATATGGAATCGTTCTTGCGCGGCGACTATTCAACGTATAAATCCAGGAATTCACTGAAATAATACGGTACAGCGGTTCTGTTTTTTTTTTGCATAGTTACTCAGCGTTTTGTTTTTCCTGACCTATTCAGATATGGAATTACATCATGGATTGTAATATATTGTTATAATATTGCGTTTCTTTTCCACCGCCTTATACGCAAGCCACTGAAACTTTTTTATTAAATTATAGTTACCCAGTATTTTATTTTATTTCTCCTTTCAATAAGCTGCTCTTAACGGCTATAAAAATCAAGACAAGAATTCGACGCTTTTATTTTTATGTAAAACTTTTTATCATATCCTACTCAGCTCTTAGTTTTAGTAACAAAGTTTAGTTTCTGTAACGTAGTTTCAATACAAATTGGCAGGTTTCGATAATCTTTAAAAATACATATAGTATATTATGTGTAATGGTTGGGAGGTGAAAACATAGTCGGGGAGTTAGTATCATGAAAGATTTATTTTAGCATTTTTATAGTGTTTCTAAGAAAGTATTTTTCATCGCGTGCTACCGTCACATACTTTATCGATGTAGGTATGTTACAAGTTTTCAATACCCTGTTGCTAGTCAAACAACGAGTGTGGTTTACGAGCTAAGCGCAATAACATTGCTTGCATTTCTAGTGAATTATATTATTATGTTGAGAACGAATGGATATTGGGGGAACGAATAGATAAAACCTTCAAAATAATGGCGAATTTTAGGGGTTGAAATGGTCACCTTTATCGCGGTAGATAAAGCGTCCGTCACTCTCGCACTTAGATACTGATCAGAAAGTGACACTTGATTCATCCACGATTATATAAATCTATAAACACGACCATAATCTAACCCATTTATTGTTTAAACCGAAGCGAAGCGAGAGCGATTCGCTGGTGTCAGATAAAACTACTGAATAGAAAGTGGATTTCTACTGTGGCGATGAGTAGGGAATATTTAGGACTTTTTCCCAAATCGCTTTATTAGTAGTAGTATTTAGCCAACAAAGATTTGTTCCTATCCCTTTCTAGCAAAACAGAATTTAAAATGGAGTTTATATGGCTGACCTGTTACATGACGTCACAGTGCATGTCGGATCTCTCCGTCTAATCGCTGTCTTATTAGCAGTTTAAAAATAGAAGAAAATAGAAAATATTTATTCGACGATCACAGGAAAAAACAAATAAAACACAGATTAAATTTAACATTGACAAAAAGAATGGCAACACAGAAAAAAAAAAAAAAAGTTTAAAATCAAAAACCTACCTTTCTTAACCTACTTAAATTTTAAATTCACTTTTGGTTATCTCAGTCATAGTATTTTCACCCATATTCTCCATTGTCTTGAAAGAGCAGTATAAAGGAGTTAATTAAAAAAAAACAGAACTTAACCTTCAACCAAATAACAAAACGATTCGCTGAAAATTTGCACCAAGAGACAGTGTTTTCAGGCAAAAGCAAAAAGGTATTCGGCATGAATGTGCTTGTCGGAGCATCTAACCAAATAGAGGTTTCCCTTTTAGCAAAGGTGCCTGGGGAACCAAATCCGATTGGTATTCATCGAGTACATGCATTTGTAAAGACGCGTTCTGGCCCGAAAAAAGTCAAACAGTTTCTTTTGCTGTTTGTTTTCAAAAACACTGGTAAAATACATATATAAACTCATGCCTTTATCCCCAGAGTGTGATAGGAAGAGCTACGGAATTACCTACATCTTTAAAACTTGTTAATAATTCTAAAACCACATTTTGCACAATTAGGTTACATGTTCACCAGCATATTAGTGACAAGTTGCAAGCCCGTTGCCTAAAAGTACTACAAGCCTATATTCCCTTAGTCGCATCTTACGACATCCACGGGAAGTCACGGAGTGGCACTATTCTAACCCGGCAACCACACGGGGGACTGGTTGGTTATATTATTTTTAATATTAGATGACTGATGAAGTTTTATTTCATTTTTAGGTTTGAATAACAGAAAATTATCACAATACTGTTCCGTTCAACTCAATTGGCTTAGAAGTTATTTAAAAGCAAAAAAGAAAAAAGATATTTACAACGATAACACACGGGCAAATCTACATTTATCGTTAATCCCTCGTGTATTGTTTGATTTTCTGGAAATAGAAGTTTTATTATATCAGTCACCGGTACGGTAATACGCTGGCCCTTACTCCTAAAGTAAAATAAATCTATTTTATTTAAAGTAAGCTTCGTCTCTTTCTTTCAAATTCAAATGCCCATAGGAAAGACAAAGACAAACCATACTGCAAGCACAGTTTTGCTATAGTGCGTTCCTGAATAAGAGAGTAACCGCCTGTTTCACAATCGACAAGTAAAGGATATTTGACGGATAAGTTTAGCCCTTTCTTTGTCGTACACTTGAAAATAGACAAGGAGAGAGACAACTTTATGTGACAGATAAATTTACTTGTCGATTGTGAAACAGGCCCTAAATGTAATTTCACATCAATCATCAACCACCTCCAATTCAAATACATCTTTAAAGAACAGCAAATGTATAACAACATTGAAACTTCTCCAACATATAGTTAGATATACCTATACGTATCTTACTAGTACTAGTAGTCAAGGAAATTGATGATTTATCAATTTGACGTAATACGTAAATCAGCCGTGCTATACATTTTCCGGCTTGATACGGCTAATGTTACGTTGAAAATGTATAACCCGGCTAATTGACGCATTATGTCACACTGATAAACAATGATATTCCTCGTGTGTACACTGAATACCGATGCGGATACTTTGTTCCTACATAGTCACGCAAATGTATAGACGAGGAATTTGTTAGTATAATTCAAATTCAAATTCAAAACATTTATTTCGACCAACTGGGATCATACAATACAATACTATACTGTTAAGTTAGTTATAATTTCTTAGCCTTAAGTTAGCAAATATTTAACCTAATTATGAATAAATACGGTATATAATAAAATAAAAATAAAAATAAAAATTAAAATTAAAATTAAAATAAAAGTAAAAATAAAAATAAAAATAAAAGTAAAAGTAAAAGTACGGACGACAACACTTAGTACGGAGGTATAGGTTTATGTATTTATGTATCAACATCTTTTCCTTAAACAACAGACACCACAATTCCGATTATTCCAAACGCGAAATCTCACCGCACCACTCCAGAGTAATAACTCGGGAAGCGATACAATACCCTACTTACGTACCCCAGTTTATCTAACTAATAACTCCCGTTGTGTTTTATGAGTTTTCCATAACCAGAATATAAATGACGGTACGTAATGTTTGCAGGGCTGCGAGACGGAACCGCCCCCGCGCGAGGGGCGAAGGGAGAACAGGGGGAGGGGGGGGACAAGGTAATTACTTCGTTGCAGATACAGATAAATTTCATGAATTTGGTACCTACCGTACTTGAAATACACTCACTTCAGTCAAATACAGTTGAATGATAACGAGTTATAAAAAAACTGTTCCGAAAACGACTTAGTTACGTTTAAGGGTAAGACCTGAAACCGTAATATGAGGATCCAGGCGTTGAAAGAGACAGAAATATATAACTCGTATAGCTCTGTCTTTGTTACTGACTGGTACTTTACAAGTTTCGACGGTTCATAGTAAAGGGCGATATATTTTTTCACAATGGCGACGCATTATTTTGATACGATAATTACTTATTAGTTTGTTTTTTATTGTAACTAAAATTGACAACATATTTTCCTAATAACCCTTGGCCACTTGACTATCATCTGATAGAAAAGGAAATATCGTGTAATTATTACCATGAACATTTTTAATTTATTTTTGGGTAACAGTTTCAGTTTACATAATGTTTCCTTTTCTATGACAACATTAACAACTAAAACTGTTTTAAATAGTTTTAGTGTCTGTTTATTGTTTCTGATTTTACATTTGATTGTCTGTTTGTTGATTTTACATTTTCAATAATTCAGGTACGTTTTGAGTGAAAAGCGTTCATAAATAAATAAGTATACTAATAGCGGGTTTTACGGGTTTTTAATGGGTACGAGTATACTTTTCGAACTTACCTTCCAAATGTTTGATCTAGTGGGTTGATATCTTTATATATCTGAGGTTAGTTGAGTTCAGAATTGTACTGAATTAAGGTTTGGTGCTGCAATGCGCCAGTTAACTACTATAAATTATAATGCGACTCTTCATAAATCGGTTTACTAAACGAGAAAGAAATATACAATTAGAAATATCAAATAGCAAACGGCCGCGTCGAGAGACAAATGTGTAGTACTTGACGGCTCTGTTTTTCACGTTGATATGGCGACGCTAGTGATGCACGTCGTCGCTAGTGCGGCGCCATAGGACCCCCCTGGGAGTCTCAAAGTCCTGCCTGAAAGCGAATAGGAAATGTGACAATACGGCCAGAACGAGTGGTCCCAGCGGGAGCAACAGCTTTAGGTTTGGAGTCAGCTGCTGTAGCTGCAGCCGCGTCATTCTGAACATAGGCTGGCTTTACACGATCAACTGAGACAGTCACTGGTCCTCGGAGTAAGTCTACAGTGACAGTCTTGTCCGTTCTACTTAAGACGCGGTGTGGGCCAGTGTATGGGGCCTCTAGAGATCCACGCAGTGCATCCTTTCTCAGGAAAACATGGGTGCACGAACTTAAGTCCTTGTGTACAAAGATAGACTTATTTCCGTGTCTCGATGCGGGAACAGGCTTGAGATGCGACATATGACGTCTTAGCTGTGCGACAAAATCGTCAGGTTGCAGTGCGTGTGAGTTAGGAGTATGAAAGAACTCACCCGGGATGCGCAATGGCTCACCGTACACCATCTCTGCAGCTGAGCTCTGCAAATCTTCTTTCCAAGCACTTCTTATGCCAAGAAGTACGATCGGCAGCACGTCGGTCCACTTGTTGTTGTTGTGGGCCATGATGGCTGCTTTCAAAGTGCGATGCAGGCGCTCGACCATGGCGTTGGCCTGGGGATGATAGGCCGTTGTGTGTCGCAGCTGGGTTCCGCAAAGCTCCGTCAAAACCTTGAACATACGTGAGGTAAACTGACGTCCTTGATCGGTTGTTACAGTTTGTGGACAACCAAATCGAGATATCCATGTTTCGTAGAGCGCATGAGCTACGGTTTCGGCTGTGATGTAGGAAAGTGGCTTCACCTCTGGCCAGCGAGTGTACCTATCTATGGCGGTGAAGAGGTAGCGGAATTCGGATGAAGGTGGTAGGGGACCGACCAGGTCAATGTGGACATGACTAAACCTGTCTCCTGGTAGCTTGAAATTTCCCAGCGGAGAAAATGTGTGACGTTGCACCTTGGCGCGTTGACATGCTGCGCACGTACGTACCCAGGTACCGCAATCTTTGCGTACGGAGGGCCATACGAATCTTTCCGTTACCATCTTAGTTGTTGACCTTGTACCTGAGTGACTCATGCCGTGTACTGCGTCGAATATTCTTCGTCGATGCTCCTTGGTGATGAAGGGCCGGGGCCGTGCTTGAGAGGTATCGCAATACAAATAAACAGTCGTACCTGGCACGGGCACTTTTTCCAACTTCAGTGACGAAGATCGCTTGGCAATGAGGTCGTGCAACTCGGCATCATTCTGCTGCGCTTGCGCGATGGCTTCGAAGTCTGGAGGCACGACAATTGCTTCGATACGGGAGAGTGTGTCAGCGGTAATGTTGTCTTTCCCCGAGATGTGCCTGATATCGCTGGTAAACTGCGAAATGAAATCAAGGTAGTTAAATTGTCTCGGAGAGCATTTCCTGTCTTTTTGCTGGAAGGCGAAAATGATTGGCTTGTGGTCAGTGTATATCACAAAATGTCTACCTTCAACCATGTACCGGAAATGTTTAACGCTTTCGTAAATAGCCAGCAACTCCCGATCATATGCGCTGTACTGTGTTTGCTGCCGTGTCATCTTCTTTGAGAAGAAAGCCAGTGGTTGCCATTGTCCTTCTACTAATTGCTGGAGCACTGAACCCAAGGCTGTGCCAGAAGCATCAGTCACGAGGGCTAGTGGTGCATCAATGATGGGATGAGCCAGTAGAGTTGATTTGGCGAGACTAGACTTACAATTTTGAAAAGCTTCCAACTGTTGTTCGGTCCAAGTAAGTGAAGTAGTGCTCTTGATTTTAGGTCCTGAAAGCATGTCGTGAAGAGGTGCTTGTGCATCGGCAGCATGAGGAACAAACCTCCTGTAGAAGTTCAGCATGCCGAGGAATCTGCGTAATCCGCCTACAGTCTTGGGTGGCGGGAATTCCTGCACTGTTTTTACCTTATCGTCAATAGGACGAGTGCCGTCTTCAGAGACTGTAAATCCGAGGAATGTGACCTCTTTCTGACCAAAATTGCACTTGGACTCGTTGATGAGCATACCATACTCTTGAAATCTATCAAACACTTGCCGTAGATGTTCTAAGTGCTGTTCGGCGTCTTTGGAGAAAATGAGTACGTCATCGATGTACGAGTAGACGAAGTCCAGGTCTTTGAGGACTTCATCCAGGAACCTCTGGAAGGTTTGAGCTGCATTTCGAAGACCAAATGGCATGAAGGGGAATTCGAACATCCCGAACGGTGTTGTGACAGCTGTCTTGCAAATGTCATCCGAGTAAACAGGAATTTGGTTGTAGGCTTTGACTAAATCAATTTTTGAGAATATTTTGCTACCTGCTAGACGGTGGGCGTAGTCCTCTATATGGCGGACGGGATATCTGTCGGGGATGGTGCGTGCGTTGAGCGCGCGGTAATCCCCGCACGGTCGCCAACCATTTCCTTTCTTGGGCACAAGGTGCAGTGCCGACGCCCACGGTGAATCGGATCGTCGTGCCACGCCATCGTGAAGCATTTCTTCAAACTGCTCCTTCGCAATTTTCAGCCGATCAGGAGCTAGACGGCGTGGCCTACAAAATGCTGGAGGACCTGGAGTAGTTCGGATGTAGTGCACAGTTGAATGTTTTACCTCTCGCGGCAATCCAGACGGTTTTGTTAAACTGGGATATTCCGCTAGCAATCGGTGGTACTCGCTGTCACCAGAAATCGCTTTTATGCTGGTTTGGTCGCAATGTCTAAGTTGTCCCGCTGTTGTGAGAGTAGTCACGCTGTCAATTAGCCTTCTGTGTTTGCAGTCGACGACGAGGCCGTAATGAGCAAGGAAATCAGCTCCTATGATTGGCTTATCTACGCTTGCTACAACAAAGTTCCAAATGAAATCCCTCCGCAAACCTAGGTTCAAATTTTGCTTGACTAAGCCATAAGTATGTATGATAGAACCATTCGCTGCTGTGAGTGCGTAGCTGTCAGGCGACTTACATTTGGGCATGAATTTTCGTGGCAGAACGCAGAGGTCGGAGCCGGTATCAATAAGGTACTGAATTTTGCTTACGTTGTCCGTTATGAATAGGCGGCTGGTTGTGGCGTGACAGTCAGCTGCCGCCGCGATGGACTGTCGTACTAGTTTTCCTGTTTGTAGCTACACGGCGGAATGCATTTTCTTGCCTTCGAATTAAAATTGCCATGATACCAGCACATACCTTCTTTGACAGCTTGATACCGACCGTGTGATTTGGACCTGCTGCGACTGCGCGACCTGCTCCGGTTGAAACGCGCCCGACGATAACCGCTGCTGCTGCCGGCGCTCAGTTGTGCGATTTGTTGCGTTAACTCGCTCTGGATGCGCGCCGTGATGGATTGTTCCATCCTCTTCAGCATATCTTCGAAAGAGCTTGTGCTCGCTACCTGCTTAAAGAAAGGGTTAGGAGTAGCATCAAGTATTTGGTCAGCAAGAACAGCGATGTCGTCCAGCGAAGCAGTAGTTTGCGAAGCGATAATGGCCTGCACGTGTGTAGGTAGGCGACACGACCAAAGACTACGGAGAAAATCGTCGCTGACACTGTCGCCAGCCAATCCTCGAAGGTGACGGAGGAATTGGCTTGGCTTCCGATCGCCCAACTCTTCGTGCTGCAGCAACTGCCGTCTTTTGTTTTCTTTTGACATTGACAGCCTGTTTATCAATTCTTTTTTTAATTTTTCGTATTTATTTTGTTCCGGGGGCTTCGTAATTATGTCTCGAACTTCCTTTGCGGTTTTAGGGTCTAATTCACGAATTACCTGGAAGTATTTTGTAGAATCGGCTTTTACGCCCGATATTGCGAACTGCGCCTCGACCTGGGCAAACCATACCTCGGCGTCGTCCGCCCAGAACGGCGGCAATCTTACTGCAACTCGGTCGACAGACCCTGCAGTCTCTTGTGCCGGGCCGGCGGCTCCTTGCATCGTATCTTCAAACTCGTTATCCGACATAATTATTAATCGTCGGGGTCACCAATTTGGTGCTGCAATGCGCCAGTTAACTACTATAAATTATAATGCGACTCTTCATAAATCGGTTTACTAAACGAGAAAGAAATATACAATTAGAAATATCAAATAGCAAACGGCCGCGTCGAGAGACAAATGTGTAGTACTTGACGGCTCTGTTTTTCACGTTGATATGGCGACGCTAGTGATGCACGTCGTCGCTAGTGCGGCGCCATAAAGGAAACAATCTTATTATTTATTCTATTTGCTATATGGTCGCATTTATCTTGATTAAGTCATACAAAACATTAAACAAGCTCGGGACTAAGTAAACTACAAAATATTTATAAATTCATAGCTGTCTTGTCTCGATTTAGAAATTGTTAGCAAAATATAAATGTTTATTTGATGAAATAATAAAATGATGGTGATCAACGTAATTTAGAAAAAATAATTCAACACCAAGAAAATTTGGTCAGAAAATCAGGGCAAAACGCAACTTCAATAGTTGTTGGTCATTAATAAATATTATGTGAAAAACAATGGCATGCATGTAAGATCAATAAATCAAGGTCACTGTAGGTAACAACACATTTTCATTACTGTCTTGTTTAAATCTAGGGCGAGAAAGGTACAAGAGGCATGGAAGGTCCGCAAGGTTTTCCCGGCACTGACGGGAAACCTGGTGAACGTGGCGACATCGGACCATCAGGTCTACCTGGCACCCAGGGTACCCCGGGCGCCACTGGACCCAAAGGAGACCGAGGCGAAGCAGGACCTCCTGGACCAGTGGCCCTGTCCAAGGAAGAGGCTTCTATTTGGACTAAGGTAAGTTTACTGCAGTTCAAAGCGGGAATGAATATTATTAAAACAAGAATTTGTGGTTTTAGGCAGGTCATTGTTTGTGAGATGGAAATGTCAGTTAGTATAATAGTACATTATTGCCGAGGCGAGAAAAAAGGCCATTGATGGATAGATTAACTATGTACAGGACCGAAAGACGGACTTGAGACTTTTAGGCTGTACGAGTTGTTCTATTCCGGGCAGACATTTTGCTTTTTACAATTATAATATGTAAACAGATCAAGTAGAAGCGTCAAAAAGCTGAACATTATAACTAGGTCAAAAATATTGTTGCCCTGTGACATTAGATAATATTTTGTGGCGCCAACCTAGACCATCTTTGGCGATTTTCCCGAGTAGCGTTGTAAAAATGTACATTTTTACGAGCACTATTTTTGCTAACTTTACTTTAACTTGTGCAACTTATTACACGAGTGGCTTACACTAATCCCCTATCCTAATTATAGCCAAAGAACCCACTACGCATCAAAAAACTTCGCGAGGTAAAACTAGGTCAACCTTCTTACATCACACTAACATTTCTCTGACAGGGCGAGAAGGGCGAGACTGGGCCTCGGGGTAAACGCGGACACCCGGGGCCACCGGGTCCTAGAGGCCCACCGGGCCTACCGGGACCGCCTGGTTCGCCGGGCACCGACGGGACCTCCGGCGATATCGGATTACCCGGATGGACTGTAAGAATAACAATAACTTAAGGATGATCGTGATCTTTTGATACAACGCTTGTTGACTTCAGATATTCAAGTGTTAAGACGGGTATTGGATGTGTATTTTAATTGTGTAATCTGTATTAAAAATATACTTAAGGAATTAAATAGATCTATCATTGATTTAGGTAAAGTATATCTTGTGTTTATAAATAAACCTAATTGAAGTGCTATCATAACATAAAATATAGACTTAGTGTCATAATAAATAAAGTCGGCAGATTTTCCTTAATAACTTGCGAAATTCTTAGAATAATGTTTTATTCTGAATTATCATCGCATTCGCGCTTTTGTGAACACATAGCTTTGTGACTATAATATTTGCAGAATCCTTTTAAATATATAATTCAATAATACACGTAGGGACTTAGCCGTAATAGTACATTTACAACAGCATAAAATAAAATTATTAGTGTAGTAGTATGTACACGCTTTACGAGAGTCACATTCAGTGCCAACGACCCGACAGTCGGGTTATCGTAGCAGATTTTTGCTACGTAACTGAAAATGCTGCTACAGGCTACAGCGTAGCACTCGTAGCATTTGATTACCGGCAGTGACTGTGTTAGAATGACCTTTGAGCTTTAACTGTCTCTTACGTATATTTTGCTTTGATATGTTTTTTACGAGGTTTTGCTTATCAGTAGACGAAGTTTAACATCTCAAAACAAGTAGGTAAAGTTTGTATGATCTATTTTGAACCGTAAATTTTATTAAAGTAAACAGTTATCACGATTAAATCGCTATTAAAATTGTATCGTAAGGCTCAGGGTATTAAACATCGTTTTTAATCATGCCACGAAAGCCACCACCCGGTTACTTTTTACGATTCTTTAATGGCCACGACCTTAAGTCAAAGTTCATTCACTTTTATTATTTGTTTGTTAATAACAAGGTGACTATAATTGTTCCGAATATTGATTCAGACGTCACATTTGGAGACATTTTTTATTCAAAACAATTATTATCAGCCTAACAAAGTTCATTGTACCAAATAAATTCCAACTTCCAACAAATACTCCAACCACACATTAATCCGAGCTTAACGGCAACATGTGATTCAATTAAAAAGCTATTTCGTTTTCATTATTTTCGTGTTTCCGCACCGAATATTTTAGACATTTCACCCAAATTAATCGTTATAAAACTTCCAGTTCCAAACGTATAACTTTTTGATAAACTTGCCTTAATTATCCAACTGTTTAGTATTTATGTTGCGTAATTACACGTAACATATTAGGTAACGTAACGTCACTATAAATTAGGGGTGTCAGCTGAGACGGGTGTAATCCTTGCAGGGGCCACCAGGTGCGGTGGGGCAGCCAGGCCCGCAAGGACAGAAAGGTGAAAAAGGCGATCCTGGCCTCAACCCGCTCGACCTTGGCAAGGTAATACATCGTAACGATACAGGCGCACGAATCGAAAAACAAAAGAGTAACGCTAACCGATTTGTTTCAGATTAAAGGTGAAAAAGGTGATCGGGGTTACGACGGGACCCCTGGCACTCCGGGTAAGGAGGGTCCTAGGGGCCCCCCGGGGCCTGTGGCCGCTCCGGTGCCTAACACCAAGTACATCCCGGTGCCGGGGCCGCCGGGGCCCCCGGGACCGCCAGGGCCGGCGGGCGGGCCGTATGCGAACGAACTGCCGTCTGACATGTTGACCGATAGCCCTGGGATTAATCGCCGGGAGCCGGGAACAGGTAAGTAGCGGGAGCGATAAGTGCGATAGAGATGGAATGAGTTGTAGCCATTTTCACTATCATCATGTTTTTGTGTTGCATTTTTTCTTGTGTAAAAGTATAGTTTCTTACAGGAGTCACTAATTCTTATTCTTTTGAAAAGTTAAATAATATTTACAACTCAGATGTTGAACGTTGACCTGATTTGGGTATACCTATAAATGTATGTAATTTTTGCAAGATTTGATTTATCAATATTCATTTTTTCATTTATTTCCCGAAAAAAAAAGATAATTAATTACTGACATGAAACATACAATTTTTAAATGCGCACATAAACGTGGAACGTGGTATAGCTAAAGCATGCTTTGTCCTTATCTGTCAAATTCAAACGTCACAATGACAGATAAGGCCAACGCATGGTTAAACTACCGCACGGTTATTCCATTTTATAAGTAAGGCGGTCAGAATTTCAATCACAAATGTATGTTTTTTGATTTGTTAAGACGGATAATAGTTAGAGCTGTTATTCATAAAATAACTGTATTACCAAATTTTGGTAATCACAAACTTGGAATTAAAAACCCATCCCTCAATAAGATCTATCGGACTAAGCGGGAAATTTATCGACAATTTGATAATTGCCCCTCTCTATCGTGGAACGTTGCTGGTGAGAGAGGCATTAGGGCGGATTACTACGAATACGAAACCATGTTACTAGTGATTTATTTGTAGCCTAGCGCATTGACGGCTTCTAGAGCTTGGGAATTAAATTAAATAGAATAAGTACATTAAAAAACAATCTGGTTCTTTATTTCTTGCCTCTGGCCTTTTACACATTCAAGTAGTAACGTGAAGTCCAATTGAACAGCATTTAACAAGCGTTTTTTTTTAAAGACTTTTCTTTTCATAGTTTGTACATGATTTCTCATATTTATTTATTACAAGTAAAATAAATTTTGATGCGATCTCCTAAACTGATTTGTTGTTTATAATTGGGTCATAGACAGATTTAGGTTCCCGTCTTTCCTGGGGACTTACCCGAAATTAACGTGTTTTAGGCCTAATTTTCTGGCTGAACCCACATCCGCATAAACGGCGCCACGTCTACTTTGGTCCTATCAAATAAAAACATAACTTATATGCACACAAGCACTTAACGATTGACCACAGGAGAGACAACTTTTGTTTTTGTGATTGTGTATTACCCAATTATCACATTATAAATGCTGCCTTATTCATTCATACTCATACCTATCTTCAATGCAAAATCGGCTTATTATACGACGTTAGGTATGTACTCTTAATTTACCCAAAAAAAATATTTAACCTTTATATTACTTACCACAGGAAAACAACGAGACCCTGTGCATATTCTTCGAAGTCACATGGTGCAATACCGACCAGAAACTTACGGTAATCTAATCACAACTCAAACCTTTTTACAGAAAACAAGAGAATATCAATAAATTTAAAATGTTCCACTTTACGTTCACGATAGCAAAAGTTACATAGCAAATAAAGTATAACTGTAAACATTTGCAAATATTTATCTCTAGCTACCTTTTCCACGTAAACTTTTCTCTACTTTCGAATAAAATAAAACTATAAAATGGAATACAATATCGGTATCGTATCTTGGTATATTTACGAGTTCGGTTCAGGGAAATATATTATATCTCGGTGCAGGCCTTCGAGACGCCTTGGATCCTTTGGGAGCGGACGCGGAGTTCGAGGATGATGAAGATGGACGAACCATAGTAGGAACAATTATATTTAAGACAACAGAATCCTTGCTAAGAGTAAGTACCTTATAAAGTTGACTTTTATAATATAGAATGTAGACAAATGTTTTCGAAGAAAATATGTAGTAAATAAACTACAAAGTAATACTGCCCTGCTAAGATAAAATAAATGGCGGTATCTCAGAGAAAAGTCCTGTAGCAAAATGAACTTCATTACCAACGGAAAAGTAATGAATCTGCTTTATCTATTGAATTTAAGATAACGCCTTTTGGCTTATGAGGGCAGAATAGGTAATCGTTAGTGATTTTTCATGTTATAATTCCAGAGTAAGTTCTGCTTAAATCTCGTTTTTTCGTAAGTTCGGAATAATAGTAAAAATAAATATTCAACACGAAATTTTTGGACTTGAGATTGATTTATGAAAATTCTCCAGAATCAATTGAATTACTATGAGTACTGCCTCCGGCATCGCCGTTAACTTACAGATTTATAATAAAAAACAGGGCCTTCTTTCGCTTTACCTATCAATAACCGTACCATATCTGAAAATAATTGCTTAAGTAGAATGCTGCTATCGTTATGGTTTAAAGAACGTTGAACATAACTTGAAAACTAAGTTGGCCTTGTTGTTACCCACCTACGAAGCTAGCGGTCCTGGGTTCAAAACCCGGTAAGGGCAGATATTTGGGTTATGAGCATGAATATTGGTTCCCTGAGTCACAGATGTTTTCTGTGTAAGGTAAAAGCTCCTATTATGGACAGTGCTCCAGTTATGAACAATTCCATAAATATAAGTCTCTGACATTGATAATGCTTTTAGTGCTACAATGCCATAAAAAAAAAAAAAAAAAAAAAAAAAAAAAAAAAAAAAAAAAAAAATTGATTATATTAAATTATTCGGGATTACTACTATTAGAATAAAATGTTTAGTATTGATAATAATATGTTTTCATTTAAAAAAATTATAATGTTCATCACTGGAGCCTTGTCCATAATAGGTGCTTTTACCTTACGTATATATTGTCTTATACCCATGGTCCTCGTACATGCCTAGAACTGAGTTTAGGATTAAGGACTAGGTCAATAATTGGTGTGACATTGTCCTCTGATATTTAAACATTTGTAAAAAAAAATGTGGCACTTGTGAATAAGGTAAGGTACTTTATGTGTTTTTCGTAGCTAAACCTACTGATCTAATCGCTGTAATGTTTGACGTCTATTGTTTGTTTACAGTTAGGTAGGAGCAGCCAATTAGGGACGTTGGCTTACGTGATACAGGAGCAAGCACTGCTCGTACGGGTCAACAATGGATGGCAATATGTAGCGGTAAGTTATCTACAATAACATATTTTTGACAAATTTCAATGACGTCCCTTGATACATTTACGACCTTCAAACCTTCAAGAAACGAGCGTACAGATGTAGTGAATAATCCTTTCCCATCGTTTTTTGTCGGATATGTTCGTATTTATCTAGCTTTCTCAATTAGCTTCAGTACCCATCAATATCAACGATTAGACGGACCATCTGAACCCAGTATATTCCGATTAATAAACATTTTACTGTATTAAAATTTTGCACGGCGTGTTGATTTAACCTCAACTATAATTTAATCACTTTTCTCTAGGACTAGGTTCGTTAAGTTCATTAAGTTCCCCTTTCCCTTTTTCTACACTTACCTATTTCATAATAACGTATCTGCTTTCAACTACATTGCGTGCATTTCACACACACGCATAGTAATTTAGTTTCCTTTTTAAATCTATTTACTGCTGGTTAATACGGCAAAGTGGTTAGAGTGGTTACAATAAATAGTTAATTAAAGCTTGTGGTCGCATAATTGGGAAGAGGGGTTGTTTTACGCTGTGACACGTAAAACATTTTCGCTACTCTAATTACATTTTCAGACAAAGGTTTTAGAGTGTTATATAATGGGTGATTTTGAGCGTACTTTGTTTTTATTTTTACTTCATAGTGGAATAAGTTGTTCCAGTGGTGGCTATTATATTTTACTAGCGACCCGCCCTCGCTTCGCTTCGGTTTATTTGAGTTTTCTATAACACACGTACATAAAACAAAATTTATTATACATAAAAACCTTCCTCTTTAATCACTCTATCTACTAAAAAAAACCGCATCAAAATCCGTTGCGTAGTTTTTAAGATCTAAGCATACATAGGGACAGACAGCGGGAAGCGACTTTGTTTTATACTATGTAGTGATAAACATTTATTGAATGTGTATATGAGCGTCTCACCATCGCTATTATGATACCTAAAGCGATTAAAATACCTTGAAAGTAACCTAATTACTTACATTAATAGCCTTTAAACTTTTATAAGAATAATTAATATTATATAATTCTACAACATTTAACATTACCTAGGGCTCTGTTATACTCAAAACATAAATTCAATGCGACTGAGTTACAAATTATACGATAACATGTCAAAAGCAATAACCAATTTACCGACTACAGTATTTTAGATTTTTTTGAAAAAAAATATGGTTTTATTTATTTTTATTGCAAATCGTGATCTTAATTTTTTTTTTTTTTAGCTTATTTATCCCACTCGAGATTTCTTTTATTACTCGATTTTTTGTTTATGTTAGACACAATATATGGTTATGGCTTAGCTTATGTAGAGAAAGCGAAAGTTCTATGTTTATACAGGTGCACCTGGCGTTTCATAGTCTCTGCCTAGCCCATGCGGAGACAGTCGGCCAAAAATGTGGTCTACTATCCTACGATTGAAGTTCATTTGCACGTCATAATACGACAAGTTTGATTTTCCCTTGCAATAATATAATGACACTCACTTGTGTCAACCTTAGTGATAATTAGATCTCACAGAAACTTTTGTCAAAACTGGTAGACCCCTTTCTTGGCCGACCGTATGAGTAATGTAATATGACTCAGTGTTTCCAAATAAACACCTCGGTCTTTAACAACGTAGACTTTCTGTATTTGTTCATTTATAAATAACATTGTTCTGTTAGATGGGTTCCCTCCTGGCGGTTAGGGCCCCAGCTACGAACGGACCAACCAGAGGGCCCGTACAGAACATTCTAGAGACTTCTAGCTTAGTGCATCATAAGAACCCTGCGGGAGAAGGGCCTGTGGTAAGTCAAATTTTTTTATTACTATTTTTAAGGATTTATACTAGCTGGCTTATAGGGTTCGGAACCCAAAGGGTGCCGACGGGACCCTTTTACTAGGCCTGTCTGTCCATCTGCCAGCGCGGGCTATATCTTATTATATGAACTATAATGTTCGACAGTTGATTGTTTTATTTAGTGTATTTCTATAGCTGCTATAACAACAAGTTATAAAAAAATAATTTAATAAAAAAATAAAATGGGGCATGCGAGAATGGTACGGAACCCATCATGTGCGAGTCCAACTCGCACTTAGCCGATTTTTTATATTTTGTATGTAAAAACAGTTTCTATTCAAAATTGCCTGTGTGAAGAAAACAATGGTAAAAGGTCTCTAACACCCATGGACATTAGGTAATTTAAAAAATGCAATCACTTCATACTTGTCATTTTACCAGCTTTTTTATCTTATACCGGAACAAAACAAGGAAATACTGTTTCATCACGGTAGATCAACCAGTAAAAGAAGCTAAATAAACTAAAAATAAAAATCACGCTTTATTTGTATGTAATAAGAGTAATAACTTTCCAGCAAGTGACCCGCTGGTTTTTCACCTCTAGAATTAAAAACAAAAGATTTATTTCTCTTGTTTTTCTAATTATTATTTTTTCATTTAGTTGCGACTGGCAGCTCTCAATGAGCCACATACTGGAGACATGCACGGCGTGCGGGGCACCAACTATGAATGCTCCAGACAAGGCCAGAGGGCGGGCCTAGGTGGCACCTTTACCGCTTTTATATCTTCCAGGTATGTCACACAACTTATGTACTAGGGCCCGTTTATTTGCGTAAAAACTCCGTATGATAAACGTTTCATTCTATTTACAAACTTTCATTTCGTAAATAGGCGTATTGAAAAATTTTAAACAATGCGTCGTGAAGAAAATGAATAAATAAAAGTTTCTAAAATGGATAGCCAAATGATACATTATTCAACCTTAAGTACTATTTATGTAAATAGATGCCATTTACTGCAATTTGACCAAAACAGAAAAAACGTACTTTGTATCTCATAGTATCTCAGGTTAGGATAGAAGAAAAGAAGGAATATGGCAAGGTACCGTGGTAAGGTGGCTGTTTCATACCGGTAGGTCAACGAGTAAAATAATGGTATCAACCCTGACAACACCTATACTATTTTATGTTATTAAGGAAGGTTCCATCTATTTCAAATTCAAATTGACTTTTTCAAATGGCGTTTCGTCAAAGAATAGTTGACCGTAAACCTTACGATGATTTTGACCTGCAATGGAATAGAAACTGAATCGTTATTTTTATTTTTATTTAAATAATTTAGTTCAAAAATGTTTTTTAAAACATTTTTTCAGTGACGAGCGGAGTAACAATTTTATTGCTGCGTGACTAAACCATTTACCTTGTAACATTCTCCACGCAGGACATGTTCACTCGTGTCTTTAATTGTTCTAAATCAGAGCTCAATGCGATATTATTACGCTATTAGTGGTTTGTATTCAGCGTGGATTTACCACAACTGTTCTGTATAATCTTAACAGGTGATCTGTTCATGAGTTAACCCTAACCAAACACGTAATACATATCAACGCTTTGTCCATACAAACTCTGCATAGTGGTTTACATTGCATAGCGTAGGTAGTCATTAACAATTTGCTAGTAGCGGATAATATTCGAGTAAATTTAACCACATAAACTAGACTAAGTTAATGTGTAGCAAATTATAGTTTAGTACGCCGTTCTTGTTTTTGTTTATTTTGATATTTAACTGTGGGACCAACAATATTACGTACGACACATAAAATTATCAAGAGACTGAAACAAAATGTTAAATATGACTTAAAAGTATTTAGGAGTTCCGTAACCTGGCTTGTCCATCCTTAATTTAGCCCACCCCTTTCTTCCCCCATTTTAAAAATAGTTTTTTTAAACATTTTCCAAATCGTCTGGTAGAATTATTGTTTGAGTGTAGTCTTGTAAAATTAGGTAAGTACTTCTTGATGGAATTGTTGAGATTAATTATAAATTCCCTTTATTTAATAACAGAATCGCGTATTGAAAACGGTTGAACACTTCAATAAATTCATATCAATTCGATTTGCAATTTCAGCTCAGATACGCGGACTACTGTAAAAGGAAATATTGAATATTGTGAATTTCACGAAACATTGTGGCCTGCCGCTGTTAAGCCCGTTGGACTAACAGCTTACTCCTCTTAGCTCTGACCTCCTAGTAGTTCAAGTTATTTAATCGGTGTAAATACTTCAAATTGCTGTTGATAGCTTAAGTTTAAATAGACATACAGATTGTTATTATGAAATAGTTTCAAAGTTCCAAAATCGTAAATGTAAAAGTGTAAAGGAATTAATAGGTAGATTATTTACTATACATACCATATTTTTTGAACCTCCTCCAAAAAGTGGGGTGGAGGCATCATTAAGATAAGGGGGTATTCTGAGCGCTGTTATAAAACAAGATTTTAAATAGTAGATACCCAGCTCAAGATCGAGTTCATAAATAAGTGGACACTTTAGTACCTTGTCATTTTAATAATTGTGACAATTCTTACAGTTAAAACGTTACATTAAAGAGACAAGGTACTACAGTGTACACATATTTATGAACTCCACTGTACACTCACGCCTGCATTTCCAGAGCGGCGTTGGCAGAGCTACAGAATTACCAACAACTCTAAAAACTTGTTGTCAATAGGAGCTTTGCGGTAGCGAAACTCCGTCGATACTTATTGGTTTGAGCTCCTATTTTTAGGTTTGGGGCTCCGGGCTTGCAAAATTTATTACGTATTATAATAGTACTATTAAGTTTGTACTATGCGTATTACAGGTTGGTAACTAACGTAGTTGGTGTTATGCGAGTTTGTCATACGAATTGGTAATTTGCGTATTAGATCGTATGCGTGCGTTGTCACTTTACGAATTTGATACTATGCAACGAAACTAATCACACGAGTGAACATTGAGTGATAGAAAACTGTCATTTGTAACGTGTCAATCTCTCTTAAGATCAGTCTTATAAATACGGCTC
The DNA here is from genome assembly GCA_963966035.1 of Acleris laterana. Lineage (NCBI taxonomy): Eukaryota > Metazoa > Arthropoda > Insecta > Lepidoptera > Tortricidae > Acleris > Acleris laterana. The sequence continues at coordinate 11,815,996 of OZ014450.1, read as the reverse complement.
TTAACACTTATTACAGTAATGTAAAGTTAACTTGATTAAGAGAATTATGTAACTGAAAGAATTTTAACTCCAAGGGAAGATAAATAGAAAAAAGTGATTAAATAAGATCCCAATCAATCTTGGAACATTGATTTCAAACCAGAGCTTGAATAAAATCAAACTCGATGAAGACGTTTTTATTTTTAAACTTAATTGAATCTCTAAAGTACTTAATTTAACTTTACTATCGAAAGCTCGCGCGTAAGTGCTCGGTAGAATACACTTCCGGGATCAACATCGACGTCAGGAGTTAAAAGCTTTCGGTATCAGCCGTTAATTATTGCACCGAGCATTTTGATGGAAGTCAACATTTAAAATAAATCTGTGGGAAATTACCCATTTAAAGCGAACGCTTATCCAGAAAAAGATTTCTTAATTAAAGGTTTTTATAAATTTTTCGTAATCTAATTTCAAATTAACGATTTCATTGGTATTTCTAGATTATAAAAGTATTACAGTGAAATACTTGTGTACATAATTTTCAATCAACGTGTTGTGTTTCGATTTAAAGGGAAACAATTAAAAAAAAATGTCATTATAAGTATCGTAATTTTTTGACTTTTGACTTCGACGATTCGAGTATGAAATAAACGCCTTTTATCTATTTTATTTTTTAATACTAGACATCTGCTAGGATTATAAAATAGAATTTGAATATACCTACGACTAACATTTGTACGCCTGCTTGCATGCTGAATATAAGTGCAAAAATAATTATAACACCTTATTATGATATACTGTATTCTGACAAATAAATTATTTTGATTTGATTTGATTTTGATTTGATAACTGCATCGAATAATATAATTATTAATGTCGACAACATCTTTTTACAATCTTGAGTTTAACTTGCATTATTTGTCTGTTGTTGTTTTGAAGTCAAATTTGAACCACTTCCCTGCTTTCGACACTCTTTTTGGATTCTTTTTCAGAACATCTTTAAAACATTTTTTTTTTTCATTTAACGTACATTGGGTTTCGTTTGTTTTGTCTCAAAAATCAGATATTGACTATACAAAATAAATGTACAGCTGACAACAAAACTTTATCCCTAATACATTTATTTATTCACTTCTTTTCTCTCTAGAGTTCAGACTATGGACTCAATAGTGAGCTGGGTGGATCGCGGGATCCCTGTGGTGAACACGCGAGGAGACGTGCTGTTCAACTCCTGGGGGGAGATGTTCGACGGCTCCGGCGCATTGTTTGCGCATGCGCCTAAGATCTACAGCTTCAGTGGGAAGAATGTACTCATGGATCCGGGCTGGTAAGCTTGTTTTAGCACAAATAGAATCAATTTGAAAGTTATTTCTATCGATTGTGAAGCTGAAAATTTAATACAAAATTCGGGAACGTTTCTCTCTCCTTAAACCTGGACTTTACGATTTTACGATTTTTGAATATGTTCTAGGTACAAAGAATTAAATATGTACGTTTTATATCCCTAAAAATATTTACTTATTGGATAGAGAAATAATAAAAATAATAAAAATGAAAACGTAAACGGTTTTAGCGGAATAATAATAAATGCTTAAGAAAATACTCAAACTTTTATTGCATTTCACAATGTGTTGGCAATTGACTGGCTAACTTACTGTGCTAAATTTAGTCTCGTAGGCTCTTTTTGACCTTTATTCTGAGAAGTTATACGTTGTTTGACTCTTACGTTATATGACCCGTTTTAGACGGGGACTCTATTTCACTGTAAAATTCAATACCTTTGCGTGTTGTACTATAATTAGGTTGATATTAGACTTTTGTCATTGACAGGTTGTTGTTCCATTACTATAAGTATACTTCATATTTGTAATTGGTCTTTTTAATCACACCTCCTGCTCTTCTCCATTTTTACTTTCCATTACCCGCAGGCCGACCAAAGCTGTGTGGCATGGCGCCAACACCAATGGCGAGCCCGCAATGGACGCGTACTGCGACGCGTGGCACAGCAGTAGCCCGGACAAATTTGGGCTAGCTTCGTCTCTTCGCTCAAACAAGCTGTTAGATCAGGAGACGTAAGTTCTTATTATTATTTTTATACAGAGAATTCTATGAAAATACTATGGTTTTCAAAATTACATCATTTCTATTACAATAGTAACATCGGCGAATCTTTACGTAAATTATAAAATATTATTAATACCTAAATGTATGTATTTTGCGGCCGTAAAGCTACTTAAATCGTGCAGTAATTCGCGTTTTGTTGGAAAACGTTATTTACCGGTTATTTGTTATTTACCTAGGTAGTTGTCTGGTGGACCAGTACTAAATATATAACTAGCTATTTTTAGCTCAGTAGTATTCCAATGTTAGGTGATTTTTAGTTTTCCATTCAAATGCCCTAGATTAACTGACGTTATGCAACTTTTTTTCTAGAGTAATTGCAAAATATTTTCTAGCTGGTTTTACATAAAAATTATTTCAATCAAGTGAATCACAGCATAAAATCATCGATACAATTTCGCATAAAAATATTATGAAAATCAAAACATTTCATTCTTCAATATTAATTTTCAATTTTCAAACGAACGAGAGATAATGGATGAATCAAGGATAGGTTATCAATTTCCCGGAATCAGCCACTCTCTGAGGACGCATCGCATCGATTCATTACCATAATGTTGTCTCAATAAACTGACTGGAAATTCATATTACTGTCTACTTGCTGGAAGGATTGGGAATAAACTTAATATCAGCTTGGAACAAAAGAGGCCAAATAGATATAAATTCAATAACTAAATACCGGAATGTTTTCTTTATTTTGATAACAAACTATTAAAACTTGAGTGGAATTCCTGCCTCAAGGCGCATCCCAAAATAACATAATATTACACTAAATCAGATTCCTAATATACCAGATTTAAAATATTGGGTAAAAACAATAATTCGGGTGCGCCAATGTTCATATAAAATTGCAAATTAGATTATTGGAACTCCGAAATGTATCTCATACAATTTTATAACCTAATGATCACTCTTCATAATCGTCATACTTATATTTTTTTAATACTAATGATCGGAGCTTATAATAATTTGAACTTATAACGCCAATATTCATAGAACCGTACTCTTTTCAGAATTTCTTAAATATCTTACGTGTAGAAAAAATTAGGTTAAGTTAGGTTAGATTTATAAAAATAAAAAAAAGTAACCGTTTTTTTTTTAAATGGATTCTGAGTTGCGATACTTATGACTTAAAAAAGTATGAGCAAAATTTTTCGGAGTAATGATGAGTATAGTCTCATCGTTATTTGTATAAAAATTCGAAAGACCAATTTTATATGAGCCAATATGGACCCGACAAAGAACGCGCGAATGAAATAGAGATCTAAAGTGTGGAAACGACCAACCCTTTATTTATCATTGTTTTACTCATGAGTGTGCAGCAGCCACGCTCTTGTCGGTGGAGTAATTAGCAATTTTCTCTTAAGACTGTTAGTTTGCATTTAATCATGCCCGCTAGAACACCTCCTGGTCCATGTTTAATACAACTTTTACGATGATTTCCCAAACTTCATGGCCTCGACGTCGGATTCTGACTATCTATCTCACGTCTTTTTTTTAAAATCGTGTTTGAAAATTTATCAACCGAATAGGATATAAATTATTCTTGTCCTGTTACATACTTGCGGAAAAAGCCTTCAGTAAAATACAAGCGAATCATTTTCAACTCTTGCAGCATTCAGTTTCATTTTCTCGTTTCCTCCAATGTCTTGTCACCGTATATACCGATAAGACTTCAGCGAAGGGCTGTATCTTTTGACGCTTTTGTATTAAACAAACGTGGCACGTTTTTAATGTCAAAAATAGGAATTGTGTGATGCGGGAAATATGCGAGTTGGCATGTCAAATAATACTCTTTTGTCAAACGCAAAAGTATATTTCAGAAAGCATGTTTGGGTCCAAAGTCCAGGTACCTTATTTTAGAAAAAAAAAACTAAGGGACTAAATGTTTGACGTGTTTTCTTTAGGAACAGTAAATAAAACATATCATAAACTACTGCTTAATCGTATGTACCTATATTTTGTATAAATGCGTGGTTCAAAAACGTCTAAATAGATATTTTTTTCTTTAGGTATTCCTGCAGCTCAAAATTGATAGTGTTATGTGTGGAGGCTACTCCAGTTGACACTGTAAGGAGAAAAAAACGATCCAAGTGAGTAGTAGAATGAATAAGTAAGTAGAATTGTTCAGGTTTATAGATTCAAAATCTACACTAGTCTACTGCTGTTATTTAAAAAACGAAGATTAAAAAAAACAAGATTTAATTAGTTTTCTTTTTATCTATCAACTAGCTTAAAAAATATATTAAAGCTTTTGTGAGTAGGGGTACATATTATAAATTAATAAAAACTCAAGTAATCACAGTAATTTCAGAGATATTTAATTTAAACGCTTGGTATTTAATTTAAAAGTTCAACTATCCAACCTTTCAGACTTAACAACGTAAATTGTATTAGTCTTACAAGCCAACTTTAATTGGGCAATACGTTACCATTAAAAGTTAAAGCTGTAGTTCTGAAAGCAGAAACTTCCAATAAGTTAGTGTTTGTTTTGCAACGCGAGTTCTAAATTCTTAGGTAAACCCTACGGAGAACTTATAGAAATTAACAGTTTCTCAAGTCACATAATCTCACTCGTACCTACAAGATTTAGTTGGGTTAGTCATGTTTCGGGAGAATGTTTATTAAAATTTACTTTCCAACTAAGTATTATTTAGTAGAGTTTGTTTGACACAGCCCATTTTCGTGTAGCCAAGCTCTTAAATCTATCGTCTTTACATTATGTTATTTAAATATTAATATAACCATGCCAGGCCCCTCAATTTTCTACACTTCAAGTTTTGTAGTCCGACCACCTAAGTGTGAATACGATACTACCACTTCAAGTCGATGTTCTGTAAATGGATGGATACTATTACGTACGTTCTGAAACCAGTAAAGTGCTCTATCACACAAAAGCCAGTTCGTCAATTATTATTAACTGTTCGAACAACTTACCGTTTCAGAACCAGCATATAGGCGTTCAAGTTGTATATACTTCCCAAACACTACTAGTAGGGATATCGACATAGTCAGTTAATGGTCAAAACGGCAACTTTTATGAAGTGTCATACAGATTGTTTGTTTGTATCGATATTTATATGATTAAACTAAACGATGACGGCCCAGTTTGCTATTGTCAACGTGCATATCATTCATAGTTTTAATTTTAAAAACAGTTAAATTAATATTTTTGCGTATTTTGGGGACATGTAAGAACAACAGTCATTTTGTTTGTTTGTATTTGTTTTGTCAACAACCCCTACTAGTTATGTAATAGCTATCGGTAAAATTCGGTGTTGTGTAAAACACGAGTGACAAATATAATTGTCAGTATGAAAGCGACCGCCAGCCGAATTTTATTAAGAAGCTGCTGGCCTATTACAACCTAACGCAGTCGCCATCGCAATCGACTTCAAAGCGGAACAATTATTTTCAGTTTGTATGCAGACAAGCCTTCGATTTTCAAAGTGAAAACGATTGCGATTGCAAGTGCGTTTGGCAATAGCCCATTCTTCAAGAGTAAAACCACATTGCCTAAGTCATGTCATTGTATTGTTTTTAACTCTGCCGCCATCACTGTGTTGAAGCTATTGTAATGTTGACAATACGATAACAAGTCAAATGCAATATGGTTTTTGCGATCGGAATAGAGCCTTACATTTATTTTAAATGCCTAATCTCGCACGCATATTGTTTCAAGTTTTAATGTATATCACTTTAACAGGTACCGCTCGGCGGACAAACTTCGATTCCTAAAGGACCTAAATGATCAACGAAATGATACAAAAGGGACACTATAAATACAGACTCCTAATAAGATAACTTAGAGTAAGCAAAATTGTGAAGACTGTACATATTTTTAATGTAATGTCAGAGACTTTTTTGTTAAGTGATTCCAGTGGAGCATATCGACAATATACGATTATTGAGTATTTCCTTTATAAATAAAAAGCTATGTCATTTTGCTTTGAGTTATGTCTGACTACATAATGCTTATAATACATAATATACGCACGTAATTAAATTTACTCGGTTTATTTTGTAAAACAAAACTTTTTGTTGGTTATAAACATTTTCCGTTTAAAACTATACGGTGAAGCTCGATATAAAATCTTATTTATAAGAAAAATAAGGGCTATCATTGATAACTCTGGTTGCACAAAGCACGTGGGTGGTTACAAATATTACATTTTGTGACTCACACTGTATAACATACTTTGTCAACGATTTTTGCAAACATCCTTTATTTCTTCAAAATATATTTAGCATACTTTAAGTTGAAATAATGTCTTGTTATTGACCGTGAATGTTTTTTTTACGTTTTACCCCCAAAAATACAATGCGTTCAGGGCATTGTCCGGTTTGAAAAGCGGAACAATAATGGTGATGGTATTTCATTAGATGACTCATATAATTTTGTGTAATTTTGTAGAAACCTCTGCTACAATTGTGTGACAGTATTGACTCTGTATTGGAACATACTTCATTGATTAAGTAGTCCTCAAGGTTGATAACGCATTGTAGTCTAGAAATTGAAAATGTGTATAGGGTTTAAAAATAAAACTGAACCCAACAATCCATGTAAAACCATAAAAAATATGAACAACTTTGATGAGGTGTGTATTTAATGTTTATTTTTAAAATGACTGTAATAAATATCGTGGGACTTAAAGGACGTATTTTAAAGTGATCTGCTTATGTGGTCAGAATAACGTATGTCATTAATGTATCAGCCATTATTAACGTAAGTAGTATTGTAAATAGTTCATTTGTAAGTATTCTATTCAGATAAATGTGTTATATAAAACCAAGATATCAACGTTTATTTAATGGGTGTAAATATATCCTTGAATGTAATAAAGTTGTTTGTTTTTTCTGTAAATATAAAATCAATCGTAATATTGTGTCACTGCAGCTGTGTCAACGCCGGTTTTTAATATCAAAGAAAAAACAAACTTAATAAATACAGTATTTCCCTGAACTGATACATTTTAAGCGAGCCTTTAAAATGTAATACAAAAATCTCCATATTTTTCTTGTAAGTAACGTTATTGGGTAGTTAAATTGTGCAAACTATGTCATAGGATTTTGGAAATGAATTCAAATTTAGTAACTGTTTTTTTACGATATTTTTCATTAACTACTTTTGTTGTAAGTGTACTGTAAAAACTTTAGACAATTAGTTTGCTTCCATTTCCGAAATCCTAAAAATAATTTTAATTGATATCTCTTTGAAACTGTATTGTTTAATGGCTGACACCTCTTTAAATGTATGAGAACTGAGTTCATTAGGATGTTACGAATATGACAGGAACACAACAAACAAAATGGTTACAAATGAACATTGAAGGTTATAGGGGCAGTTTACGACAGTTAATTTTTATACACTTCTATACTTTTGGTGAAGGCCATTTATCTCGCTGACTGGCTGGCAAGTTCACCCTGTATTTTCCTATTCTTGTTTTTTTTGTTAAAGACTAATTGGAGAAGCACTTGCTTATTGAGCAACAGTTACATACAAATCGCCAGGTTTGCGTAATGGCATCTGTACACGTTGGTTCAGCTGCATGTTATACAGCGTGTACAGGGTTCGTTAGATACGAATCGTGCCTGATTGGTAAAACTAATAAACTATCAACGATTACGTGTCGCTTAATGTTACACCACCTGAATAAAAAAAGGACCTCATACTTTAGCAATTTTTAGATTTCCTTTTTTCGTTATAGAATGATAATAAAAAATGGCACATGTGCTAATAAGATTGTAAGTTTGTAAAAAGGAACCAGTTAGGTTTTTTAATGATTAAAACCAATTAATTCAGCGTTTTATTGTGGTTACAGATAGGATAATTGAAACTGGCACAAAAATGCCTAGTGGAAAGATATGACGTGTCCAAAACGCCATACAGGGCAATGTGATTAAGTTGCACGTCATGCGCCAATTTTAAGTTACCAAGTCAGGATTGTCATAATGATAATTATGTTTTTTCATGCTAAATATTTTATTTATTTGTTCATAACCATATTATCGAAAATAAGTTTCGACTAAGATGTTCTATTTCGTTACATCCTTTGTATGTAGTCAAGTATGTATAAAGACATAACTTGTAATTTTTCATTGTTAAAATGTGACGCTAGGTGAATTTTATTGTACTTAACGGGTACAAGTTGTTTTTGAGAAATAAAAAGATTTTGCAACTAGTTGTTTTCTTTCTAATATTTAAGAGCTCAACGATAAATCGTGAAACGGTAATTTATATTTTCCAGGTAACTTAATTCTATTAATTATATTTCACCTTTTCACGAGTCATCTTTACTTTCGGCAAGTCAAGTCATGCTAAAGTTTGACACCCTAAAATGAAATATAGTGTGACATGGTCCGTCTGATAACAAAACCATAAATTAGCAACATCTTCATAATCATAGAGGGACAGAAACCGGTCCGAAGGTAAGTGCGCAACTTTTAAGCTCTGACTTTAGAACAGCAGAAAATAGTTATACGGGGTAAAATGGATAGGTCTTGACGTCGAGTTCGGGGTAAATATCGTTTCAACCGCCGTCATTGTTGTCTTCAATATATTGACTGTGATAACTACCAGCAATTTTTGAAGTCAAATTAACGGACCAGTGAGGCTATTGCCTAACGCACGCAATCGCAATCGTTTTTATTTTGAAAATCGAACACTTTTCTGCATACAAAATGAAAACAATTCTTCCACTTTGACGTTGATTCTGATCGCGAGTGCGTCAGACAATAGACCAGCAGCTGGTTAGTATCCATTCCATTTAAAATAACAAGATATTTACTAACTTTATCTGGAATCATAAATGCGAATACAATAATGACGGCGGTTTTAACGCCAAATAATCACCCTTTACCCATTATAACCCGTTTTATAACACACTACGTAAGTAAAATTCGAACCAGCAGCCCGTTTATCAAAAGTTTGTAACTTGTAATACAAGTGGAAGTCTCTTTTCAATACATATTGTTGGTATAAACGCTTGTAATACAAGTTACAAGCGTTTGATAAAAGGGTCCCAGATATAGTAGCGATCCCTTTTTGTCAGAGCTAGAATCCCTTAAATATCCTAACCAATTGTCATGAATCTAGCTCAGAAACAGATTGAGCAAGCAAGCTTCCTTTAAAAAAAATACCTCCGAGTCGGTTCATCCGTTTGGGAGCTACACGCCACCAACAGATGCACAGATACGCAAAATAAGGTAAACTTACAACACACTTTTTTTAGACGGAAGTTAAAATAAAATAAGTTAATAGGTATAGGGTTCACTTAGTGACATTCTTAAGCAGACTTTTCTAGGTTATGTTTTATTTCACGTCGTTAAAAACGCAAACTATGGCTAAGCAACAAAGTAACATAAACGGGTCAATAGCAAAAAGTATTAAAAAAGCAGTTCGTATAGAAGTAAAACATTCAGCTACTACTGCCGAGTCACCAAGCACATTTATTAAAACCAGAATTTACGACATATGTACAAAGGTAAGTGCTTTAACACTGATTTTGAACTTACAGTTTTATTATTTTATGCATAGGACTTGTAGTGGGTCGACACAAATTTTTACTTATACCTTTTTACTTCTTGCATAATGAAATAAACCAGCAACGATAAACAAATAATAGGGAACGGCCTATTCGAGGTTATCAAAGAGTTTAATATTGTTGTGAAATGTTTTTACTTAGTGGAAAATTGGGTTTAGGAATGAATTATTTTATTAGCGACTCGTTTAGGGAGTAGTTTTAGAAATGGAGATAATTTTAGAGTAAAATTATAAAAACGGTTATGACATTGATGCCAAACAATAACAAACTAAAAAATAAACACAAACACAAAAGGCATGTTCAAAGGCGAACTTATCACAAATTATATTACGGCGTTGGTCATCTGGGGTGTTATTCTCTCAAAAACAACGGACGGTCGGACGAACGAGCGAAATCGCAGCGGCGGCGAGTTTAAGAAGTCCCGTCAGAGGGAACAAAACACATTTCAGCGCGTGCATTTTCAATTAAGCAGCCTTATACGTTCGATCCATTGGCAGAAACCATGCTGCTAAATTGAAAATGCACGCGCTAAAATATGTTTGTTCACACTGATGGGATTACTTAAACTCACCGCTTGGACATTCACTCGTTCGGCGGTCCGACCGTCGTTGTTGAGAGAATCACTTCACTGATCAGGCTCCTTTATTAGAACATCAAAAACAACCCAAAGAATAAACAAAAAACTTATCCAAAATTTTACAAATATTTACATACAAAATAAATGCAGTGGTAGCCATAATCTACCTTTAGATAAATAAAGATGAATCGCTGAAATGTATGTACGCGCAAATTCCGAACGACTGCACCAAATTGCATAATTTTTCTTTCGTTAGGTTCGTAATTCTCAGGACAAGGTTTGTATAGAAAGAGAAAAAAGAAATAGCAACTGGGAAACTCAAAACCGCTGGCGAGCCGCTAGTAAGTAATGTGGGGTCGAATGATAATGCCGTTTGGTGTCAATTATTATCATGGGCTGTCACTGATTAAGGCCATCAAGCTAAAGCTTCGCTTAGGGACTGGCGACGCGATGCACGAGGTGTTGAGCGGCGCGATGAGCGGCCATATTAAACAGATTGATTAACCCAGACCCAGGTGAAATGACTAAGTTGGAGAGTTTCCATCTAATATTTTAAAAGCGTAGGTAAGCAAAGCTTTTTTAATCGTGATATTACACATATAGACCACCTTAAGATGTCGGACCTTTTATGTAAAAGTGTTCCGATGTGCTGGGGAACGTAAAGTGTCACAACATGACATCTGACCAAACTGACATCTGGCCAAAAGGTGAGTTCCAGCGGTTGCGGAACAGCCTACCAGTGACGACCACGCTAATTTTGGCAAAACTGGACAGCGGTGTTAGGTGTAGGTTGCATATCGTTATCTTTATTAAGGTGGTTTTGACAAGGGCTCTTTAGCGATAAGACTTTGTCTCCTTCTAAAAATCCTCGTATACTGATCTGAGGTGGTTACGGAATTATCAACAAGTTTTTAAAGATAAGGTAATTCTGTAGCTCTGCCTACCCCGCTCTGGGATAGCAGGCGTGAAGGTATGTTTGTTCTGATGTTTAATAAAGAGTTTTTTTTTCTATTCTATTGTATGTTAGTCTGTAAGCTATTTTTAATTATCGACCCTGTTGCCCAAAATAACATTGTTACTGTTCTATTCTTTAAAAAAAACATTTTATCCTACCTCGCTCCATGCTTTCATTTCTCGTCTAAAGGGACGTATCAACCCACAAAGATCTTGATACACTGCCACGTAATCTTCCGGTTGTCATGAGACAGTAGAGTGAATGTAAACGGATGTGGGTTGGCAAATTCATACAAGATTGGAACGATATGGTGTCAGGCAGGAAATGTTGCAGAATGACTTTGATGTGATAGGATAAAATCAACTGGTCTAGTTGCATGGAATTTTCTTCCGCTTTTTTATTTCATGTACAGTCGATGTCAAAGATGTATTTACATTTTTGAACCTTATTTCAATGGAATAAGGTGAAAAAATGTAAACATATCTTTGACGTCGCTGTACGAGTACATTCGATTACTCCATAAATGACCTTTCTGAAGTCGAGTAAAGGGATTGTAGTAACCAAAGTGAATTTAGTCAATTTTTTATTGTAATTATAAATATTTATAGCCAAATTTCTTTTTGACGACATTAGTTAAGCCCATATAGAATTTTGTCCAATATTAATAAGATGCAAATTGAAATAAGTTCAAAGTGAATTAAGTGTCTTGCGAATGAATTAATTCAGATTAAGATAAAAATATATGAACCTTCAAAGTGCCGTTTTTATGATTGGGTATATTTCAGGTAGGACGTATTTACGACTGGTCATATTTCTGAGTGTACGTAAATACGAATGGACGTTCTTTCAACCTATATTATATTGGACAATTTTACCATAGAGCAAGTTCTGTTTTAGACGTTATTTAGTTTGGTATTTTTTTCTCGTCTGACGTATAATTCCGAGTCGTCTATTTTCCTTTTAACCCAAACTATAGCGATATGCTCTCGCTTTGCTTCGGTTTACGTGAGTTTTCTGTAACACCCTTACATAAACCGGAATCTATTATACACAGCGGACGAAGATGAGAGCAGAAGCAGATTTATAAAATGAAATAAAAGCAATGTGTGTTATGAAAGCAGTCTCATTTCTAAAAGATAGTGTTAATAATCCACAAAGTTACATCCCTTCTAATTAGTATAACGTACATTGACGAAACTAGGCAACGTCAGTTCGAGTGACAGGGCGCGCCCTAGTCAATCAAAAACGGGTGTATATTGAGTAGCATGGCCATTATTTGTCCTAATGTATTGTTTGGTTGAAAATCGTTTGGTCGAAACGGTTTTTAGAATTGAAACGGTTTTATTTAATTAATTAAATAACTAACCTAACAAAACTTAACTATATACATAATAGAAGTTTATTAAATTCTCTAATTTCAGCATAAAAGCTCGTGAGGCGAAAAGTTTTTAGACCAAACAACGCATTAGGACAATCAATTTCACGCGTGGTTATAGAATTACATTAAATCACGCCTGTTTCCCAGAGGGGTAAGCAGAAACCACTTCTTTCCGCTTGTTACGATCTTGACAAATTTCTTTCGCTTCTTCCACATAAGTCATGCACACACGTCGGTTTCGGGTATTTAAGATTCAGCCCTTTTCCAGTATTTCTCCGATTTGATTCGAAAAAGTACACCTATGGCTGCTCCTTCCGACCCTTCCACTCACTTTCGATCTGTATATCTCTTTCGTCAATCTTCTTTCATCCATCCTTTCCAAATGACCGAACCATCGAAGCATGCCCTTTTCAATCTTAGTCACTTCATCTTCGTTTATTCCACAATTTTATCTCTGACTTTTCATTCCTTACTCTATCAACCAGTTTCACACCACACATACTAAGCAAAGAGCGTATTTCAACTGCATCTACACGACTTACATGCTGGTCCTACCACACCCAACAGCCAGTCGGGCTTTTTGTGAAACGCCCTGTCTGCTCACAAAGGGGTACAGGGCCCCATTAATTTGATTCCCCGCATTCACCCTCATCTCGATATCCTTCACACATACCATCTCTTGTAAACATACTTCCCAGGTACACAAATTCGCTCACTTGTTCTACTAATTCACCATTTATATTTATAACGCACTCAGTCATCTCCTCGTCCTTCTCTATCACCCTGACCTTGGTCTTGGCAACATTTACTCTCATCCCTTTTGCTTAAATCCCTCCTTCATCACTATCCCCATCTCCTGCAACTCAAGTACCGATGGGGCAAGTATAACTTGATCATCGGCATGTAAGAGGCATTTAATTAGCAACTCTTACATACGCAAACCCTTATCATACTCTTTCAAATCTCGCATACAACTGTCCATGAATATATTGAACAGCCACGGTGAGGAAACACAGCCCTGTCTAAAACCTTTACAGATATTAAACCAGGCCGAGTGAGCCCAATTGATCCTGACACAGCCTCTAGAACCCTCATAAAGGGACCTCAAAGCCTGCACCAGGTTGCTGTTCACTCCATACAGCACCGTCCACAACTAAAATTCAAACCGGTATAACTGTGCATTCTATATTTTTCTACTAAGAACGTTTAATAACGATTAACCTTACTTAAATTGCCATATTCCCTGTATTAAAAAACAATGAACAAACGTGCCGTTCAGAATTCAAAAGGGATTTTGTGAAAATTAAAGGTGTTAGGTTGTTTGTACAATGCGGTAGACGGGCACGTGGATTAGGTCACGTTACAATTTTGCGGTTCATTTACCGGTAAATTCAGACTCTACAAGATTTCAAACCTTTTTGAGCCATTAATTAAGCAGCAGGCTAATATTCGACATTTCTAAAAACCGATTACGCTCTTTTCTGCGTAAGTATGTTTTGTCTTATCGGTTAAGGAAAAAGAAACAAAATAAGAAAACAGGGACAACTGTAGGTTCTTTTAATGCGGAAATCTTTATCTTTATATTTAAATAGGCGACTAGTTGTTGTTCGCGTCTGTGACCCCGTAGAATGCGTTAATTACTCTTGCCATGCTTACTAAAAAAAAACAGTAATACATATTCCCTCTGTTCTTTCCCGAGGCTCAAGCTATCTCCATACAAAAAATAATCGATATCGGTTCATAGGTTTAGTCGTGAAAGCGTAACAAATAGACAGGCAGATAGATACTTTCACAAAATGGATAAGAGGTTTGATGGCTGTCATAATGTATAACTAACAGCACGTCCATTGGTTGGTGAAATTCAATATTACAATAATGCAATGACAAGATTAAGCAATGCAAATCATATTTAGAAGCAGAAACAGAAGCATTATGCATATTTTTTTTTTCTTGGCGTCTAGGCTCGTAGTAATACATAGTTACCCAAAGAACGGTCATTTGACGGGGAGATGACGGGCCATTTGATGTTTAGCAATCACCGTCACCCATAAACGTCAGCAATGCCATGGGTACAACTACAGTTCCTGTTTTTTTTACAAGTACTTGATTCTTGTTAAATTGTTATTAATTTAACAGTAAAACCATTTATTACGGGCTACGTTTGCAAATTGCACTGATAATCGTCGCGTCTAGACGAAATTTAAAGTTGCCTAAGAAATAGAGTTGAAATTATGAAGCATTTAATCATAAGTACTTTTTTAATGAATCACCTGCTTTGTCTCGTCTCAGTTTATACACAGCGCTCAATCAGGTCTAGCCATGTGCAAGTTGCAAGATATTCCTGGAACTTTGGAAATACCTATTTTCAAGAAATCAATGAGAATAGGAACATTAAGGACCTTTGAAAAGTTTTCTTATCATACAAAAATCAGGTAAACCATGCTCGTTTGCCTGTCTTATAAAAAAATGCTACCGAAAATTTCTCATGAAAAACTTTCCCATCAGAGCCTAAAACTTAGTTTAGGACTAGGTGAATTTGTGGAAGATTGTCTCTATTATTCGTAGTAACAAAAAACAAATAAAATACAATTTAAGGTACCGCAACAAGAGTAAGAATCAAAAAATCTTCATAGTTTAAACCCAGAGCGCCAACTAAACCTACTTTTTACTGCACTTACAACTGTGTACCTACATACTTACAAAAACAAATTATCTTAGATCCCAGTACACAGTAGACGGCATGCATGCGACACCATAATATATTAGTGTCTTCATGAACCATCTTGACGTCCCACGGCCCGATCGTGTTCCAGCGCATTTATCAAACCCAAGCAATTTCAGATAATCTAGCTCGCCCTGACGAAACTTATTTACAATCAATTTCCTTGTCTATTAAAGTGGCGTTGAAAACAAGTGGATTATGCAACGGCGCGTGCTTTGTAGTTAAAGATAGGTTTTACTGAGTAATAACAGGTTATGGGCCTATTTTGACGGTTTATGCGTTGTTTTTTAACATCCGTTTTGCCTATTCGAAAAGGCATTTGGTGCACGGAAACAATATGTCTAAAGGTACAAAAATCATTTAATTTCGTACATAACTTCCGCGGAAAGAGGTTTTTGGAAATAATAAATTGTTATTACTATTAAACTGTTACTGGTTTTAATTTTATTTTAAAATAGTTTTTTTGTTTTATTGACATTGGGTATTGTTTTTAATTAATTTTATGGGATTTTTTAAAGAACTACCTTGTGTTTAGTTCGAATCCAAATTTCCGCCTGCTTCTTTTGTGATCATTTTTTTTTCAGATTCTTTGAAATAAGTTCCTAGTTGTTATGCATTTTTGGAGAGCTAAGAAAACGGTTATGTTTTTAAATTAATCTGCAAGCCAAGTTTCATAACATTTTTTTTGTTTTTAAGGCATTTTAGTGGAAAAAAATATCTAAAAAATCTAGAAATAATATCGTTTTTAGTCTCGCATTTTTAAATTTGGACCGATAATTGTTGTTTTAATATTGATAAATAACCAGAGTTTTATCGTTTTTATAAATAAGAAAGAAAAAATAGATTTAAATTGATACTTTTTTTTTAATTAATTTTTGATGCTGCATTTTTGACTTATTTTGAAAAAAGCTAAAAAACATGATAACTCAAAAATGGTTCACTTTTGCATAATGCATATGGGGGTTAAAATTACCGCAAATAGTCACCCCTATCACCTCCTAACGGGAATACGTCGAATTACCAATAACCCTATTGAATTTTTGTTGCAAAGTCCTAATTTCGAGATAAAATCTCTTTTTTTGTTTAGTGACAAGAGATGATCTTTCCTTATACTCTTTATTTTATTCTGTCAAAGGAAACAGCGGTCTGAATTTAGCGATAAAGATGACAACCTGACCGTTCTCTTAGATGCTATGTTTTGTTTCTATCTTCTGTCTTTACATCAAAGAAAAGGGTTATTAATGTTATTCTGGCAAGTTTAGAATACCGAAAATTTATATAAGTTAAAGTATTTTTTTTCCGGGAAAAAATATCTCACTGCGCTGGTTGTAAGGGACTGATTGGTCTAGCGGTTCTACAAAAAAAAGTTAAAACCAGGCTCATTATAACTAATACCTGCTTTTTATCAAACATGAGATACATGTTCGTGGGTGTTTCAAAAAGGAATTGGTATTTAATGACATGTTTAACGGATACTCGTATGACAAAGGCGTGAGCATGTTTTTCCCAGAATAACGAGCGGTAATAAATAAGGAAACTTTTTGTATCTTTATACGTAGGAGTTGTTCTAAATACAGTCATCATTGATGTTTAAGTCAATATTTGGTGTAAATATAGACGTTTGATACTTTTCGAGGCCAATTAAGGTTAAAATATAACAAGCATCTATTTCGGTTTACCCTTGGATCACAAACGCTAATTTGATAGAATGTTTTGCTTCGCTGAATTTATTATTTACACGTGAAGGAGTTTAAACTTTTTAATGGTCACAGCTCTAACCTACTACGATGCCCATGCTTAAGATAACCTAAAATGAAATAAGTTAGGCGGAAATTTGCTTTCGGTGAAATGATACATTCGATCAAATGAGTGTTGGTGATCTAAAGGGATCCCCACCTATTTAATTTTCCCCTATCTGCAGTGGATGATTATATTTTCTTCTTATCTCTCAAGGGTTAGCTGGAAGAGATCCCTTAAAGGGATAAGTTCGCCTTTGTACATATTTTTATATTCATTGTATTGTTATGGTTTTTCTTTTGTACAATAAAGTGTTTACATACATACATACATATCGTTCATTGAATACAAAACGGACACAATCCGAAATGAGTCAGTGTTGCATTTTAAAATTAGAAGCGGTTGGAATACAATTTTTAATGGAAGAGCAAATTATTTTGGAATGTGTACGTTTTGTATTCAATGAATGAATGAATGAATGATATTTATTTTCCAAAGTAAGTCACAGTATACATTGCATGTTATGTCAAAAGTACAAAAAATTACATTGGAATCGTCAACAATATACATAAATTTTAATATAATCAAAATAGAAATAAGAAGTCAGGATAACAATAACAATACAGAACTAAGAATACATATTAAATCAAAACAAATTATAAATCAATAATTAATTAATTATTATTATGAGCGATATTAGCTGTCTGTCTGGCTGCAAAATACAATACAATTTTACGTAAGTTGACAGTTCAATTATTTAATACTTTTTAAATACATACATACATTACGACGTCGACGTCGACGTCGACGACGCGTTAGCCTGATTGGTAATGACCCTGCCTACGAAGCTTGCAGTCACGGGTTCAAATCCCGGTAAGAGCAGGTATTTATGTAATGAGCGCGAGTATTTATTCCTGAGTATCTCCTAGGTACCTATAATAAGTGAACAAGCGTTCACTGCTCCGTCAACTTCTACTAACTACTCAGCTACTAAATAATATGGTAGGTGTGGCTTTTCATAACAAACTACGTATAAGTAGATGTTCCTTATTCATAAAGTTACCTAGACATGAAATCGATACTGCTGTTCCAATACTAAAGCGAAAAGGTTTAGTTTCGGTCGCAGGTACATCGTAAATTCAAGTTTATTTCGTTACTACGGCAAAACTATAAAACAACGGTCAACAGGGTACTGAACTTAGCAAATATCGTGTTTCTGTCAAATGTTACGAACACTTGTACTGTTTTGTCAAAGTTAGTGAATTTATGTTATTGCCTAGTTTTATTTAAGACACAAGGGAGGATATTAAGAGCATTTTAGTGCTCAAACTATTGTCAGTAAATTTTTTTTGGGCTATTCCCAGTTGTCCATACCCCTTTGTCCATACTGTGGACAACTGGGAAAAAAAATCCCACTTGTCCACAGAGTGTGGACAATTGAGAATAATAATTCCCAGTTGTCCACGCCCTCGAAATTATGTGGACGTTTCACACTCTTTAATTTAACTTAACTGTGTTCGTTTTTAGTTAGTTTTTATTAATACACTTTAGTAGATATTAGTAAAAACTATTGGATTGAATCGGTAGGATCAAGAAAAAGCAAACACTTCTCGTTACGGTCTGTATTGAAGTAACAGTTAACAAGAATATAATGAACGAACGAATTGAATGAATGATAGATCGTATTAACATAAAGAATGAATGAATGAATGGAAGACACTTGGATTTTTGTAATATACCAACAAAAACTAACTAAAAATGAACAGTTAGATAGTCAAATTAAAGAGTGTGAAATGTCAACATAATTTTGAGGGTGTGGACAACTGGGAATAGTCATTTTTTAGTAAGTTCTAAAAAATGCGGAGAGTACGTACAGTTAAAGTCAATAATATTTAATACATAATATAATATTACTTATAAAGAGTTTATATACATACATACATTCCCAAAATGTCAAAAATTATCTCCACGTTTGTATATACGAGTATATACGTTATGATTGACGCGCTAGCTAGGTGTATTTATAGTAGTGCTTTGAACTGTTATTAGATACGTAAGTGTTATAAGATTTATATCGTAATCGTATCATTTTAATCACCAATCGCCAATTCTAAATCAAATTCGCTTTTTGAGAAGTCAATCTTCAAGTCATTAGAAAATTTTACCGTATTTTTGTCGGAAATATTAGAAATTCGTCCGACTCTTACCTCTTTCAAAAGGCTGTGCTGATAGATTTTTAAATATATTTATACAGTAAGGTTTTTAGTTATTTATTTTATTTAGAACCAATAATATGGCAGCCGTGTTGAAATAATATATCCTTGAATTTAGCATATAATATTAAATCCTTTTTTTATATTTAGATTGTTTGTAAATACCTACAGCCCTCATTGCCATTATTTACTCTAAAGACGAAAAAACCGCAAAACATCAACAAACGTACGAAACTACTTTTCGATTCCCAGCGGAATCCAAACCAAACAAATTTACGAACAACTTTAAACTCATAGCAATGAGTTCATAAGCTGCAAATTGTACAAAATCACGCGAAGTCATCTACGCGATTAGACTTAAGTATAGTCTGCTCAGGGAGTAAATAGCTCAGTCTAGGGGCAGCCAGGGTAATGAGTGTGCAGGGAAAACAGGGTAAGAACACGATATTTGACGGCAGAGTTTATAACGTTTAGGTGAAATACGGTCTACACGCGTTCATCTTGTACACGTTTCTGCGTGCCTAGTACCGTTGCGTTTATCGTGTGACAAAATATGGACAAACCATCTGTCTCTCGTACTTTTACGTGTCAAAAAGTGACGGATATTTTATCCACATTTTGTCACGCGATATTAGGCCCCCAGATAAACTTGGATTCGGTAAACGAACATTATATCAAATTTAACTTCATCGATTGTATAATTTCATGGAACGTTATTTTCTGCTAAAATCACGATGTTTTCAGCGGTATCCCTTCATTTTCCATAATTTCATTTGCACTAATTTCATTTACCATAATGGTCACTGGCCTAACCTTCATTTTCCCTAATATCACATACCATAATTTTTTGAATGCCATAATACTCCCGTGTCATAATGTTCAACCTCCTTAATATCCGATACCATAGTAACATTTTCCATAATATTACACATACATACATAAACTCACGCCTTTATTCCCAGAGTGGGGTAGACAGAGCTACAGAATTACCAACAACTCTAAAAAACTTGTTGATAAATTCTGTAACCACATTTTGCACACTTGGGCTAAGATGTTTACCAGTGTATTAGTGACAGGTTGCAAGCCCATCGCCTAACATTACTATACGCCTTTATTCCCTTAGCCGTCTCTTACGACATCCACGGGAAGACACGGAGTGGCACTATTCTAACCCGGCAACCACACGGGTAATAATAATAATAATAATCCATAAAATTACTTTATTAATTATTTTTTTATTTTCCATAATATTTACTTTCTATAATGGTCATAATCCCTAAAATTTTATGCCATAATACTTCATCTGCCATAATTTAGGAAAAAGCAGACCCAGTCCAGACTGTATCAGTGTATTACAGTGGTTGTAATGAAGTTCTGGTATAGTCAAGGATTACGTACTACTATTATAATAGCTTACCTATTCTAACCTACCTACTGAAAGGAAGGTCTCCGTTAGGAATGATGAAGAGCGAAGCGGGGAGGAGTGTTAGGTAAAACTGCGACCTAGCAGCGCGCGAGCCGAGCGAGCGAAGCGAGCGCGCAGCGAAGCGCCAGACCCCATTTATTTTTATGCGAGAGGTCATTCATTTGCTTAAGTTTTTCACCTATACCTGAAAACCGCTGGGCGGAGTTGTAACACAGTATCTCATGGCCCATCACGGGCCAGCGTAAGAGACGGAGTAGTGCATTAGAGTATTGCTCCCTCTAACTAATGTGTCATGCGTCTTTACGCTGGCCTACGATGAACCATGTAAAAGGGCCATCACGGTCACAAGTCAACATCCAAAGCTACTAGGGTAAGTTTTAGGAAGTAAATACCTCAGTCTAGAGGCATCCAGAGTAGTGAGTGTGTATAGAAAACATTGTAATGCCGGCTATAGTACTAACTCGTCGAGATTTTCGGACTGAAACCGACCGCGACGGAGAAATGGCGAGACAAGACGAGAGCGAGCGAGACAAGTGAGAAAAGACGGAAACAGTATGTACACACTCGCTCTTAGCCTGTCTCGGAGTGTCTCAACGAGTGTGTACAGCCGGCATAAAACCTTTTGTAGTCAGCTTTAGTTTTATGATTATCTAAAATCTATGGTATCAAAGTTATACCTCAATATTACAATACAACGTTGTCGGTGGTATAGTTTTAATGAGATCCGAAATGATAACAAACGTTTAGTCTTGCCTAATTTGGTTTCGAAGTATTTCTTATCTAGATCAAGAACTGGAGTGCTTTTTCTATTCGTGAATTCAAATATTAAACATTCACGCTGGGTAGTATTAATCGGTTTTAATAGTATTAAGTACTTTGGTCGTAATAAAAAAAGTGAAAGGTTAACCAAAGTTCAGTAAAATAAATGAATTACTAACTAGACCACTATGGAACTACGACAAAAATTTAGCAATAAGTCTAATCCTACAAAGTTTTGTAGGATTTCATTGATTGTGTCACTTTGACATAGTTCCGTAGTGGCTCAGAGATCCATTTGTTTGACATCCATTATACGTCATGACACTAAGCCAAATACTCTGCGTTCTTGTCCGAGTTATTGTGCGCTTAAATGAAAACCATGGGTTGGTAAACGCAGCGTAGGACACCCTCAGACTAAATAGGTGGTGATCTTCGCAAGATGGCAAGAGCTGGATGGAAATGGACTCGGATCATGTTCAGTGCCCTACTATGGGAGATGCCTATGTCCACCAGTGCACTAGTATAAGCTGATGATGATGATAATCACTAAGTTCAAAGGTTGGATTTTAATACCATGAAGGTCGTGCTCGGGTCGTCTCCATTTTAGCTTTTAAAATTGGTATGCCGAATAATTCATAACAGGCAGCTGCTCTAGTCTCGAAGGCAGATCCTAATACGAGTAAGATCATTCATGATAGACGACTTTGTTGATATTTTCTTTTTTTTTATATAAAATACCCTAGCTCAAAGTTGTACCACTTGATACTTGTAGGTTCTATTTTAAACCTTACCACCAGCAGAATTGTGATCATTATTCAAAACCCTCTTATTGATAAACGCTTGACTAAAATATGAACAGTATTTATCTGTCATTATGACATTCGCGTTTAACAGAGAGGGGCAAAGTATACTTTTACATGAATAAGGGGCTACGCTTTCTTGTTATACCTTACAATAGACCCAAAATTAACTAAATACGAAATAGGAACATGCATTGTGTAAAAGCAGGTGGACTCCAACGTCGGAACTAGCGGAAGGAATTCGCGACGTCGCCGGCCGTCGAGGATTTGGAACCGGATATCCTGCAGCACATTTGTATAACTGAAGTTAGCATTTAGAACGGAAAATAGCGAATTTAACATTTAATTTAATGGTAGTGATAGTGATTTTTAAATGTGTTGGTAAAAAGACCAATGCATTTTCAAGTATTCGATTAGTTAAAAGTAAGAAGGTTTCGATATTTGGTTTTTGTATCTGCGGGTCCAACCCAAGTGATATTTAACTGTA
Source organism: Acleris laterana (assembly GCA_963966035.1). NCBI lineage: Eukaryota > Metazoa > Arthropoda > Insecta > Lepidoptera > Tortricidae > Acleris > Acleris laterana. Next base: position 11,793,298 of record OZ014450.1, on the reverse strand, counting down.
GCTAATGACATCCGAAATCAACAGAAAAACACAACAGCAAAACAGCGCTCGATGAGATCGTGTGGCAGCTTTCGCCAATCCTATACAGTCGTTTTCAGCCTTTTGCAGTATCGTGTCTTAATTGTCTAAGCTAGTTGTTGTGTTCGGTATGAAAATACCAAACTTAACACTATTTTGCCTTACTAACACTACCTATTTACAAAACCAAATCAAAAATCATTTTGCTACAAAAGTTTAAGCCTGTATTGAGAAAAAGAGATAGAGCTAATGAACTTCGGTTTTAAAAGTATCACAGTATCGACGTTCAAGCGTCATTAATTTCCGCAAAGCTGTGCTTAAACTGTGATAAGTAAATCCAACCGTTATTTTAAAAGGGCCTTAAAAAGGTTTGATGAAGATATAATTAAAATTGTTAAGAAGGTAAATTTGGATTTTGATTTTAACGGCCGACAAGACGTTATCCAGTATTTTATAAACGAGAGATATTGTAGAAAACGTTTTAAAAAAACCGTAACATTTTACAGTAGTAGTCGTACAGAAACTAAAAGAAAAACAAAGGATTTTAGTTTTGTTGTATTCCTTGTATACCAACACAAAATTAAGACTTGCAGAATAAATAATATTAGCGCTGTTCCAAATATAAAAAATATTAATGAAACAACATAATTATATAAATAAAAGATCAATAATCATTATTAAAAGAAAAAAGATACTTATTAGGATTTATTTATTTATTTAAACTTCTTTGCACAAAATACAATAAAGAACAAATGGCGGACTTAATGCCCAATGGCATTCTCTACCACCACATTCTATTTATACCACGATCATACCTTATTATGGAGAAAATTAACAAAGACAAAAACTGTTTCTCACGTGAGTTTAGCTTTTGTTCACTCGGAATTATAAGCAAACAAACTAAACTAACTGAAATATATTACTTTTTTTTTTTGAAAATTCTTTCTTTAAAGGAAATTTATGAAAAAAATCACACGTTCCTCTACAAATGCAACATAAATTATATACCACTTTAACCCAAATAGTTATCTCTTATTAACATAACAGTAAAAGTAGGACGTATCGTAAACAATTAATGGGCTTAAGACCGAAGTTGAATTGCCCCGAATTGACACTAACGATAACATTATTATAGTCAAAACCCGCTAAAACCCAGCTTTAACCATCAGTACAATGCAAACAATTTGCTTTTCCAGTCCAGTGTAATTCAATCAACGCGGAGCGAGGGTCGCATCTCACCGGCCTATTTTCGCTAGGCAGTTTCATTTGATTTCACCGTTTAGGGGCTTTTGCAGCGTGTTTTAGGATTTCCCCACAAACGGGTGCAGTTTACGCAATGGGCTGACAAAAGAAGCAATAACAGAGTAATGGCCTCGTTAAGAGCCAGGAGTAATAATGTTTTTGTATTTTACCTATCTGCTTAAGGGGAGACCGAATATGTAATAGTAGCACAGCATTTAACCAACAGCAAATATTATAATTTAAACATTGAATAATTAGAAAGCTTTCGTACTAAGGCTGTTTCGTTTTCGACAAGTTTATGTGGCGATGATGTATTGATCATCGAACTATTAATGTTTGTAATGTAATATTGTCGAATCAGTATTAATTAGCACAGTTTCGTCTGTCTGTTTTGATTTCCTGATAGCAGAATAACGTAATTTGAAATGACTGGTCAAAAGTAAGTTATATTATTTTTATAACAGATGGAAATTTTTAAGAAAAATAAAATAATACCTGGCAGATAAAAATTTACACATATTTTTTAATAAATTATCAAAAATTTACTAGTCCATGTAGGTCGAGGGTATTTAATATTGAATATTATATAGAACGAAACCGCTAATAGGAGTCATGTTCTTGAGCACATTTTTTGGTCACCTGTCACTTTTCTTTGTTGATTTTTGTAGTTTTTTTGTACTTTTTGTCTACTATAAAACTAATTACAGTCTCCTCGTGAAACCAAACGTTACATTGGCGCCCAACGTGGGTCAAAACGCTACTAGTGCTTTATAAAAAGGGCGCACAGCGCTTGATGCTTACAATACAGCCCATCAGTAAACAAAACACCTCGTCTTTAACAACAAAACTCTCAGTTCTCTCGTCATAAATTATTGATCAAGAATTAAGTTGCAAAAACAAGAATACACAATAAATGATAATGTTAATTAATATTGGTCTTTAAACATGGAAATTAAATTACAATACTTACGCAAAATATACACGAAATTATTTAGAATTACAATGATTATAATAAACACATTATTGGATGAAGAATGATTCTCATTACGTACGTTAAAATAAAGTTAAGTCAAATTTTAAATTTCACGATAACGATTAAACCTGCTGATTAAAATAAAGAATTATCAACAGGCGTAAATACTTTTATATTACCCTTTTTTACCCCGTAACATTATTACCAAAATTCCCCCGCCAATAGCCACAAGAATCCCGAATACATAATTAGACGAGCTATTTCACCTTATGTCCTTAAAATCTGTTGGTATTCTTCAAAAATAAACGCAATGTTGGACATAAATTCCTCTCCTACACAAGATGCCGTGCATGCCTCATCAGAAGCGCACTGGGGCGATATATGATCGGTATGCCTTGGAACGTTCAAGCTCGATGGCATCTCCAAAGGTATTCGATCGCATTAGATGGATATGTGGATTAAGTAAATCGTCTTTGAAGCTATTAATCAGTTTGAATTTTTGTGTGACGTACGCAAAGTTATTTATTGAATTTAATATATTGAAATTGTTTTGTTGATTGAATGAAATAAGAACAACCTTCATGAAAAGCGCTAGCCAAATAAAACTTTCTTCATTTAATATGCTGATACAGAATACCGAATGACAATTAATAGACGAGAAAACGTGTAAATAGCATTAAAAGTACTATTTTTACAACCCATAAAGCATTAAACAAAGTAAAAACTAAAATTAGATCACAAAAAAGCTATTAACGGAGGCATGGTATTCAAAGGATTTAAAACTTTAATAGACTTACCATAACCAACTCGTAACACTAATTGCGGTATAAATTGAATAAAACTTTTAAACGGAATTCATTAAATGTGTTACTAATGTTATTTTTTAACAAAAACGATTAATGTAATAGCACAGATATTAATTCCATTCTGTGGTCAAGTAATAGTCGATGTAAATCGCTCCATTTGCGTCCACGATTGAAATGAGCACGTCAATTCGTGGCTCGCATTGTCTGCCAGTTAAATTAATGTTTCCAGGTTTACCGGTAACTAATAATTTTCCACTTTATTTCCTAGTAAATTTTACTTTTTCTATGTTACAATGGTTTTGAAACTAATGATTGATGTCTATTATTAACTTTAATCGAGTCTTAATTGACATGCTTAAAAAATAACACTTAATGTTACTGAAGCTATTCAACTACTTGCTTTTAATAAGAATTGAATTCAGTAAGATACTTTTTGCTCTCCTATTCGATATACACTTTAAAAATAAAAACAGTTTTGAAACCGTACCTTTTTTGTACACATAAATTTTGTGCTTTAATTTAAAAAGCAACGAATCCTTACAAAAAGAGATAAAACTTAAATAATTTATCTAAGGAAGGGCTGAAACCAAGCCATTAATAAAATCGGAGTAAAAAGCCCGAGCTTCAATCAAATACAGAATAAGTATGTAAGAATTACCGAACCCTGAATATAAATTTGTAAGCTCACATCAATACCTTAATCAACTGAAATAACCAAAAGTTAAATTATTAAACTCACATGAGAAATAAAATACATTCTTCAGAATTATAGCTTAAGTTAAAGATATAAATACTATCAGCAAAATGGACATCTGACCCTGTATAGAATTGTGTTACATTGAATTTTTAAATCAACTCGTAAGTATTGTCAAACAAAATGTTACTGCAATACAGTTCTATGATCAGTCAAGGCTTCATTTTGCCAATTGTACACACAAAATCACCTATTAATTCTTTGAGTTTTATTCACCGACCATCAATATAGTAAAGTTAGAAGTATATCAATCAAATACGCTCTGTTTGTGCGGCAAAATAAAGTATTTTTAGCTACCTGTTTGCGCTCAAGCTTCTTATAAAGGTTTAATATACTTATTAGGACAATCTTATTGCTTGTTTTGTTGTTATCGTATTTTTTCCTAGAATAGCAATAAGATGTGGTTTTATAACCAGCGTAGCCTTTCGTTCACAAACTGTGGGTGACAGATAATACTTCAATATATATTGCGCAGTTTATATTAAGGTAGGTAATCAAGGAACTCATCGACTTTACAGTGTAAGTCTTAGGTTTGAAATGCCTAGCTAGACTTCTGATAGTATTATTGATATGTTATGGTAATTTTCTTATTATTACGTATGTTTTTTGGCTGTCTCTTACGAACGAATGAGTACATACATTAATACCACAAAGTTTGGGAAACAAATGGACAGACAAGGACAGGTAGTTAGGAAAATATTAAAACAAATAACAAGATCACATTGTGTAGTGTAGCAGCATGCAAGCAAACGCCAAAGTTGGATACTAGTATTGTTACAGTGCATTAACAACGCAATTTGAACAGGGAACGGTCAACACAAATTGACAAACACAAAACAGCGTACGTTATTTTGTAGCGTTCCCCACGTACATGCGCCCGAGCGTGACTGCCGGAGGGATCCACGTGAACGCCTTTCATTGTTTATTTTTATTGCCCAGACCAAATTCACACCCAAATGAATGTGAAGTAAAGCCTCCAGGACGTTAATTAAGTTCTTGCGTTTTACGGCTAAGTCGCAGGCAGTGTAACCCGTAATGAGAATTACGGTTTAGATGTAAGTATCGGAATTGTTTATGTGCCTTATTTGCGGAGGGGAAAAATGGTAATTAGGTTCAATGTGTTGGGATTGGGAGAAGTCGTAAAGGTGTTTCGGCTAACGAGCACTTAAGGGCAGCATTAATGATATTACGTCTTTTTACAATAACGTCCACAGACCTTTAGGCATCGAGGACAGGTACCTATTTCTTTTTATTTGTTAATCATTATTTGCCGTAATGTAAGTTTATCGACGTAATTATTCGTTATGTTATTTGCGTAACATCAATTATCTAATAGTACTTCATAATATGTAGTACGTATAAACACGATCTAAAAAAACATTTCATTTGTCGTACCGAGTTCGAACACCGCCATTCACCATTTACCGATGACTTTTTCTGACTTACGTTCATTACCCGTTGCTCTTACGGTGAAGGAACAACGATGTTAGGAAACCTGCACATTTGAACAGCTGAGTGTGCAAGAGAGTTATTGCACACAAGATCGTAAATGGGCTGAGTTTAATCCGAAAATGCCCATCTGTAAAATAAAATAAGATAAGACGGACGGAATAAATACGCGGGATTATTTAATTAGGTCATTCACAAGCTTTAAAACAAAATGGGCTCTTTTCATAGTTTAAGTCGAGTCAAAATATTGGTCAATCGGTTCGATGTTTTGTAAAATATGGAGTGTTCCAGAAGTAAAGAGACAAAATTAGGTTAGAAATATTTAATATAAGGAATGCAATAAAATCAAGGTTTATTGGTTCGTAATACATCTTGTATTAGTAAGGTCAAATAACTATATCAAATTGGAGTATACTTCAACTTTGCTACCATTTTTTTAAGGTTATTGGCCGTCTGTCTCATCACAGCTTTTCAAGATCTCAAAGCTACAGTTTTAGCCAATCTACTTAGTCCACCGACAGTTAAATGCGGTGAAAGATTTGAGTTAGTCCACTTGCTCTTTAACATAATGAGCTTATCTATCTACCTGAACTTAAGGCAATACCTTGCCAGGAATACAACATGTCTCAACAGAAGGCAGGTCTCATCATTAACAATGAGAACTTTCTATGTATTTTTGTAAGCTTTGTGACAATCTGTTTAAGCGTGCTTCTCCTGCGCTTTTATATACTTTTACTCTGATAATTTAAAGGTTGAATCATTAACCCTCATCCTGGCCACAACAGCATCTTAATATCATTAATTTTACTGCTGAAACTCTAACAGATGTCAATGGAACTTGCCCAAACGTGTTTTTTACATTATTTATGTTTTGAACAGTCGAAACTGTACGTTGTCATCCAGTAATATATTTAAAATGTCGGTTTTCTTTGCACAAAACATATTTATATTTGTGTTATTACTTGTTCTTTTAGCTTCCTCTTCAATAAAATTATGTATCGTGTACATTTTCCCGTGACAGTGATAGGACTGAAAAACTCTTTTCTCAATTAGTTTTTAGTTCCGCTCTCTTTATTCTTGAAAACAAGCGAAAAAGTACTCGACTCCCGGCTTATTGGAAAGATTTAACATCGACTCTCGACATGAGAGTTGGTTTAACCTTTTTTGGATGTTATGTCCTTGGCCAATTTTGTCTATAAAAATTGTCTCTTTACTTCTGGGAGATCCTTTAGCCCTCAAACAATTCCACACCGGTTCTTTAAAATACTCAGCATCGAAATAATGAACGGAACTATTTTCCGCTAAGCGCAACGACACCGATGCCTCGCCAATCCCGCACTCGCTAATTACCGTTTCCGCGTCCGGACGACTAATTGGACTTGTTTCGTTTTGGCTTTTAATTTGCTCATGAAAATGGGATGAAATAAAATTTTACGCGTGCGATAATGACGTTTAATAATAATTCGATTATGACACGAGTTGAATGTGGGAAAATTAATGCCTGCGTCAATTTCTGAGAGAAAGGCGGTTAATGGTGCATTGTGATGGAGTTGAAGCCCTTATCACATGTGATTTGGTAATAAAATATAAATGTGCACATGCAAAATAATTTATGAGGTCGAGTGATAGAATAGTACATTAGTACAGAGGCCGGGTAGTTAGTAGTCACGAGGCTGGCAACCCCTTTTCACGGCGAGGTATGTATAGTGCTTTTCTCAAACATATACAATTAAATTAAAAAATATATCACTCAAACAAGTAAATTGATATGTTGTCCACCCTAGGGAAGAAAAGTAATTGCATGTAAAAATAAGGTACCAGGAGTGCAGCGGTTATTAGGAGGCATATCAGGCATAGCGCAACTTAGATCGCAGGTGGTGCGGCGCACCGGCGGGCGCACACGACACAGCGCGGATGTCACCCAAACGTTTATGTACTCCTAGTGTATTTGACGTTATAACTTTTTCTCAAAACTGTTAAAAATATAATTTTTCTCAAACATGCTATGTAATGTCGGCGTTATGTTAGTTATTTTAGGCTTCAAAGTGCCACGTTCCCGACGGAACAACTCGAGAGAACTGTAAAGGAATTTCATACAAAATTGAAGGCCTAGGCCGGGAAGTAATTTTTTTTTAATTTTAATATGGCCATGACAGCTGGTTTTATGAACAGGCTGAATATCAAAATTAAATTTTTAAAAATTTTGAGAAAATGTTATAACGTCAAATACTAGGAGTGCATAAACGTTTGGGAGACATCCGCGCTGTGTCGTGTGCGCCCGCCGCCCGCCCGCCGGTTGCCCGCACCACCTGAGATCTAAGTTGCGCTATGCCTGATATACCTCCTAATTACCGCTGCGCTCCTGGTACTTTATTTTAACACCCAATTACTTTTCTTTCCTAGGGTGGACATTTATCAATTTACTTTTTTGAGTGATGTATTTTTTATTTAATTGCATATGTTTGAGAAAAGCACTATACGTACCTCGCCGTGAAAAGGGGTTGCCAGCCTCGTAAGTATCCGGCCTCGCTTCGCTCGGCCGTCTATATCACTCGGCCGGCAACCCCCTACTTCCGGGCCTCTGTAGTAATGTACTATAGCTATTCAGCCTGTTCAATAAACACAGCCACCATGTTAACATAAAAATAAAAATAAATTACTTCCCGGCCTAGGCCTTCAATTTTGTATGAAATTCCTTTACAGTTCTCTCCAGTTGTTCCGCCCGCAACGTGATACTTTGAATCCGAAAATAACTAACATAACGCCAACATTTCATTGCATGTTTCAAAAAAGTACTTACCTAAAGATCGATTCATGAACTAGTACCTGGATGGCCTGGATTTTATTTGTAGTAAATTTTCTAAAATTGAGACTAGCTACATCGATGGTATCGCCTTCGAAACTCCCAGCATACAAAATTTTATGTAAATCGTTAATTTTTCTTGATATACATACAATAATTGCTGGTTTAAAGGTATTATTATTATGTGGTAGCCGGATTAGAATAGTGCCACTCCGTATCTTTCCGTGGATGTCGTAAAAGCCGACTAAGGTAATAAAGGCGTGTAGTACTGTTAGGCGATGGGCTTGCAACCTGTCACTAATGGTAAACATCTTCACTTAAGTGTGCAAAATGTGGTTACAGAATTATCAAAAAGTTTTATAGTTGTTGGAAATTCTGTAGCTCTGCCTACCCCACTCTGGGAATAAAGGCGTGAGTTTATGTATGTATGTATGTATGTATGTATTATTATATTATGATATAAGACATTTTTTAACTTGCCTTGTCCATATGTTTCACGGGTATAAAAATCTATATATTTTTTCCAAAACTGGCTGGGATTTGAGTAAACTATTACAATGGAATGTGAGGGTTTCCAAGATCTTATCTGCTATTGAAGTCACTTGGTAGCAATTGAATCTCCGCTGTGCTTTTAAGGTATACTCACAGAGTTTGGATTCGTTAGTTCGGTCACGATAAATCAAATTTTAGGAAAAAAACCTTATCTTTAAAGTAAAAGAAGGACAAAACTTAATTTTGAGTACCTATTAAATTTAATAAAGAATTAAGTATGTTTTCACCAAAAGTTTAAATTATTATTACCCACCTGTCTATTGTATGTCTTGTATGTATGTATGTACAAGTTTTTAAAGTTGTAGTTAATATGGTAGCCCTGCCTACCCTACTCTGGGATGGTATAATTCTTTGTTCACTCGTAGCGACTTGAGCGAGATATCGTAGGATTTGTTTTAGCGTTGCGGGTGTCACTGACTGAAATTGGTGGATTAAAAAATATGAGCATGTTAACTAACAGCAGTTGGGGTATTTAAAGCTTTATTTTTATTACACTTGTTATTTATTTTGTTCAGTTGGCCGTCCACCAAAATAAAAATAAGCATTAAGTTTCCACTCATCAGCCATATTGACATTATATAATGCTGCAATATTATGTATCGTCGTTTAGACGCTGCTGTGAATAAATGTAAATAAAGCACTCGTCACTCTTATCTATACAAGCTTATCAAAAAGTAACCGATATTCTATCCACCTTTATCCATACCGATAATCGAAACCATAATAAGCCCGCAGGTGATTTTACGCCATTCAATGAATACAAGCGATGCAAAACGAAAAACATAATTATTTCCCCAGTAATGCACATGTTACCGGGGAAAATTGTGTAAATGAAAATTCATCGACATAAATAACAATCCCTTACAAAATAAAGTTAACCTACATTATTTCGTAGTGTAATAATAAATTGTAGGCAATTCTGTAGCTCTGCCTACCCCTCTCTGGGAATGAAGGCGTGAGTTAATATGTAATAATAAATTATGCATTCATTTGTATTGAGAGCCGTCCGCGAATCACCTGAATAACTAGTTATTATTAGTAGTTTGACGTATCGGATATATTTACTTCGTATAAAACAGTCGCTTCCCGCTGTCTGTCCCTCTGTTTTAACTTTTAGATCTTTCAAACTACAATTGACATACCCTCTGGGTCTAATTGAAATTAGGCTTCAAGGGTCCGTCAATTTAAAGAAGATTTTTGATCCTTTATTCTACCTAGTCTGGTCATAAGTTCTGTGACTTTTATTTTGAAGAACAAATTAAGTTTTTCATAAAATTTTATATTAATCAATACTTTGATTTATACATAACTAGCGACCCGCCCTCGCTTCGCTTCGGTTTATGTGAGTTTTCTGTAACACCCGTTCATGAAACAGGATTTATTACACATATAAACCTTCATCTTGAAACACTCTATCTATTAATAAAAACCGCATCAAAATCCGTTGCGTAGTTTTAAAGATCTAAGCATACATATGGACAGACAGCGGAAAGCGACTTTGTTTTATACTATGTAGTGATAAAAATAAAAATAATGTATTCTACTTAAACGATTGCAATTATTTATTTGATGTAAGAGCTTGAAGTATCCCCATTTTGGACTAAATAATCATAGTTCAATTTACGCCCGACGATGATAATGATAACGGCCACCACTTTTGTAAGATTTTGTAAGAAAGTTCAAAGGACATGGCCCGTTTGTGCCCCAATTTGTACACGAATGAGACATATGTGAAAAATCATTAAATAATTATTAATTACACGTGTGATTAATTAAATCTCTGTACAAGCAGCGGAAAAAAAGTTAATATAAAAAAGATATTGTGTGCCGGAAACCACCCACTTGACAGTTTGGCATGTACACATACGCGTGCCGGCGTGTTATTGAAAGAGGTGAATCCCTGGAGGCCGTATTACAAATTCTTAAAACTGACAAGTACTAGGCAACGAAAGGGACAGAGCCATATGACATCACTCTGTACCTTTCACTAGAGGACGTTTAACGTGGCATGCGGCCTTTTTGGATTAAAGACTCGGGAAGCAAAATAAAATAAAAAAATTAAGGTGGTTCGCCTAAGGTTCGCGCCCTTTTCGCGCTATAGAGCAGTTTTTTTCAGTACCTTTTGCAAAAGACAGAAAGAAAACATACTAAACACAGATTAAAGTACTAAAAATACAAAAATGAGCATGACTTAGGAGCAGAAGGCCTTTAAAGAGAGATCATTATTGCAGTTTGAGGTGACAGCGCCTTGCACGTTATGATGTGTTTTGAGGTTATGTAATAAACTAAGTATCGAATTACTTTAAAACCGCTGCTTTATATGTAAAATAACAAATACATACTGAAAGTACATAATTTTCGCTTTAATTTGAGATATAAATGATTGCTGTACATTCTGGGGCACAGGGCCATAGTAAAACGGGCCATGTCCTTTGCGTGACATATTGATCAAACTTTTACCGTTAAATTCTTATACAAATATATTTCAAGTAACTATAGATACGTTTGTACACCGGTCAATCTTGATGTCTTATTAAATCGACTTTACGATTTCACATGAATTTGCAGCAAATCCAAAAACACACCAAATTTCTTGCTTCACAAGTTGGAATTGAGTCTTTTTGAGAAATATAATTTTGGTCTCTAAATATACACACCGATAGGATTTTTTATAATATTAAACAATATAGTTCTTTGGTAAACGTATTCACGTTTTTAAACGTTTTCAAAAAGTGAAATTTACGGAAAAGTCTTGCGTAATTTAATCGATGCCGACTGTGAATGTTAAAAGATCGCGTCGGAAATTGCGGCCACTAACTAGAATTACTCGTATTATTTATTCTTCAAAATTTGCATTAAATAAGATTTTAATTCTTATACGTATTTAAATTTAAAAAAAAAATAGTTTTACTTGACTCGACCTTGGTAACTTATGGCTGGACTAGGTACAACAATAGTATTAATGATTTTGTTCATACTACCAACATCTCTTGAGAGGTGTCGCTGGTTGGGTTAGCAGGGCAATAACCACGACTATAGTCATGAGCAATGAAAACGGGTCACTTTTTATAGAATTTCCATAGATAGTGACCCGTTTTGATTGATTTTTAGTGCTACCTTAAACAAGCATAAAGACAAAGGGTTAACACACAAGAAAATGGCAAACCATCTACAAATTTTTACTCAATAATAATATTTGAACTAAATATTAAGTACTTTTACAAGAAGAACATTTTATTTTACCTTCAAGCTTTCTTCATTAAGTATTTTGTTTTAAGCAGGCGTGGGCAGTTGCTCGTAGAGTTTCAAAGGAATTAAATGACTTTTTTTTGATATTTTGCTTTTGTAAATTAGTTTCAGTTGGAACCATTGATTGTAAAAATAAGCAATGTTAAGTCAATTTTGGCAATCGTGATTTGGCCCTCTATAAAATAGGTTAAGTATTTTTATTACAGACAAATAATGTTTATTCACAATATACTTCCTTACGTTGTTAAAATTATCCTTCTATACACTCTATCTACTTTGTTTCACTTTTTTTTGGAAAAGTTTTTATACGATATGGCCGACTTTTCGGAAACCGAGAAGTGGGTCAAATTGAACTAGTAAAATTTGACCTTTACATACATACATTGCAAGTTAAATAAAAGCTAGTAGATAAGCATGATTTGCCACAACAGTAACAAACTAAATTAAAGGTTGAAACTCTTGCAACCTTACCTTTATAATAAAATAATCAAGTTCCTAAACAATAAAAAATATACAAAACTCATCAACCCCGCATAGCACCAGTCTGCATAATTCATGGCGCTTCAGCAAAAACGAAATTTCCCAAAAGGCGGAACGGCTAATGTTTTTCCCATACTCGCATGTCGGGCGGCCGTTGGTTTTCAATTCGTGACCACTCTGACAGGTGTTTACGTTGCACGCTTCAAGCAAACGTTTTCGAATTTTGTTGCGAATTAGTTTTTGTTACCGTTATTTTTATTAGCTGCGTTCCACATTGGTCCCGGGTTTCTATTCCAGATTCGATATTATAAGATACTGTTAGTGTCTGTGAATAAGATCAGTGGGGCTAGACAAGTTGCCATCGTTCACGAACGCTAGCGTTAGGTGATCACTGGCGACATGTGTTGTCATTGAAAAATGTATGGGAATGACGTAAGTCACGTGATATATCACTCGTTACAACTGACACGCTGAAAAGTGATCACTATCACTCGATAGGTTTGACGACTACGGTCGATACGCGGTACTATTTTGACACAAAGGCTAGACAAGTTGCCCTTTTGACAGGTCGAATAGAACACGAGCACAATCACCATGTCGCACTGCTTGATCAAAACAGTATTAACTCAAAATCATGGCTAGTTTGGTTTTAAGTTCAAAGAAGTTGAATTAAAGTTGATTTTGACATGCATTGTATTTTGAGTTACTACTATTTTCATCTAGCAGTGCGATATAAACGTCGGTATCTAAGGGCGGTATCTATGGACGGCCGTAACGACCAAGAAACTGTCAACTGAGTCCGTGTCATCACTGTCATCATTGCTTTGCGGTCGCATAAAATTATATTGTTTGAACTTTGATTTCTTATTAAAAATGCTTCCGCTGAGACTTACATATACGCTGCTCACAACAGTACGAGCTTATCCAGGCGCCGACCCAGAGAAATCTCTCGTGCGAGCCTGGAGGCCGCGGACGGGATGCATGAAATGCTGTTCAGGAACATTTTACGTTAAGCAAGGTCTCATTTAGAGTTCTTTGCAGCCTTTTGCGTTCCCTGACTTCGTTGAGGAGATTGAAGGAGGTTCTCCTTGAACTGAAGGTAAGCATCATTTTGATTTTAACATGTATAAGTTGGTATGTGCATTATATAAACAATACCTACAATGAAACTGGTCAGTACCAATAAAGATATTTATTACGATTATTTCAGGTGCTGTGTGCTCTCAGCTTTCTGGCGACAAGGTCGGATCAGAGGATCACGGGGTATCCAACCAATTAACGCAACGGACCGCTGCTAGTAGATGCATCCGTCAAGTGCGGGATGCTCTCAACAACGACACAGTCTTGAAGAGGAGGATCGTCTTCCTACAATCGGATGAAGCTAGGTCTCTTATAAGACAAGAGTAAGTTATGACATATATCGACGACCGTAATCTAAATTGACGTAAGGGACAAAATGGCGAAAATGAGTTATGAATGGAGTTCTGTTCAGTTTTTTTTTCTCTATCGATTGGTATAGGTGACATCTCAATAGCCTTAAAAATCATGCCCCTTACAGCCTTAAAAAAATGTTACTTTGACTCCGTATTTCAAACAAATACGACGTATCGATAGCAATAAAAAAAAGTTCATTACCTTCTAGGTGTAACATTCATCTTCGCAATTTACCTAACGCTGTAAGGAGCCATTAAATAAGTAAAGGTCCGATACATCATTTAACGTTCTCAAAATTATCTACAAAAACAAAATTCATTCTATCACAATTAGATGTAACTATAATTTTCTAAATTTATCTACGTCGTAAAAGACTATTCTGTACTTAAGCAATTGTACGATACGCAGTTTTGCTTTCACAAATGTAAGGCAACAGTGACCCTTACGGTAATTTGTAATTGTTTCAAATGTTTGCTAAAAGTATATACGACATTTTTTCACAAGTTAAATGTCAAAACTACCGTCCCTTACATTAAAACATAGCTGCAAAATTTTAACTATTACCAAAAATGTAAGCGTTATCTCTTTCGTTAGATGGCATACGAAGTGTTCGTCAATATAGCTAAATTAGTCTAACGCACTTAAAGTGGCTTGAGGGTGAAAGAGATCTCACTATCACCTCGTGTATCAAAAACATTGCAGAAGGAGCATGTCGCTCCTGGTAGTGGTTGACAATGTTGCCGCTTCATCTGATTTTTAGGAAATCTACTGAATTTTCTTGACAATCTTTTGATTTTTGAGCCTTGGACTTCGATTGAAAATATGGCTATAAATGCATTTAAAATAATATTCCAAGGGTTTGTTTGTTTGTGCAAACAGAGTATAAAGTATTTACAATAAACACGACACGTGACAACTATAATTTTTCAATAGAAATAAAATAAAATGGATTTAATGAGAATACTCTATACATAATTCAATTGTTAGTTTTCCAATAAAGCGTTTACATACATACATACGAACAAGAAAAAAACAGTTTTATAATCGTTTATTCAAAGGTATGTTCGACTGATAAAAAAACTATTCGTTTTTCAAATTACACCTGGCTACACTGAATTGAGTGCTGCCGCTGCTTGCTCAGTTCTGTTTTGCACGAGCACTCGTCTTCACGCACGTTTAAGTACTTAATAATAAGGAAGGCAACCGAGATTTGATAACGATGAATAGGAACAGTATTGAATCACTCTTAGCTCGACGCAATAAATTACTGCGGGATCGAGAAGAGTTATTGCAGTAAGTATTTTATTTAATAAAATATCAAGGTTTCGGCTACATGCAATTACCGTGTTTGTGTCTTCTAATGTAGGTATATTATTTTGCAAGTCTTAAGAAATGCTATGCTAACCAAAATACTTTGTTACGTTTCTAAATACATTAAAATGTATCTATTCGTTCTTGGTATTGCGACATAACTAAGTTACTTGTGTGCTATTTTGTTAAATAAACTTAATAGAGGACCAAACTATTGTTTAAAGTACTAATCTATACTTTAAACAATAGTTTGGTCCTTTATTAAGTTTATTTTAAGAATTTTTGGTCCGTTTATACAACGCTGGTATCTGAACACCAGTAAGTATTTCGACCCTATTAAGATAGCATTTGGCCTAATTGTACTACTATTATTAAGTTCTAATTGATCCTGTCGAATTCAAATTGCTTATGTTTTTACATTTCTAATCGTTTTTACACCGAATAGTGTATTTTGTTTTATTTTATTACTTGTTACTGGCTATCGACGTATTAAAGAGAGCTCATAATGGCGTATAATATATAGTGATGTATCGTTGCAATATATATTATAAAAACACTCGTTTACAATAACACGAGAGCAACGAATAACTTTCATAAGAATTGTCTCATCTCTATTACTTCTTCACAACACTTCACTTTAATTAAAAACCTTGTATATTGCCGATAGTAAAAGAAAAATGATGATTTAAATAGTGAAAGTCCTGTAAACACACAAGTACCACTACATAATTGCGATTCCGAGCTCTGGCAAATTATGTCTATACTTACATGATTGATCTCTTAATTTTTCTAATAAATAACACATTTACATTTTATGTTTTGGTTTATTATTTCACCTAAGATAATTTCCCATGTACCTTTTACGCCCTGTCATTGATTAGTTTCAATGGAGTTACGACCACTTTAATTTCGTTTCTTTCAATTTATTTGTAGATACATCAAATTCACTCTAAAGTCAACTGTTGAAGAAGGGTGTATTGGACATAATGAATTATTTTTTTTGACGTAAGGGACATGCTATCTCAGTAACTAAGCGTTAAATGATAAATTGAATTATTTGTAGTTAAAGGGTTAAAGAAAATAAGTAATTGGCTATTATCAGTTACATGATACGTAAACAAACAAAAAAAATATGAATTTAAAATGAAAAAAAAAACAGTTTTTTGGCTCTCCTGAAAAGTAGCCATTTGTCCCTTACGTCAATTTAGATTACGGTCGTCGATATTTAATGAAAGTATTGGATGTTTCATTCCCTGAATATGTGTAATGTTTTTTATTCACTTTTTTTATTCTTTTTTTATTCACAAGGTCCCGCCCAACGTTTAAATTAACCGAGGGAGCGTTTTTTCTTTTATTGAAAACTCTTTATATATATAGTAGTATGGTTTTCGGAAAAAAATAGTACTTAGTTACTTATAGCGAGGTCAAGTAAGTATACTTAACCGATATCATACAATTTATTGATAAAATAACTTTTGTTTGTTTTAGGCAACAAAGAAAGTCCTTCAGACGGCTGGTTGACGATGCCGGATGTCCATATACTATTATCAACCCCTTGTCGCAGAATTACAAACTCCGGTGTTTCATTTTTACACGGAGCCTGCAGCCTGTACGGAAGGAGTATCTCAACTTTCATTCAATGTCTCAAAGGTCGCCCCCTAGGATATATTGTAGTGCGGAGCAGTCCTTTTATAATTGGAGCCAAATCCAGGATGAGCCCTACTAATTAGAGGCAGGATTATACTTAATTGTTTGGTGAAATGAGTTTGAATTACTATTAATTTATTATGTTTAAAACCTCATCCAAAAAATGCTATGAATCAAAAAATTATTGATTTCAAGTATTAAACGTTCAAAACAAAATCGAAGTACATTATTTTAGTAAAGTTTCATTACTCGAAGTTACACTGATGGTCATATAATAAGGAACCGAACGCTTGCGTTTTTCTCGTAAGATATACTTAATACAATTATGACTTAAATTTTGACCACCAATCAAAAATTTCTTGACCAATTTTATTTTTAGTTTACACTTATCATTATATAATAATCTGTTTAAATGTATGTACAGTTTGTCGCTGCTAAAATCGAATATTTCATCAATTTCATGTTAAAAAACTTTGTATGGATACGTCAGCACTAAGTTTTTAAATCCCTTTAAAAAATATTCGTTTTTAATAGCGGTAAACTGTACAAAAATTTGAGGCTTAGTTTATTAATTAACGATAAGTGTAACTAAAAATAAAATAGGTCTAGAACTTTTTGATTAGTTGTCAAAATTGAAAGTATATTTGTAGGCAATTATATGGGAAAAATGCAAGCGTTCCTAATTATTTAGCCACCACTGTTATTACAGGAGGTCACGACTAATTTGGTTACGATCTCGGAAATGTATTATTCTGGCCTGACAGGATAGAGAGCAACTCCCTGATGCCAAATATGTCGTTCTGCCTGCGCACAGCGGTCGCATTAACTAATATGGCGGCTGAAAGACGTGTTATCGTTCCCAAAAAAAAGAGATAAAGGAAATGGCTGAATTTTGTACATAAAGTAAGTACTAGTAGTACTCATGTCAAATACCTATGCAAAAACTGTTCAAAAATAGTTATGGCGTTATGTACATACTTTCAACGGCCGATAGTTGTTACCAAAAAAAACGATAAGGGAAATGGTTGAATATTATGAGCAAAGTAAGTATTAGTTGTACCAATGCCAAATATGTAAAAACTGACCAAAATTTTGGTCGCGTTAGGGCACTAGGACCTTTTAAAGATACTTCGAAAGTATATAGCGCCATAACGTGACCAACATTTTTGACAGATTTTGCATATTGGACATGAGTACAATTAGTACTTACTTTATTTACAGTATTCAGCCATTTCCCTTATCGTTTTGTTTTGGGAACGATACCACACGCATATAACGCGACCACTGTGCGCAGGCAGTCTGACAAATTTGTAGTCAGGTTCCTCTATTCCCACTAGTTCAGTTGACTGAACAAGTGAGATTTTTTTACTCGTTTGTTCAGTTGAAAATAAAATAAGTTATAACTGAACTAGTCAGATTTTTTTCTCGTTTGTTCAGCTGAATAAAATTAATAAGTAACCGCTTAGTTCTATATCCATGTATGACTTCTTTGAACACGTAAAATGGTACTTTTTTGTTCTGTCTAGTCATACACCTACACGATGTGTACAAAACGAGTTGTTTAAAATGAGGTAGGTTTAGGTTATGTTAGTTTTGCAGCAGGCCCGGAGGGCCAAACCACCCAGAAATAGGAGCTCCGCCAGATCGGAGCTCCGTCGACACTCCTATTTCAAATCAATCAGACAGTGTCGACGGAGCTCCGCTGACGCGGAGCTCCAATTTCTGGGTGGTTTGGCCCTCCGGGCTTGCTGCAAAACTAATATTACCTAAACCTACCTAGTTTCTGGTTATGAAAATGGAAAAAAAGTCTTGTTTAAAACAGGTTAAGAAACAGTGAAAAAAAATCATTATTCATAACCAGTTATGAAATCTTACTTGTGAAAGTGGACGAAAGGAAATTGACGACTTCAAGCATATTTTTCTTGAAATGGGTGTCAAATTAAAGCTCGTGACCGTACAGTCACCATCAAATATCGGAGTAGGCGTTCAAAAATACCCGCACTCAACTCAATTAATTAAGCAGTGTATGTAGAGTGTGTTGATATATTTTTGCACACTTTGTTTGCTGCGATGTGTTTAAAGTCGTACCTACTTTAGTTGCTTACATTTACTTCAACCGACCTACAACATCCGAAATTATGGGAAAACGAGCATATTTGGAAGGTATTATAGGAATGAAGACAACATGAATTGATTATTTTACTGAGCAGAAATTATGGAAAAGTACATAATTGTATTAACGCAGACATCACAGGAACATCGGAGTGCACGGATCCAGTTAATCTGCATTGCAGTCCTTCTAGACAATGCATACTATGTGGTAAAATTGGTGGGTGAAGTGGCTGAAGACAGTGGTGTTGGTTTTTTTCTGAAATTAAAATAAAATGACTTATCATAATTTTTGTCATGAATATAAACTATAACTTTGTTTCTACATTTTTTTTACATTCAAGTCAAATATACGTAAGGGGCTAAGGGCGCTAAAACACTGAGATATTGTTGGACAAAGGTTAAGAAAGGTTATGTACTCGCTGTCTCCAACAATAATATATTATCCAATATAGGGCTGAAACTATTGGACAGAGAGCGTGTCAGATAATTTTGAGCGTAACGCAATGTGAAATATAAATTATTATTGGCGACTGTACTTATTCTCATTTAGTTTATATTGGTTTTGAATACACTTTAGAGAGATCAAATAACTTTATGAATAAAAAGCAAATTATTTACATAGATTTAATGCTTAATCTTTGGCCAAAGTAGCTGGTCACCCGAAACGTCATTTAGGCATGAGGAAATTTCCTTAATGAATGAGTTATCTCACGCCTCCCCCAAAACATAAAGACTTGGCTAAAAGCAGACATATTTATGCCATTTCACTGGTTTGACTGATGCAGCCGCCGTTCTCAGTTTGACAGAGGAAGTTTGAAGTGGGACCTAGGCAGCGTATGCATGCAGGTAACTTCCGCCAGGTTAGGTAAAATACTGAAAATACGGAATAAAACTGTATACACACCATGATCTGCATTTGCGAATATCATTATAGGTATCCAGTGGACTTCATAAATATTTTCTTAGTTCCAATCACGTGTAGTCTAGGTCCCTGTAAATTAAAAATTGACTGTAGGTATATCTTTATCACAAACACGCTGCTCTAGTTAATTTTATCGAGTACAGGCTTCTGTACTATTCTGTCCATGTCATTACGATTAGTACAGCAATTTTAGCAAATGTTATCCGATTTTAAGGTGTAGCTGAAAGAAAGTCAAACACAACTACACTAAATAAATAAAAAATCGTACATACATACATACATTAACCCTGAAAACATTACACTCCTTATTTTAGGCAGTCATGTAAAAATAGTTGGGTATGCCTGTGCGCCCCTGCTGCGCTTTCACGTGATTTGAACATAAACCTGTATCTGATCTTCATTATTGATTTAAATAGGGAAACTATTTAACAATGCCTGGGAGACGCGTTCATACATTGTTATGCTGTGTAATTATTTTAAATAAATAAATAAATAAAGGAAGTAACTTTTCTTACATGTTACAAGAATTCATAACACATACATACACGTACATATTTACCTTAGAATAACACACAACACACAACACAATCATAATCTCATAACATTTTATGAAAAACCACATGTAAATAAATAATGTAACAAATACAACATAATACGTACCTAAATATGTTTATTTCCAATGCACATCTGCGACAGCGTCAACTTGACTTTTAAGGTCGAAAAGTATAGACAAATTTATCATTTTTAGAAAAAAAAACTAGACTGTCGAGCGAGGTTGTATCCATCGTGGGCATACACTTTGGCTAGATTTTTCATTTTTGACAACGCATGTCGACAGTGATCGCCTAACGCTAGCGTTACATTCGATGGCAACTTGTCTAGCCTATTTCGCCAAGTGACAGGTGATCACCAAAGTGATCGCCTAACGCTAGCGTTCGTGAACGATGGCAACTTGTCTAACCCCACAGGTACTCTATTCTACTCCGTAAAGCCATATTGTTAATGCCGGTTCTCTGTCGCTTGCCCGAAAGTCATTTGCCATAATTCTATCACTTGCCATAATATTCATTCGCCATAAAGGCATTTTTTCTGAAATCGTTTACTATTCAGTGGGGTTAGACAAGTTGCCATCGTTCACGAACGCTAGCGTTAGGCGATCACTTTGGTGATCACCTGTCACTTGGCGCTATAGGCTAGACAAGTCGCCATCGAATGTAACGCTAGCGTTAGGCGATCACTGTCGACATGCGTTGTCAAAAATGATTAATCTAGCCAAGGTGTATGCCCACGATGAATACAACCTCGCTCGACAGTCTAGTTTTTTTTTCTAAAAATTATAAATTTTGTCTATACTTTTCGACCTTAAAAGTCAAGTTGACGCTGTCGCAGGATGTGCATTGGAAATAAACATTCTAGGTACGTATTATGTTGTATTTGTTACATTATTTATTTACATGTTGTTTTTCATAAAATGTTATGAGATTGTGATTGTGTTGTGTGTTATTCTAAGGTAAAAATGTACGTGTATGTATGTGTTATGAATTCTTGTAACATGTAAGAAAAGTTACTTCCTTTGTATGAACGCGTCTCCCAGGTGTTTGTTAAACAGTTTCCCTATTTAAATCAATAATGAAGATCAGATACAGGTTTATGTTCAAATCACGTGAAAGCGCAGCAGGGGCGCACAGGCATACCCAACTATTTTTACATGACCGCCTAAAATAAGGAGTGTAATGTTTTCAGGGTTAATGTATGTATGTATGTACGATTCTTTATTTATTTAGTGTAGTTGTGTTTGACTTTCTTTCAGCTACACCTTAAAATCGGATAACATTTGCTAAAATTGCGGTACTATACTAATCGTAATTGCATGGGCAGAATAGTACACTAGCCTGTACTCGATACAATTAACTGGAGCAGCGTGTTTGTGATATAGATATACAGTTAATTTTTAATTTACAGGGACCTAGACTACACGCGATTGGAACTACGAAAATATTTATGAAGTCCACTGAATACCTATAATGATATTCGCAAATGCAGATCATGGTGTGTATACAGTTTTATTCCGTATTTTCAGTATTTTACCTAACCTGGCGGACGTTACCTGCATGGATACGCTGCCTAGGTCCCACTTCAAACTTCCTCTGTCAAACTGAGAACGGCAGCTGCATCAGTCAAACCAGTGAAACGGCATAAATATGTCTGCTTTTAGCCAAGTCTACATGTTTGTGCCGGGTTATTGGGGGAGGCATGAGATAACTCATTAAGGAAATTTCCTCAATAAGTGTGGTATCGTTCCCAAAACAAAACGATAAGGGAAATGGCTGAATACTGTAAATAATCCTCATGCCTAAATGACGTTTCGGGTGACCAGCTACTTTGGCCAAAGATTAAGCATTAAATCTATGTAAATAATTTGCTTTTTATTCATATAAGTTATTTGATCTCTCTAAAGTGTCTGCAAAACCAATATACCTAAACTAAATGAGAATAAGTACAGTCGCCAATAATAATTTATATTTCACATTGCGTTACGCTCAAAATTATCTGACACGCTCTCTGCCACTAGACGTGTCCAATAGTTTCAGCCCTATATTGGATAATATATTATTGTTGGAGACAGCGAGTACATAACATTTCTTAACCTTTGTCCAACAATATTTCAGTATTTTAGCGCCCTTACGAATATTTGACTTGAATGTAAAAAAAATGTAGAAACAAAGTTATAGTTTATATTCATGACAATAATTATGATAAGTCATTTTGTTTTAATTTCAGAAAAAAACCAACGCCACTGTCTCCAGCCACTTCGCCCACCAATTTTGCCACATAGTATGCATTGTCTAGAAGGACTGCAGTGCAGATTCACTGGATCCGTACACTCCGATGTTCCTGTGATGTCTGCGTTAATACAATTATGTACTTTCCATAATTTCTGCTCAGTAAAATAATAAATTCATGTTGTCTTCATTCCTATAATACCTTCCAAATATGCTCGTTTTCCCATAATGTCGGATGTTGTAGGTCGGTTGGAGTAAATGTAAGCAACTAAAGTAGGTACGACTTTAAACACATCGCAGCAAACAAAGTGTGCAAAAATATCTCAACACACTCTACAACACTGCTTAATTAATTGAGTTGAGTGCGGGTATTTTTGAACGCCTACTTCGATATTTGATGGTGACTGTACGGTCACGAGCGTTAATTTGACACCCATTTCAAGAAAAATATGCTTGAGTCAATTTCCTTTCGTCCACTTTCACAAGTACGATTTCATAACTGGTTATGAATAATGATTTTTTTTCACTGTTTCTTAACCTGTTATTAAACAAGACTTTTTTTTCCATTTTCATAACCAGAAACTAGGTAGGTTTAGGTTATGTTAGTTTTGCAGCAGGCCCGGAGGGCCAAACCACTCAGAAATAGGACCTCCGCGTAAGCGGAGCTCCGTCGCCACTGTCCAATTGATTTGAAAATAAGGTTATAAAAATGGAAAAAAGTCTTGTTTAATAACTGGTTATGAAACAGTGGAAAAAAATCCTTATTCATAACCAGTTATGAAACCTTGGTTATGAACGTGGACGAAAGGGTCAATTTCATTAGAGATGTCAAGTCATTTGTAACTTTTAGGAAACTCAACCTTATTATTGTAGAATGTCACATTGACTTTGGACCTAAGGTGGGTACCAAATTTAATCTCGTGACTGTACAAGTTTAGTTAAGATGACGTTTCAGCATTCGTGGCCATGACGCACCGTCTAAGAACGAAGCAGAAAATATATACAAAGTCTAGGAGGTCACAACAAAAATGGGAATGATCTCGGAAATGGATTATGCTAAGGTAAAAGCTCCTAAAGGTAAGTGCTCCAGTTATGAACAATTCCATAAATATAAGTCTCTGATTGATAATGCTTTTAGTGCTACAATTAGATTATATTGAATTATTCGGGATTACTACTATTAGAATAAAATTTTAGTATTGATATGTTTTCATTTAAAAAAATGATAATGTTCATCACTGGAGCCTTGTCCATAATAGGTGCTTTTACCTTAGGCTGTCAGGATAAAGGGCAACCAAAAATTTGAACAATGTCAAAAAATGTCAAGACAGTTACTTATTGTGTTCCCATATTGATTGAATACAAATTGTCATAAAACTAGTACTTACTTTATGTACAAAATTTAGCCATTTCCTTTATCTCTTTTTTTTTGGGAAAGTTAACACGTCTTGCAGCCGCCATATTAGTTAATGCGCAGGCAGAACGACATATTTGGCATCAGGGAGTTGCTCTCTATCCTGTCAGGCCAGAATAATCCATTTCCGAGATCGTAATCAAATTAGTTGTGACCTCCTGTAATAACAGTGGTGGCAAAATAATTAGGAACGCTTGCATTTTTCCCATATAATTGCCTACAAATATACTTTCAATTTTGACTTATCAAAAAGTTCTAGACCTATTTTATTTTTAGTTACACTTATCGTTAATTAATAAACTAAGCCTCAAAATTTTGTACGGTTAACCGCTATTAAAAACGATTATTTTTTATAGGGATTTAAAAACTTAGTGCTGACGTGTCCATACAAAGTTTTTTTAACATGAAATTGATGAAATATTCGATTTTAGCAGCGACAAACTGTACATACATTTAAACCTTAGATTATTATATAATGATAAGTGAAAACTAAAAATAAAATTGGTCAAGAAAATTTTGATTGGTGGTCAAAATTTAAGTCATAATTGTATTATATCTTACGAGAAAAACGCAAGCGTTCGGTTCCTAATTATATGGCCACCAGTGTAACATCGAGCAATGAAACTTTACTAAAATAATGTACTTCGATTTTGTTTTGAATGTTTAATACTTGAAATCAATATTTTTTTGATTCATAGCATTTTTTTGTATGAGGTTTTAAACATAATAAATTAATAGTAATTCAAACTCATTTCACCAAACAATTAAGTATAATCCTGCCTCTAATTAGTAGGGCTCATCCTGGATTTGGCTCCAATTATAAAAGGACTGCTCCGCAGTACCCTGTGAATCCAATACACTGTATCTGGCAGATACAGTGTTTTGAATTAACAACTTTCATTCTATAGAATAAAAGTTGTTAATTCAAAACACTATTATCTGCAGATACAGTGTATTGGATTCACAGGGTACCGCACTACAATATAACCTAGAGGGCGACCTTTGAGACATTGAATGGAAGATGAGATACTCCTTCCATACAGGCTGCAGGCTCCGTGTAAAAATGAAACACCGGAGTGTGTAATTCTGCGACAAGGGGTTGATAATAGTATATGGACATCCGGCATCGTCAACCAGCCCTCTGAAGGATTTTCTTAGTTGCCTAAAACACACAAAAGTTATTTTATCAATAAATTGTATGATATCGGTTAGGTATACTTATTTGACCTCGCTATAAGTAACTAAGTACTATTTTTTTCCGAAAACCATACTACTATTATAATATATATAATATAAATAAAGAGTTTTCAATGAAAAAAAAAACGCTCCCTCGGTTAATTTAAACCTTGGGCGGGACCTCGTGAATAAAAAACATTACACATATTCAGGGAATGAAACATCCAATACTTTCATTAAATATATGTCATAACTTACTCTTGTCTTATACGAGACCTAGCTTCATCCGATTGTAGGAAGACGATCCTCCTCTTCAAGACTGTGTCGTTGTTGAGAGCATCCCCCACTTCACGGATGCATCTACTAGCAGCGGTCCGTTGCGTTAATTGGTTAGATACCCCGTGATCCTCTGATCCGACCTTGTCGCCAGAAAGCTCACAACAAAGCACACAGCACCTGAAATAATCGTAATAAATATCTTTATTGGTACTGACAGGTTTCATTGTAGGTATTGTTTATATAATGCACATACCAACTTATACATGTTAAAATCAAAACGATGCTTACCTTCAGTTCAAAGAGAACCTCCTTCAATCTCCTCAACGAAGTTAGGGAACGCAAAAGGCTGCAAAGAACTCTAAATGAGACCTTGCTTAACGTAAAATGTTCCTGAACAGCATTTCATGCATCCAGTCCGCGGCCTCCAGGCTCGCACGAGAGATTTCTCTGGGTCGGCGCCTGGATAAGCTCGTACTGTTGTGAGCAGCGTATATGTAAGTCTCAGCGGAAGCATTTTTAATAAGAAATCAATGTTCAAACAATATATTTTATGCGACCGCGAGGCAATGATGACAGTGATGACACGGACTCAGTTGACAGTTTCTTGGTCGTTACGGCCGTCCTTAGATACCGCCCTTAGATACCGACGTTTATATCGCACTGCTAGATTAAAATAGTAGTAACTCAAAATACAATGCATATTAAAATCAACTTTAATTCAACTCCTTTGAACTTAAAACCAAACTAGCAAGGATTTTGGGTTCATACTGTTTTGATCTAGAAGGTCGACATGGCGATAGGTGCTCGTGTTCTATTGGACCTGTCAAAAGGGCAACTTGTCTAGCCTTTGTGTCAAAATAGTACCGCGTAACGACTGTAGTCGTCAAACCTATCACTAGCGCGAGTGATAGTGATCACTTTTCAGCGTGTCAGTTGTAACGAGTGATATATCACGTGACTTACGTCATTCCCATACATTTTTCAATGACAACACATGTCGCCAGTGATCACCTAACGCTAGCGTTCGTGAACGATGGCAACTTGTCTAGCCCCACAGAATTGTTATAAAACAAACCTAACCTAACCTATTGGGCTCTATACGATGGCATGTAAAAATTACCGGAAAGGTTTACAGTTTCAAAAAAAATGCCCTTATGGCAAATTAACATTATGGCAAGTGACACAATTATGGCAAATGAAATTCGGGTAAACGAAGTGATCCGGTTAATGCCATGTTTTTAATTCGGTCACCATTACCGTAAACTAAAAAAAAACTATCAAAACTTTGACACGACAATGAAATATTAAAAGCATTATGCGTTTTTACTGAGAAGAAAAGACTCCCAATATAATGTCCACAATATTAATAAAGCTTCGCGGCACGCTGGGCTATACTCGTACAACTTAATTGAGTCCATTGATCGTTAAAGTTTTTTATTCCTTTTGATTGTTTATTTTTCTAAAATATAAAATCCAGGTTTTGAAAATTAGTTGTAAGCAGGCGCCATGAAGCTTTTTCCAACAGTGAATTTCTTTCGATTGATAATGATTAAACAACTCATTGACATACAATTTTTTATATTACTAAACAAAACTGAAATAAAAATTGTATTTTAAATCTGTATTTCCGAGTGCATAAAATTCGAACCAATTTGAAGCTAGGGCATCTTTTGCGGGTACTCGCTTCATGAGGGCAAGAGTTAGTTAAGAGTTAGCCCATTTTCTATAAAAAAACACTATAACAATGGTCCGAGAAATCCTTCATTCGAGTGTATTTACCCATCTGCCTTTAACTATGCAAGTTTAAGGCAAAGTAATCGTGGTTATTACCCTGCTAATCGAACCAGCTACATCTGTTAAGAGATGCCTGTAATATGAACCGAATCATTAGTATTGTTGTAGAGTAGAGGATCAAATCTTCTTTCAATATTGTATTTAAGAGACCAATTGAGCCTAGCTTCCATTAGACCCAAAGGGTATGTTAAATGTTATCACTGCATCGCCCTTGCAACCTTGATATTTCTCTGATCGTGCCTTGAGTGTCAATAATTTAATAAATAAATAAGTAATAACAGGGCACAATGTCACACCAATTGATCTAATCCCAAACTAAGCTCTAGGCTTGTACTATGGGTTCTAGTCAACGATATAAATACTTATATAGATAAATATATGTTTAAATACAAAGAAATGACACGACTCACGAACAAAATGTTCGCGCTCATCACACAAATATCTGCCCTTACCGGGATTTAATGCCCAGAACCGCTAGTTTCGTAGGCAGGGTCACTACTAACTAGGCCAGTGCGTCAAAGAATATTTTTTTTATTATAAAATTCATAAACAAAACTTTAAAACACATATAAGTGGTAGCATGGTAAAATAATCTTTGCTTTTGATTTTGTGAATGCTTTTTGCCAAAAGTACGAGTGCTCACTACCCTTACCATGAGTTGCAAATACCGTACTCGCTAGCGAATCGAATGCTCTGTCCCTCGCACTCTATAAGAATTCTGCGAGGTCTGCGAGGGATAGAGCATTCGACTAGCGAATACGGTAATTGTCCCTCACGGTAAGGGTACCATGTGGTAAGTAGGATCTGCGACCCAAAGACATTTAAGACTGCCATCCTAAGACCAAATTACGTTGCAGACCTAAGACCAAGATGAAATCCCTTTATGATTTGTAATTTCACAGATTGTCTTATCCCCACACCGCAACACAACAATGCTGATAACGTTGCTTGGTGGTAGGTTAAAGGTGATGGTGGTAGCAATTCAGATGGACCTTGTACAGGGTCTTACTACCACCGTCTAAGTAAAATTCTAAGTGCAGAGGTAGTTAAATGCATCCCTGAAGCGTGTTCCGTTCATGACGCAATCAACGCTTTGCATCGACTGAGATTAAAATTGCATGCAAGCTCGTTCACCGTGTAAAATGCATTTACCCCACCTTGGCAAAGCCTACCTCAGGTTAAACGTGCATTGTGTTAAGTGGGTAAGTTTCAGTTCAGCGGGGTATTAGTATTTTGCATATACGAGTATGTATTCAAGACGATCCAACTGAGAAGATATTTCTCAGAATACTACCACCTGACCGGTGTATACTAGCGAACCGTCCTCATTTCGCTTTGGTTTATTAGAGTTTGCTGCAATATCTGTACATAAATTTAAATAATCCATTTGACCACATATTTATTATAGATAAAACCATTCCGTTAAAAATATCTAACGATGATGAAAATTGCATCAAAATCCGTTGCGTGGTTTAGGAGGAGTTAGCGGCTATACAGACAGACAGAAAGATAAAAAGACAGACGGATGCGAAGAGCGACTTTGTTTACACGTTCGCTGCGGGACCAAAACTGGCGTTTTTTTATATGGTGCGTTAACTGGCCGATTGGCCTGGTACTCAACGTTTACGCCACGGCGATATGAGGCTCATTGACCTAGTAAGGTATCGACGGATAAAAATGACTATAACTATGCGAAAATGTAAAAATTTGGATACCTACCTATCAATATCAATGGTCGACGAGTTGGTGGTTATAGTGCTTGCTTCGCCCCGGGTTCCTACTATTTACATGAGAGATATATACAACAATATATATAAGGCCTTGCAACCCAATGCCGCACTGAACAATAGGTTTATTTCAGGAAGTATTAGTGATGGGAAATAAGTTATCGACATATTAATTTTATATCATTTATTAGAAACATGTTTTTTTTTAAATACTTAATCAAAAACAAGACAGGCAGTATTATTTTTCACATTATAATGTGAAAAAATAATTAATTACATGTGAGTTTTTTAGAAACATGACAAGCAGTATCCTGTCTTACATTTTACGCAGAAACATTTTATTTTCTTTACTTTTTTACCATCATTAAAAACCAATAACTAGGTATAAAAAAACGTAAACAAGCTCTCGAATAATGAACTATCGTATTTACGTCAATTCCCGCTAATAACGTCACGTCACTAATCGGAAGTAAACAATTCTATCACCTACAACAGTGCGGGAGGGGGTGAAGTGACCTTGTGATCTATGATGGGCCTTTCGGCCTGTTACCCGCAAGGAATCGAAAAAAACATTAATCAGTGCGTTATTGGGTCGAAAAACCTTAGCACAGTTTTAATGCTTTATTGAGTAGCCCTTAAAGTCCTAAATTCAAACCTACAATTGTTTCTTTTGTATATATAGAAATACTCATTATACACCCCCCGCACCAGAGAAAGTTCACCGCTTTTCGCCTCCGCACAGAGCGGGAGTACAAGCATCGGGTATTTAGGCCTTATATCGCAGCGAACGTGTTAATACTATTTCAAATATGATAAATAATAGTGAAAGATTAATTTTACCATTGTTATATTTGGTAACATAACTATGCACAATCTAAGTTAATGTTGGTCAAAAGCAGGAAATAACAATATCGGAAATTGTACGCTTAAAAATGGGGAATACCTAGTCAAAAAGCGAGGTTTAAAAAGGAAGTGTAAAAATAAAAGTGTATTTAAAAATAAAAACTTTTATCGCACGTTATGATATTATGACATTTACTGCCATTTCAGGTGTACTTTGTACTTACGAGTATATACATACGAGATGACAAGTAAGGTAAAAATAAATTGAGTCTACGAAGTAATGTAGAATATCGCACACTTTCATAACAAGGTAAAAGCTAAAAATAACGCTCTCGTGCCGGTTAAATTAATAAACAATCCATTATTTTATCAGACATTCTTTTCAATATCTACATCATTTCTTAGTGTGCAATTAAATGCGGTTCGGTAATAACCCTCGGCGAAGTCACGTGAAAGTGACATGAGACTTAAGTTCTTTGTTACTCTTCTAATGACACCACTTCGAGCGGAGAATTCTTAGGTTCGCAATTAGTTACACTTACACTGTTCAAACTACGATGTGGTAATTTAGTTTGAAATCTTAATTAAGACAGTGAAAATGCAGTACTTTCGGAAAAAGAGGAAGAAGAGTGGCGTATTGACACAATTTATGACTAAACAACATTAGGAAATTGACTGGTCAATCGATATAATAAAACTGCAACTGAGGGCAGTATGGACCTGTAAAACGTAGGCATTGATATCTAACAAAATTTGTTAGAATTTTTTCGCAAGAAAATATTTTGTCGTGTTCTTGAACTCGGACAATCGGTTTGTCAAATTTTCTCCATTTCATTTTTGAAAATGTTTGAGCATAGGTAAGGAATTAATTATTCACTGCTTACATTCAAAGTGAATTTCTGCTTTCACCAGATATTGAAAAAAAACGTTACCATAGTTCTGACTCAGCATGTTCTCAATATTAATACCTATCTTTTCAGTTGTTTATTTCCAATCGAATAGGAAACAAATAGGTTGCTCCTATTGAGTACTACTATACTAAGAGGGATAGGTATGTATCTCAGGGATACAATTTAAACAACGTTATCGACCTAAGGATCAAGGAGATCGATACGGCTCTTAGTAAAAAAGTTTAAAAGGCCATGAATTGGCCGCATCTGTCGCAAAACTGATAACCGCTTAACTATTCAAGCGTGTTCTGGAGTGCAGATCGTATCTTCGTAAATAACCCAACAGCCAAATACCAAGACGATCTGGGCCTTTATTGTACCTACGTGGTAAAACCATAATTGCATTCGCCTTGTTATAGTATTGTCAACGTTATGATAGGTCTTATTAAATAACAGTATGGCAGCCGCGTTAAAACAAAATAATGTAAAGCAGAGAGCACGGAGTTGTAGCCCACCTTGAGAGAGGCCTACGTCCATATTGTCCGGCATCTGCAGTGGACAGGCTGTGATGATGATGATGATGAGAAGCGAGTAGAAAATACCAATTATTTTTGGATAAGTAAATTAACGAAATTTTGAACCATTATTATTTTTACGTCGATGACAAGACATGGCTGACGTTGCGGGAAACCGATGGATGCAAGCGGCACAAGACCAGTCCTTGTGGTAACCTTGGGGGATGTCCAGCAGTGGACGTGAAAGGACATGGAGTCTTTGGACTAAAATGGTGACTATTTTTAGTACAAATCCATTGCTTTATAGACTAACAATTCCATTTGAAAAATCCTCACGCATTTAAGAGCTAATTAGTTGAATTCATTTTGACCTACTTCCTAAGACTAAGACTTAGTTTAACAAAGTGATGCAAATTAAGCTGCGTCTAACTTAGTTTTATTGCATATAGTTGTGTTCTAGCTTCTCTTGGATGGAATCAGTTTCAGAAGTTAGCTATAATAATAAGGTGATATAATTATAAGTATATTTATGTTTGTTTTTGTAGTCTAGTACAAGCCTAGAGCTAAGTTTGGGATAATGTCAATTTACTCGTATGTGAGATTGTTTCCTGAAATTTATAAATTTATTTATAATTCTAATGAGTTTTCTGCAAAATCAGTTGTGAATTTTACAAATGCTATAATTGACTGAAGTGGTTACAGGTTTTCCTAAAAGTACTCCACTACAGCTGTCTATGTATAAAAATAAAAAATAAGAAGAATAAATACTTATTTTGTCCGCAGTTCGTCCCAGATTTCCGTTATAAATATAATTTCTTAGACTATTTTTTTTTTTGGATTTTGAGATTTCGCCGTATATATTGTGTTTATTTATTTTCTATTTTCTTTGTTAAACAAGTAATTTTAAGTAAATAAAAGTGTTATTTTATATATGCTCAAAGCATAAATTCTTCTTTGGAAACTTTGCAATAAGTTTTCAATTTGAAGTGTCTTACTTAACTGGTAATAGATTTTCAAAGACACGTATCATTGCTTTCATTTATTTTCTCATCGGAATAAAAGATAACATTATGCCACATGAAACATAAAAGGGTTTTTTTGATGACAACCGGAATTTACTTATCAAATAAGGGTTCAAGCCACGGGGTTCTGACGTGTATGGGACGCTTTGGATTGTTCTTTTTCACCGATTTGAATAGATAAGATTATTCATGTGTATACATATTTTATTTGTTCAAAGAAAAATAATGATAAGGCTTATATTATTTTATACCTTACCTCGTATTTTTACAAAAGATAGTATCATCCATATAGGTTAATCGTTTTTCTTTATTTGCCTTCACCATAACTTATCCACAGTGGTTTTTTCTAATTAGTGTAGTTATATTTTGCTTTTCGCTTATCGTGTCATGTTATAAAAGCCCTTATTACTTCACCGTTAGAGGTGTGAACACGTTGATTGCAATTGCAGAAATAAGCTGAATAATTTGCAATAGCTTTCCAAGCACTTAGCCTAGAATTTATAATTTACAGGCTTAAGAGTGGTGTTGTAAATAAATCACAGGTACTAGTACCGTGCTATTCTGAATGTAAAATGATGTTCTTTTTAAACCAGCTTAGCGGGCAAAAAAATCCATTACGGTCTAGAACTTGTGGAAAACAACATAAAGTTAAAAATTAAATAACAAACCTGAGGTGATTGCTACGCTTTTGTTGTACCTAAACATGCGATATACTTCGTGTTTTTACTGTAAACTAGTCCTTTATGAGGTTTTAAAATCTTAAGCACCTAGTTCGAGCGGGTAAATATTAGATTTCCTTTTAAAGGGTTCCGTACTCTAAGGGTAAAAACGGGACCCTATTACAAAGACTCCACTGTCCGTCCGTCTGTCTGTCCATCTGTCTGTCTATCACCAGGCTGTATCTCATGAACCGTGATAGCTAGACAGTTGAAATTTTCAAAGATGATGTATTTCTGTTGCCGCTGTAAAAACAAATACTGAAACAGAATAAAATAAAAATTTAAGGCTCCCATACAACAAACGAGATTTTTATAGATAATGGTACGAAACCCTTCGTAAGCGAGTCCGACTCGTACTTGGCCTATCTTCTCTGTTTCTTGTCTATGTTGGGCGCCTGTGTGTGTCTAGTTCAAATCTAGTTTTTTTTTTCTAAAAAGTACCATACACTCAATGCGACAATGCGTTAAGCCTAATTGGTAGTGTTTCTTAACCTGTCTGTTTTCTTCTTGTGCGTATTAATTTTGTTTGTTTCTTTCTTTTGTATTGACCCTGCCTACTTAACTAGCGATCCCTGAGGGGCTATTGCTTAATGCACTCGCAATCGCAATCGTTTTCATTTTGAATATCGTAGGCTTGTCTACATACAAAATGAAAACAATTGTTCCGCTTTGAAGCCAATTTAGATTACGAGTGCGTTAGGCAATATCGACGCTGGTTCGTAATTTGTTCCTTAGTCTTAGATGTTTTTTTATGTATTTCTCCATATAATTATATTTATCGCTGTCTTGTACCCATAGCATAAGCCTAGAGCTTAGTTTGAGATTTAGTCAATTTATACAAGTTTGTCCCGTCATATTAATTATTTGCTTATTTTTATTAGTTCTGTTGTCTTTTTACAACAAATATACCCATTATTTTAACGAAACACTTTCAACGAACATATTATTACACAGGATCTAAAGGCATTTCTCGCCGCGTGAGTATTTTTTTGGTATTTAGTCACAAGTCTAACTTAACCTAACGTACGTAATAAATGATTAAGATAACCTGAAAACATTATAGTTGTAGCAGAAAAAAGCGTCGAATGAAATGGTCCACATTGAACCTTTACTTCTCAAACTAACACACCCGATCAGTAATTTATCTTTCAAGACAAGTAGGGTTGTCCCCACACAGTTTCGATAGCTACCAGCAAACAACGATCAACCTAATGAGACGCGCGACACTTGAAAATGACAGATGACCCTCGTGACCTCGTCGTTACCTATCTCACGGAAAAGGGCGGTATTCCGCAAAATTAGTAACAGCTTCAGTTAAGGGCAGAGGAAAATTTGCCCGAGGAATTCCCGGTACATTTCCCGGAGTAACTTAATCCTTCTCCATGTGTCGGGTGTTGTTATATATGACGCTTGAGATGTGGGAGAATCGCTCAATGTCAGTCAGAGGTGCTATTGTCTTGAGGAACACATCGTCAAGACTGCGCCGAGCTTACGCCGGAGATACAAAGATGAACAAATGATGTGTGAACACTTTCACACCTCAAACTATTGCAATGTACTTAGACTCTCTGTCCTTGACTTAAATGTGGCGTCTTTAATTTTCTGATTAAATCATTCTCTTAATATTATAGTCATTTTCATATTTTTAAACGTTTTTAAACTTTATATAACCTAGTATTGTCAATTATTTTGTACCTTATTAAGCTCGTTAGCAAGATAACGAGAAATAACTGCCACTTTTGTCTGACAAGTGTATTTGTATTCACTATTATATAATTTGTTAAGTTACAGTAAAACTAAATAGAAATGTTTTTAAAATATAATTTGAATTGATTCTGTAGGTGAGGGCAGGTTAGGTACAAATTAAGAGTACAATAAAATAGATTTATATGTATTAAAAAACGCATCTGAATTGGTTCATCTCATACACACACCGGTAAATAATTTTAAATGATAACAACCTCTTTGTTTGAGTCATTGGAGTTAAAATTGTCTGAATTACTTTAAAATTAAATTGAAACGGTGTTTCTTCTACTCGGTAAAACCACATTGCATTTAGCATGTTATCTTACCGCTTATCGCTTCGCTTCGGTTAATGTGAGTATGATAAATAGCCTATAGCCTTCCTCGATAAATGGGCTATCTAACACTGAAATATTTTTTCAAATCGAACCAGTAGTTCCTGAGATTAGCGCGTTCAAGCAAACAAACAAACTCTTCAGCTTTATAATATGAGTATAGATAAAATCAGTATAACATGTCAAAAGTAAAATAGTTTGACCGGATGAAATATCTGGGTCCTACCTATTGAAAAAGTGTACAAGTTTTCTGAAGATCAAGTGAAAAAGAGTTCAAGTCCAGTATATCTACTCGGAGTTAAGTCGACTTGTTCCCTTTTTCACTACACTCCAGACTTAACTCCAGATAATTATCTCCTGAAACCAAGTGCAAGTTCAGAAAGCTAACAATAAATTTACGAGTATTAATTGTTTCCGAGTCTTGCAAGTTTTCTATGTCATTTATAAATACTTAAATATTTATAATCTATATAAGTGTTTACATCGTTGCTCACCCATAGTACAAGCCTAGAGCTTAGTTTGGGACTAAATTAATTTGTGATAGATTGTCCTATAATATATATTTATTTATTAAAAGGTTGGCCTATAATAATAATAAAAGCTTCATCCTTTACCAAAGTAAAACACGGAACAAAGATTACGTGTCTAATTTCAATAGTGTGTTCCCTTGTCAAGCAGAATGTGGATAAATGAACTAACTCACAATGATTTTATTAATACATCAAAAGGGTTCATGTTAATTAATCACGCGGAACCTGTCAATCGCCCTTACGGCTTTGATGATGCGGACCTTTTCGAGTTACCTTTGACGCACAGTACAAGCCTAGAGCTTAGTTTGGGACTAAATTAATTTGTGATAGATTGTCCTATAATATATATTTATTTATTAAAAGGTTGGCCTATAATAATAATAAAAGCTTCATCCTTTACCAAAGTAAAACACGGAACAAAGATTACGTGTCTAATTTCAATAGTGTGTTCCCTTGTCAAGCAGAATGTGGATAAATGAACTAACTCACAATGATTTTATTAATACATCAAAAGGGTTCATGTTAATTAATCACGCGGAACCTGTCAATCGCCCTTACGGCTTTGATGATGCGGACCTTCTCGAGTTACCTTTGACGCAACCCTAAAAACTGGTCCCTTCTTGACCCATTTCGTGAGGTGGTTGGTGTAATTATGTGCTTGCCTAGTAGGCCGCCCTTGTTTGGGATAAATATTTATACAGAAAACAACGATTTTCTACTTAAGCAGTTGTATTTAGTCATTTTTCTTGCGTCTTTTTTGGCTTAGTAGTAAAACTATGACCGTAGTAACTACTGGCAGTCTTTATACTGGGGCTCTTTTTTACTCGGTAAAACGATATGGCTTTTGACATGTAATGACATTATTAACGTTACGACAGCTCCTATTTACTTGACCAAGTTAAAAACAATAAGATAACATGTCCAAAGGAATGCGGTTTTTCCGATAAGAATAGAGCCCTTAACTATGTTCTTCCTAAAATGTGTGCATTATACTTAATCAGTTCTATCCTATGTTTTACTTCCTGATTTATTGCCAATATACTTAATGAATAGCTTCTGCTCACTTAGATTTCATCCGCGTAGATTACAATAACAGTTATACCCTCGGGAATTTTTAAATATTCCGGGATCAAAGTAGCAGTAGTATGTGTTAATCCAGCGTGTTAAGCTATTTTTTTTTCAAATTTCATCCAAATAAATCTAGCCGTTGTAGAGTAACAAACTAACACACACACACATTAACTTTCGTATTTATAATACATACATACATACATAAACTCACGCCTTTATTCCCAGAGTGGGGTAGGCAGAGCTACAGAATTACCAACAACTCTAAAAACTTGTATTTATAATAGTAGTAGGATATCTAATTTTGTAAGGATGTGTTGATGTCTTTCTTTTGATCACGCATTTGGCTAAACGGATTTGGATAAAATTCGGCTAAGAAAAGGTGGATGATTATTTTATTAGTGCTTTTGAGAATAACTTATAACTAGTTATTTGGAGGAAAATTAACTACACTTAACGTTAGAAAATTGAAACAGATGAGTTAATGATTCAAAGTATTATTATAACTTCATAATTTGAAAATACATAGATTTTGGTACGGAACGGAAGATACGTAGAATACATTTTTATATGGTACAAAACCCAACAATAATGCGTTCTTAATTCACTTAACAATTTTTTTTCTGCGTCCCTCTCTAATTTAGTGTCTCTTTATTTTTATCTTTTCTTTTGATAAGGAATAAGGAAACGAGTAGGTACAGTCAAACACTTCAATGTGTGACCCACCTTAGGTCCAAAGTCAATCTGACATTCTACAGCAATGAGGCTGACTTTCCTATAAGTCAGAAATGAGTTGGCATCTCTAATGACATTGACGCTTTCAAGTTTTTTCGAAATGGGTCCTAAATTTACGTTCCGTATAGGTACAGGCAACCTAGATGGTAAATTGGATTTGACACCCATAATAGTCTTTGGCATTCTTGTAACATAATTCCAAAATTACCAAAATAATTAATGCCGTAATAAAACCGTTTCACTTGTTTTTTGATGAAATCTCAACAGCTAATTGAACTATAATTTAGGCGGAACGAAACCGTCCTGAAAGGTCATTTATTTGAGTCGGACATCGCTAGGTCCAATGCATTTAATTGGATCTTTTTTATTCGATTCTTCTCCTTTAAATTGATTGGAGTTTAACCTACTTTTGTCGAGCTGGCGACTGTAAACGGCTCTTCGATGTTTAAACTTTAATTATTTCCGGACATTGCAAACCTGGCGGAAAATCCAGCCTGGCAATCTGGGATTGAAAACTCAGTGGTATTTTAAAAGCAGCCTGTATTTATTAGGCTACTTTATGACAAGGTTTTATTGAATCGTTTAATTCGAGCAACAAGGCGCTATTTGCAAAATCCTTTTAGGCTAACATACATAAAAATATAAAACTCATATTTAGAACTATCTATGTAGATGACCAAACAGCGTGGTTCTGAAACAGACAAGATGTTTGAGGATTTTCGAAAACTATCAAAGTGTATCGTATTGACATAAGCTCTTGATGCGATCCTATACACTTTCGATAACGATAACTATCTCGAAATGAATCTTGTCTAGGGCCATTGTTTGGTCAAAGCTGTAGCCGTACTCGCTGCTGGAAGGCTGCCCCAATACCGCCAGGAACACGACAACATTCGGTCAGAAGACTGGACACTCGTCGCTCCCCAGGAAAACGCCAGCATGCGCTCTACAAACGAACGGGGGGCCTGTAATCAATATGTATAATGCTAAGTTAATGATTTTGTTAATCGTCAAAAATTATAGAATTGACTGTGATGATGATGACGATAATCGATCGTCTGGCCACTTCGACTGCTAGTCAGTCGGGCGCTGGTGCACCCCAAGATAGGTTATGTAGGTGATCTTCACAGCGAACACCCGTGCACATTGAGGGTACGTGAATACGCCGGTTAAATAATTAGAGTTGATGGCAATGGGAACGGGATTATAAGTAAATGATTTTCTTGAACCATTCTTTTTTAAACTCGACGCACCAAAATATTAACCGGTGACTTATAGTTGTCCCGTCAGAGCGTAAAGACCATTATTTAAAAGCGTTCATTCTCAGCTTACCCGCTTTACCCGTCGAATGAGCGAGCTCATATGACTTCGTTCTCGACCTTTAGACAGAGTTTTATGAAAATAAAACGTCAGATATCTTTGCAATTCGTTTATAAGTAAATGCTATGTTTATGATTCTGATAATAGAAATGGATGTCCATTAATGAATCCATCTCTTCATCTCTATATTACATACAATCAATTATACCCATCTCGTTTGATTTCTTTGTATTGAATCCTCATTCTACTTTGTCTGTACCCCTTTTGTTATCATATTGTCAACGTTAACACAGTAAAGGTGGCCAAGTCAAAAATAACGCAAATACAATAGGGGCAAGAAAAATTAAGAGAGTAAATAAGTAAATTTTTCGCAGAGTCGTTATAAAAGGTTCTTCTAGAAAAATAAAGAGGAAAAAGAGATGTTCTTGTCTCTATATATTTTTATGGAAGAGACCTTTATAAGGACTCTACAAAAAAATATTAAAGATTCATTGTAAGAGTTAATTAATTTTCCTTACATTTAGATACAATATTTAAACAACGCCG
Organism: Acleris laterana; assembly: GCA_963966035.1. NCBI lineage: Eukaryota > Metazoa > Arthropoda > Insecta > Lepidoptera > Tortricidae > Acleris > Acleris laterana. The sequence goes on along the minus strand of OZ014450.1, from coordinate 11,754,107 downwards.
CTTAAAAAAAGTGTACCCATCAAACTTTTTTATGATAGAAGAACCTTTTTTGCAACAGGAAAATACTTGTGTTTCAGTTACTTACGAGGGTGCATTGAAAAGTTCTGAGCCTAAGGTTGTATATAATAAAAAAAAAAAAAAAAAATACTGGCAGGTAAAAGTGCCATATTTAGTCGCCATTATGCACTATCTTTTGTTTTTTTCTTGTCACAATTTTGCATTTTATGCTGGAACTGCTACATAAGGTCACTGATTTTTCAAGTAATGGATAAAATTGAGCACCGTTCTGTCATAAAATATTTGCAAAAGAAGGGGTTAACACCAAAACAAATATTTGAAGATATGAACAAAACATTAGGGCAATCTGCTCCATCGTATGCTACCATAAAAAGATGGGTAGCTGATTTCAAACGTGGCCGGGAGACTGTTCAAGACGAGCCTAGGAGTGGGCGGCCGTTGACGCCTACTACGGATGAAAATGTCAATAAAATATTAGATGCGATAATGAAGGATAGGCGATTGAAGATTGTGGAGATAGCGGAAGCAATGGGTATTTCTTATGAGCGGGCACAGAACATCATCACCGATGTTCTTGGATTTTCTAAGGTGTCAGCCAGGTGGGTGCCTAGACTGCTTTCAGTCGAGAACAAACGAGTACTGGTTACAATTTCCCAAGATTGTTTGGACATGTTTCAACGTGACCCCGAAGATTTTCTCAATCGTTTTATAACTATGGACGAGACATGGGTCCACCACAGTACACCAGAATCGAAAGAACAATCCAGGCAATGGAAAAGACCAGGTTCACCACCACCCAAAAAACCCAAGGTCATTTTGTCAGCTAATAAGGTAATGGCCTCGGTTTTCTGGGATTGCAGGGGGGTTATCATGATAGACTATCTCGAAAAGGGCAAAACAATAAATTCAGAGTACTATTGTGCTCTTTTACGTCGTCTGCGAGAGGAAATTAAAATAAAGAGACCTGGAATGCTGTCGAAAAAAGTATTGTTTCACCAAGACAACGCTCGCGTTCACACTTCGGCGAAATCAATGGCACAAATACATGATTGTGGATTTGAAGTGCTGCCGCATCCCCCTTACTCGCCGGATCTAGCTCCTTCCGATTATCATCTCTTCCCAAACCTCAAAAAACACTTGGGAGGACAAAGATTTTCGACTAATATGGAGGTACAAGAAGCAGTAGACTCATATTTTAACGACCTCAGAGATTCTTTTTTTTTTGATGGGATAATGAAGTTGGAGGCGAGGTGGACTAAGTGCATTGACCTTCATGGAGACTATGTCGAAAAATAAAATTGTTATAAAAAGTGAGCCAGTTAGTTTTTTTTACCAGGCTCAGAACTTTTCAATCCACCCTCGTACTTATGAAGAGTTTGAAATTATCTAAAAGTTACGAGAGGCCTCCTTACTTACTTAAGTCAGTTACGGAACAATCAATTTTTGCCTTTTAAATGCCTCCATAATTAAAATTTTAGAAGTAAAAAGTTTTACTTTTGAATAAGGCATCTGTTCCAGATGTAAAAATTTCTTAGTACCAATTACCAGAGTTACAAAGAACTTTTTTAATAGGAATGAGAAATTTAATCTAACAATTTGAAGGAATTACTTTATTGCACATTAGATGGCTGCTTATAATTAAATTGTAAAATTAAGTAGTAATAGTAAATGCAATGCGCTCAATTAAAACGAGAAGAAAATGGAAAAGAAACAATACATTTTTCGTACAGTGTTAACTTTAGTCATAGACGTCCTTTTGTCTTTTGTAGATAAGCACTGTTTAAAAAAATCACTTGGCCACTGGCAAACTGAAAGAAAAACCTACAATGAAATAATTTGTCTCTTTGTACCGTAAAACGGGGTGAATAGGGATTAAGAGGTAAGAAGGGACACAACCTAAAATAAGTCATAACTTGTTACAAATAAGAACAAGTATTAAATGGACAATAACGTTACGTCTATTGGAAATAACTTCACTCTTATAGAGACATATGCTTCCTTTTAGGTTGCGTCCCTTCTCACCCCTTAATCCCTACTCACCCCGTTTTACGGTATGTCCGTTTGATTGTTAAATGTAAAAATATTCCTATACATTATAAATGTTTTTGATAAATGTTATTCTGAATATCCACAAAATGCATATCGTGTATAATTCGAAAAACAACCGAATTAAGCCATTTTCGTAACATAAAAATACCGAGGAAACACGTCATTGTAGAAAGATTTATCGTTCTAAATTACACCAGGACGGAACCGCTACAAAACGTGAAATTATGCATCGCAATCAACTTTATGCATAGGTAAATCGCTGGTCCTAACTACCTATTTGTGTCTTTTGCAAGAAAATGGTTGCTGGTTAACCTAATGGGGACATTGTTTCGACGGCTGAGAACACAGCAATTATGGAAGTAATTGTAGAACTTTCTCTCGTTCGGAATAGCAATGTTTTCAAGTTGGAGGTACTTAGGTTAGGTACCTTTATTGTGAGCCGGTTTGAAAGCGCTTAGATGAAGTTTTCAACAAATTTGAAGCGGGTATTACTAGGTCTTTACATAGTGTTCGTATTATTATCAAGACCTATTAATAATATAATAAATATCAAGATTTGTCAAGATCGTAGCAAATGGAAAGAAGTGGTCTCTGCCTACCAATCTGAGAAACAGGCGTGATTTAATGTATGTTTAATGTATGTATAAATGTTGCTATTTTTGTATTAAGTAAATATACTTAATTGAATTAAAAATGCACTAGCTTGTTAGTTAAAAGGAAAAACTGATCCATTTGGAACAACATTTCAACCACCGATTTCAAAACCTAACCTACCAAACAACGAAACCTAACCTACATAACAGCCAATGCGTGTCCTACTGACCCGAAAAAATAATATATTTTAAAAGCAATAACATAAAATGTAAAGCGATATTCAAAGATTATCGTTACATTCAAAAAGTTTCAAACACTGCCATAAAGAACCATCCCACAAATCGTCTCTAAAGCTCTAAAACAAGTCACTTACAAGAACGCAACAATAAATCACGCACTGTCCGGCAGTTCGGGAAACTCAAAAACATTCATTCATGCTAAAATTCCGAAACTCACCTGAAAAGGATAAAAGTGTCCCGGACAATTCGCAGATAAATTACGTGTGCCTTAAAAACGGAAGAGCAGATGTGTAAAAGAAAGAGAAAAAGGATCGCACCCGACATTTATCATTAAGGGCAACAATGCTTTTTGTGGGATTTCCTTCAAGAATCCAAGAGATTAATGAAGGTGGCAATAACGCCCGGCCACTCGATAAATAACAAAATAACGCACGCGCCCTTAACGGTTGAGATTAATAAGCAACATCAGGCTGTTAGGGTCAAACAGTGGAAATATTTACTGAATTGGATTTTATTTGAGAAATGAGATAATATATCCAAGGTTTCTTCAAGTTGCCGAGGGGTAAGGTATTGTATTCATGTACCATTGCTACGAAACTCTGTTCACGAGGTAGCAATTTTATTCTTGAAATTCAATTATATAACCCAGTCTCAGCCAGATTTTGATTAAGATCTCGTAATTAATTTTATATCAAGGTTAAATAAAGGATTATTAAAATAACATGGACATGTCGATCTCAGGATTTCTACAAGCTTTTATCTACTTTACTTTTTCGTCTGTATTCAAGGTTAAATCACATGGACCACCCGAGTTTGGACTCTTTAGATATTGATAATCATGACAGCTGCAAAACAACTACAGTCGGCAAAAATATTTTTTTTTTTGACAGGACTTAATATTATGCAATAAAATAAGTGGTAAGTATTCAGACGATATGTTATGACTTAAATAAAATAGTATCTTTATCAAAAAATCCTAAGTACCGCGATAAACTGAAATAAACTAAGGCAAGTTTAATTGCCAATGATTTTCTAAGCGCCATTGGGACCATCGTTAATGACAAAATGGTCTGCAATCAGCTTAATGGCAAAGTTACGGGGGAATCGACAACAAAGAGACATTTGTCTCGAGCGAACTGTTACAATTGGCTGGGAGTAAAGTAATTATAATAATCCCTTCTAGATTAATTAGTAATTGGGAGAAAATGACGAAATCGAATGTCATAATATTTCTTACATTGATAATGAAGTATAGTCATGTTAAGAAAAGGTTCGTTGCTTTTGGACCTTAATAGCGTTGAAATAGAGTCGAAAAGTGACGAACCTTTTTTTACCGTGACTAGACATAAAAAAAAACTTTGATTTTTTACACTTATTGCGGAGGTATAAACATATTTATTACAATAACTTAGACAATCGGTGAAATGACCAGCATAGAGGAATCCCATTAAGTTGTCTGTGTTGGTAATGCATTCGCTGTCTTGAGATTATCATCGTTATATTGCAATCTTGAGATTCTAATAGTCTACGGGTTTCAGAGTCTACTTACCGTATCCTGGGTGCTCGTTTTCATTTCCTTTACCTATTTTTTTTTTTAATATAAATTATAGAGAAGCGTACATCAGCTTAGGTGGCTTTTTCGTAAATTTAGTCGAGTTACCATTTTGACATAAAATTAATAAGTCTCATCATGTTTGATTTGAACTTATAAAGCTGTAGCATAGTTTTGAAAACATAACTACTCGTATCGTATTACATAACTATGCTTACCTTTATTATTTTGGATTTATATCTATCCCGGTATTTAGAATCAGCGGCAAACAGCCTTCCGAAATAGAACAAAGTCGCCACCTGCGACAGCGAGTTTGAATAATGTCTGGGGAGTGAATTTTGATGTTACGCTACTGGATCTAACAACCCTAAATATTTCGAGGAAGTTTACACTCAAATAAACACTGAAGAATTTCTCAGTAATTAAGCAGCTCGAGACACATTGTTGTTACAGTTTATTGTTGTTGACGCTCAATTGTACAAACGTTAATAATATTTCAATTCCCTTTTTGTTATAAGAAGCAAACGAGCATGCGGGTTACCTGATGGGATGTAAACACCAGCACCAGCAACTCAAGCAGAGTGGTCCGTCCGGTGCCACGGTTAGAATCAGTTTTCGAAATATAATTACGTTGACGTTAAGCAACATGTCCAGCTCACTTTAGAAATACCGTCGAATAGAGTTCATTACTTGGTGTCACTTATCCAGCAATAATGAGTAAAATAATTAAACGTTACTCTTTTAAAAGCATCGCAAGCACTCTGAACGGAAGTGATTCCACAGAGAACACAAATGAAGATCAAAATCCTACCGGAAAGTGTGCTAAAACCAAAAGTGTTAATGAAGCCCTTACAATACGAAAAGAAGAAAAGATTTGTTACGGTGTTTCTTTACCCTCTGGCGGTAATAAATCATAGGCTACATATTCATGATTGATTGCTTTCACCGCGTGCAAGAAATTAACCCCCTTTTTCTTCAGGTAGCTTGGAAATGCAATAGGTGTAAAGGTGAGTGCTGTATTAAAATATTCGTGTTTTAAACCTAGAATTAGTTTATAGTTTGCTTAACTTCACTTTTGACGACCACGCCTTTTGTCAAGAGTAAATAAATTATTTCACCTAAGTACAGCCTTGGCCAAAGGTGTTGAGCACCCTACGTTTTCCTTTGTAACTTATAAAAATAAAGAATTATTTTTCAATTTAAAAAATACAAAGACGTAAAATATATATTAAAGGTGGATAAAATATCTGCAAATCATTAGTAGACATCGTTTCGAAGTAGCTATTTATTTGCAGGTCAAAACTGAAACTAGAAAAATTCGGTTTGTACAATAAAATTATAAATTGTATTTCCCTTTTCTCAATAAATATGCATAACATTTACGATAAATAAACAACTTTGTATAATAAAAGATTAAATTCACCTTTTTAAGTTTGACTTTTATATGAAAAATGGAAGGGTGTAAATATTTGTATAATCAAATACATTAATTTCGTCGCAAGATTTGTGCCCCGCCCTATATTAGTATGGTAGACGAATTTTGTCGAAACTCCTTTGCAAAATCACATTATACGCCTGTCATCCTACGAGTTAAGAATAATTAAATGTCAAGCATTTAGACATGTAATAAGTGGGATCGAATGGAGCGGTAATATTTATATTGTGTAAAAAAGAAACTATTTGTGGATTGATATTCGAACTCCGTAGAAAATGAAAGGCACTCAAAACTCAAGCAATAAAATTAGTATGTGAAATAAGTCATTTTATTACATAATTATCATGACTATTGTTATAAATTTGACTATGATTTGTATTAATTAATTTAATCAGTTACAGGTTATAATAAGAGAATAAAATTAGTATACCTAGAATTTATTTGTATTAATCTGTTTTTTTAGCTTGTTTATGCTGTTATAAAAAATATCGAATCTATTTATCATCTATTTTGTTGATGCTTATTATAAACACAGGGGATTGCACAACATAAAACATGTCCAAGGACTTCGGACCTTATATTTTGTAACCAGGACCAAAATAAAAATGCATAAATATTTCAATTACCTAATAAGTGTAGGAGCAACTCGTACCACAACCGTAAAATATTTCGATAGGCCATTGAAAACGTGTGGCGCGCCGAGAGCGCTGTACCTCACAGTCAACTGGGCGATAAATTTAATATTTTCCACTTCGTTGCCCCCATCTAAGACTAAAGGTTACACGGATTCATTTTTGGCAGGAATTTGAGGAGAAAATATAATTTTGCCGGGAATGCTCCGAATATTTTGAGGTTTATGACGCCTGCCGCGTTCAGGCTCGCCGCGCACCAGCTACCTACGAGCTGGTGTTATTCAAGCAGCCAAGGTGAAATCTGTAAATCTGACTCGATTAACTTGACCTATGCATGCAATAGGAATGCGGGATAGCAAGGTGTCTACTACGATGGTTGAAACGTATGAAAATTGAGTCAGAAAATATTTTTACAGATATTCTTGGAAAACGAACAGACAGGTCCCCTGATGGATAGCAGTTACCTTCGTCCATTGTATGACCCAGGAGCACCACCGAATTGTTGGTTTTTAGTGAATGCTCAAGGAAAAGTAAACGTGAAGTAGAGTTTTAGGGCTGTGTGTTGCGGATACATTTCGTAAAATGTACAGAACTATACGCTTCAAAATAGTAACGGCAATTCCAAAACGAGAGGTAAGATTGCCATGTTTGTGTTAGAGCTAGTTACGCAACACATCAACGGTGTATGCTTCAGATGAGGGTGTTCAGTCTCTCTATTACCAGGAGTTCAGGACATGAAAGTGGCGGAATGGCCTACGGCTAAAAATGGATTTGATTCATAGATAATGAGGAAAGGTTGTATTCGCGGCAATAGGTCAAATTATAATTGCCGGTCAAGTTAAACATCAAAGGAGAAAGGACGAAACGGAATAACACCATTGCATTTTTCACGCTCATGCTCTCCGAAATATTCCAAATTTAGAGGTGTACAAATTAACCTTAGCAACTACGTATTCCAATTTCAACTGAAACTCCACGAGTTAAGAATTTAAATTCAATCTGCAACGAAAGGTCGTGATTGTTTGAGGGAACGTATGGTAACGAAATGTTCTTGGCGGTTGTAAAGAGAATTGTAAAATGAACTTTTATGCATTACTTGGAATTGTATTCCAAAACCAAAACAAGAATATTATTACGTGAGACCAAAAAAAATTCTCTAAAATCATTTAATAAAATTACACTGATATTAAAAAAAAATGTGTTTTCTTATGCACAGGAAACCTCTTTATTGATCTCATGCCATAAGTTAATGTTCGTTTTTATAAAAAAAGGTTTTGTTCATATTTTATTCTTCAAAAAGCATATTTAAAAAAATGAAAATTCCAAATAATAGCCCGGTTAAGTGAAAAGGGGTAGCGCGTGAGGATTCTCTGCAAGACCAGCTTTAGCCTGGGTAAACCTAATTAACGCAAACCAGCGGTGGTAGCGTTTTAAATTTACTTTCATGAACTTACTAACCACTATCTTGTAAATTGAGTAACTAATTGTACCATTTTAGTGGCATACTTACAAAAATAAAAATCGTGTACAAAAGACTAAAAATTTACGACGAAACTGTTACCCAGTCTTAGCGTCCAATTGCTGCAACCTGCCACTATGTATTTGTTTTTGTTTTATTTGAATTCATTACAGGCGTTTTACACTTAAAAACAAATTAATAAATAAATAAAATAAAAAAGTACAAAAGCCTACCAAAATGGTCTTCTCTCAGCTAATATGATAAATTGTTGGGAAAGGTTACGTCACGCTGGTTTTCAGTAAATCCAGAAATTGTAATGCAACTAAGTAGGATAACGGCGCTAACACCAAGCTAGACATGAACCGTCACATAATTATCACAAGCAACAGTTACTAACTATAATAAAATGCGCAAAATGTGGTTACAGAATTATTAACAAGTTTTTAGAGTTGTTGGTAATTCTTGAGCTCTGCCTACCCCTGGGAACGAGGGCGTGACGGTATGTATGTATGTAATAAATATAATTCTAAATATAGTTTACTTCCCATGTTCTGTGTGGGTACTGGCGTCAAGTAAATTACTTATTTCCCTTCCAATATTATTTTTAATACAGCGTTCTGCATTAGATTTGCAGTGAAAAAGAACTAGAGGGTACTGCTGGTAACTCTACCTGATCGGATACCAACAAAACTTAGTCACTATGGATGAAAGGCAAAAACCTAGTCTGCTTATGTAGAATCAGGCAGATTGTATACTATCCGTCATGAAAATTAATTAGTACTATTTTATACTAAGGTGTCATTTGTTCATTAGGTAAGTATATATTCTTAGTTCATGCTTTCAGCGTTGGTCCGTAATTCACGTCAATTTACATCTAGAGAAGCGTATTTTACGCTCTACCTTTAAAATGACTAACGTGTCTGAACTAAATTGTTTGTTACATATATCATAGAACCTAACTATGTTACCGAGTTCCAGAGTAACGCGTTCAATGTCGTTACCGTTACCACAAAGGAATTCATTAACGCTACCTTCCCACGGAATACCAGGTTGTTTACCTAACGAAGTATTCCGACCCACGAGACCCGGGCGTGATCCCTAATTATTAACGTTTCGCTGTTATTGGGATCGTTATATTTTGATGAGGTTTCTTGTTAATTTATGAAGTAGTAATTTAATTTTGATTTTTTATAATTTTGTTGTGGGGTTATCGATTGAGTGAGAGTATTGTTGTTTATTGGATATTGAGGATAGCCGGCTAAATAACTAGCATAGAGACATTGCAATGTTAGTTCTTATTTTGCTGTCGTGCTTTTGAAAATGTCTATGCTATAATCACTTAACATCAGGTGGTTTGTGTGTTTTTTTTAAAGCAAGTTGAAAGCAAACGAGCACGCTGCCCACCTGATGGTAAATCGGATATGAAACCAATAGATATTTACATTCTTAAGGCTACAATCACAAGGTTGCAAACCAAAGACATTTGCAGTTTTACGTTGCCAACCCTCAGAACTTAGGTGAAATTTTATAGGTTGTTTTTATTACCACACCGGAACACAGCAATACGAACACTGTTGATTTGCGGTAGGATAAGGTGTTGAAAGCGATCTGGACAGACCCTGCACAAAGTCCTACCACTACCAATTTTTTTTTTATATTGTGATATATAAAGTGAGGAAGAAACTGTATCCTGAATAGTAGCTACAAGGACGTAAACACAATCCGTGGGTAGATCACCTGACCGGAGGGTGGATGACATAAACGACGGGCATTTGGGGACGGTTTTTGGGTTCCGTAGTCAAACAACGTACCCTAATAGTTTCGCCATGTCCGTCCGTCCGTCCATCCGTCCGCAGCCTAGCTCAGAGACCCTTAGAGCTAGAAAGCTGTAATTAAGCATGAATATACATATTAGTCACGCCAACAAAGTGGTTAAAATAAAACGTAGGTATTTTTTTGTGTACCTCCCCTACACGTAACGTGGGGATGTATTTTTTTTTTTCTGGTCTAGCCCATAGTGTGGGGTGTCGTTGAATAGGTACTCAAAAATATTGCGGGTTTGTTCAACAATTTTTCGATTTTAAGTGATCCGTTTATGAAAAATTTAGCTTTAAAGCGCAAATCCTCCCCCCCCCCCAGCCCCCATTACAGCCAAAACTACAAATACTTAAAATCAGAAAAATATCCTAAATGAAAACGTATATGTATAAGGAATTTAAAAGAAAACCTATCACGACTAAGAAGACTTAATTAGTTCCTGAAATACAGCGACTAAACTGTTTATGCCTACTAAAAATAATCAAAGACAGCACCAAATAACTTTAAACAGAAAATGAGTTTATACATGTCGTTTTTTGAGATAGTTTTTTGTGTTTGTCGTAAAGGCTTCAGAACCCTACACTGAGCATGTTCCGACATGCTCTTGCCCGGTTTTTCTTCCCATGGTCTCCGTTCAAAACTCTTTGAACGCCTGGAATTAAGTTTATGAGCTACGTGGCCTGCCTATTTTCATTTAAGTTTTACCACTCGCTTAACAACATGGTGACTTTAGTTTACTGCCTCAGCCATTCGTTCGACTTTCAAACGCACAAGGTTAAAGTTAAAGCACTTGGTTAAAAGTACTGTAATAAGAACGGAGTTTTTGGACGTAACCCAGGCCGAGGATTTTTATTCCATCGCATTTTTACCCATCTTGCATTTCGAGACGATATTGTTTTTTAAAATACGGCTGCTTTTACTGACAACGTAAATCATATCCTAACTTAATTATTTAAGGAAAGGATTGAACATCAATAACAACATCAACAGAAAATGAAAAAGAAAACGAAAGAAAAAGAAAGAAAAATACGAGTAGAAGAAGATCGTGAGAAGATTGGCTATGTATGATGTTTATGCTTTTTAGTGTTGGTAAAGACAAACATGTACCGTAAGGGGTTAGGGAAACAACCTAAAATGAAGCCTTTGTTACTAATCAAAAGACTGAAACTATTTCCAATAGACGTAACGTTATTGTTCATTTAATAATTGTTCTTATTTGTAAGTTATGACTTATTTTGGGTTGTGTCTCTACTCAACCCGTTTTACACTACAGAATGTCTTTTTAAGTACTTATAGAATACAAATTCATATCTCTCATTTTATCTACTTTTTAAAATAAATAATATTATGAACTGCCAAAACCTAGCAACCAATTCAAGAAAAACAGACACTGTATTCTTGTATTAATCACCCTTTAACAACTGGTCCAAACTATCGTTACCAAACAATATTAAACTAGGCTTAATCTAAAAATACCCCAAACTTTAAACAAAACAACCCCTCGTAAATCTACTTGTTTACCCGAGTTCCATTCACCAACTTGAATATGACGTCTATCCAGGGCCCTTATTAAGGTCACCTTTACCGTGGTGGATAAAGCATCCTTCTCTCTCGCACTTACTCAGATGTCAGAAAGTGACAGATTTTTATTCACATCGATAAGCAGGAGCATAATACTCCCCTCCTAAGACAATAAGTAGTATCTTAAATCCAATCACCAAAGCAGATTCAATTCTATAACGTTGATAATAAGGTTGATATTACTAAGGGACGTTTATCTAAGTTAATGCGTTTTTGCTTAACACGGCAGAATAGGCCTGCTGGTGATCCTGCGAATTTCGTTACCAGATACCGGTAAAAAGTTACTGTACCCGGAAAAGTTACCCGCAAAGTGAGCTTTTACCCCCAACTTTCAGGTAAAGCTTCTAAGTATTGCGGACGCACTGTTACAAAAATCTTTGGCAAGTAGTTTGCGGAAAGTTATTTTGTGTGAAAACGATATAAATAGGGGTTGTAATCGATACAATTACATTTGGTATGATTTTTTCTAGATCGCCCTAAGCACGTAAAATGTAAAAATAGTGAAGAATTTACACGTATTTAACTAGGGTAACGTAACTTTAATAGGACACACTGTTGTTGTAGCTTACTTAAAGAGACGCAATGCGTTTTGGTACCCTAAACCGCTGTTAATTCAAGATGTTATAATGATTGAATTGAAAAATATGCCAATAAATATCTAAAAGAGAACAGTTTTTAAATTACTTACCTACTACATTGATCCAGCATTACCTTTTTAATCATGTGTCTATTTATTTTAAAACCTCTACGATACTACTTTATTCTTGTTTAATGTCAGTTTAACTCAGCGATAATAATTATATTATGGTTTCGATAACAATGTAATAATATGTTTAACTGCTGTCTCGACTGTCTAATAACGACCGCAACAACCTTGATTCGTCTGTCGGTACACAAATTTACGAGCTTATTTGATATGTACCTCGATATAGCCTCCCTGGAGTCTTGAACCTTGTATTTGATTATAGTCTGGTACTTAAATGTGGAATAAATAAGAGTATGAACATTTGTAGATGCGGATAGCTCGAAATTAAACTCAGATTTTCATTCAGAATTTCTAACTGTGTCTCTATAATGTATATTTTTTTGCTACATCTTAGCCTAATTGTGCAAAATGTGGTTACAGAATTATCAACAAGTTTTAAGAGTTGCTAGTAATTATGTGGCTCTGCCTACCCCACTCTAGGAATGAAGGCGTGAGTTAATGTACCTATTTATGTATGTATGTATGTGTAAGTTTAGCTTAAAGCATCATGTAACCTTTTTAGCTTGCTTAAGTACGAGTAGCTCTCGTACGGCCAATATGATAGAAGTCTTGCAGAATGTCCGTTTCACAGAAAGCAAGCTCTACTGAAGTCAAGTAAATTTTCTAGATTAGGGTAATATTGCGATGTTAGCAATATATTCGTTTTGCAGTATTCCTTTGGAGCAAAAAACGGAAGAACTAAGTCACTTACAGCTCGATTCATGTGGTACCTAATAATATAACGTCTGTCCGTGCATTATTGATGATCGAGTTAGGGAATAAGTTGGCAATACATGACGATCATAAAACTTGTATCTATTTGAGACCCGACACATGTGACCCGGCATCAAGTCGTAATAATAAAAGTTGGGGACCCTCATAAGTCATGGGGCTAGTCAGTAAAATTGGTAAGCACGAGGGAAATGAATATAGTGAAATCGGTTGCAATTTCAGAAGAAGAAGGGCGGTTCGTAAAGTGGAATAAGTGCGCCGTCAGGGACGGCAAGCTGTGCTGTGCCTGCAATAAGTGCAAGTTTGAAACTTGAAGGGATAAGGATGAAATAGAGGAGTTCTTTTAGCAAGACAGAATGATAATGAGTTTCTGTCTAAAGGGAAATAAAGTGCATAGTTTTTCGTGATATTCATTCGGTATTGAGATAACCAAGTACAATCAAGAAGTAACTTTAACAAATAAGTAACTTATTAAATAAGTCTTAGTCGCTATTTTCTGTTTATTTTGTCTTTGATTTACCTAAGTTCTTTTTGGACGACAGAACCGTTTTACGGTGACGTTATAAATAAAAACGTAAGAATTATAAAGAAAAAACTGTCGCCGTGACAGTCACATTTCTATGAATAGATAAGCGTCGCTATTGCCTAACGCACTCGCAATCTCAATTGGCTTCAAAGCGGAACAATTGTTTTCATTTTGTATGTAGACGAGCTTTCGATTTTTAGCAAGACAGAATGATAATGAGTTTCTGTCTAAAGGGAAATAAAGTGCATAGTTTTTTGTGATATTCATTCGGTATTGAGATAACCAAGTACAATCAAGAAGTAACTTTAAGAACAAATAAGTAACTTATTAAATACCTAAGTCTTAGTCGCTATTTTCTGTTTATTTTGTCTTTGATTTACCTAAGTTCTTTTTGGACGATAGAACCGTTTTACGGTGACGTTATAAATCAAAACGTAAGAATTATAAAGAAAAAACTGTCGCCGTGACAGTCACATTTCTATGAATAGATCAGCGTCGCTATTGCCTAACGCACTCGCAATCTCAATTGGCTTCAAAGCGGAACAATTGTTTTCATTTTGTATATAGACAAGCTTTCGATTTTCAAAATGAAAACAATTGCGATTGCGAGTGCGTTAAGCAATGATTTGCCGAGTGTACAGTCACTTAGTAAAAATGTTGAGCATACTTAGAACCTTGTTATTGTGACTGCTATTGTAATTGTCATACTAGTCATTTGATGTTCAGTTTGAAGTTTATTATGACATTTCACTAAAGTGCTAAACATCATTGTTGGGGTACTGTACAAACACTGATATCAGAAAGATAAGTGTTAAGTCTGATGATAAATGTAATAAATAAATCAATTTGTACACTAATCCTTATTCATAAATGTGCATGTACCTCACAGCTAAAGTATGCTTAAAAATATGCGTTATCCTTATTCTGTCATTGTGACATTTGTATCACACGGAAAAAGGAAAAAACAAACTTTAATCAGGTTGATAGTGCATTTATGTTTAAGGGTGCACCAAAAACAATGAACCAAGCACGATTTTTTCCTACTAATCTGTGTACATAAGCAACATTCTTACCCACTTAAAATCACGTCCATAAAATGTACGAGTATGGACAGCTGAACATGATTTAACAGGAAGTTCAGAAAGTGAATGTAAGACAACGGTACGAGAAATGGAATTTCACGACGCATCACTTAAGGAAATTCCTATGTCAGGTGACTAGCTACAATGGGAAGTCGCGAATTCTCGGGAAACGCCACGGCGTGACAGCATGTCGTAAGAATCTTTAAGTTGGTATATACGAGTAAGGGTGCATCTTTAGGAATCCAAAGCGAGGAACTAGCCGAGATAAAATGATGGATCATGTAACAGCAGCGGTAAAAGGTTTTTTTTCGAGCACGTATTTAAGAATCAGAAATCTAGCATTGAATACTGTTTTTTATCTGTGACAGGTACCGTTCCCAAATTTCGTTTTTATTACACTGTTGAATAATAACGGTGTAGAAAGAAGTGGGCTTGTATTTTTTTCTTCTGTGTAAGGCGTTAAAAGCTGTTTGAGAATCTAATGTATAGTCACAGCAAGAAATGGTTCGTCATTTTTTGACCTTAAATAGTGTCGAAAAATGACGAACCTTTTCTTACCGTGACTAATGACTATACATGGGGTAGTATAAAGGACGAGGGTCAACCAAAGGCTGTCACAACAACAGTATTTATTTAGGTAAAATTAACTAATAGTTAAATAAAATTAATTTTCCCTTCCTCTTCATCCATCAACCTTCTCAAGTATGAACTACTATGCTCTTGTTCCTTTCGTACTTCATAGTTTCTGCCTATTCCATTAAGAGGCAGGCGTATTACGCAGGCGATATGTACGTACCTATATATATGTATGTTTAATAAAAATGGTACTAGAACATCTCGCAGACGATGTGAAAGATTTTTTTTTTCCATTGTAAATATTCCCTGATAATATGAAATAACTCATAAAGTTTCATTTCAAATTATCTCGGGAAATGAAAAAGCAAGATTACTTGCGTTACGCGTCGCTGAGTTTTCCTTTCAGTTGAATACACTAAACATCGTTAGTATCTCTCTGTTACTGTTAGAGCGTAAATAATAATGTTTAAACAAGTAAGTATGACGATATATTTTAATGACGCGTTTGGCTTAATTGGTAATGACCCTTATTCATGCCTGTTCTGTAAATATTGTATTTAATTTTCTGTTATTTGTAAAATAAAATATTTACATACATACGTCCAATACACGATATTATCAAATAATACAATAGATAACAGGTTAGTTGTATCGGTATTCTTTTACTTGTCGCCTATTATTTATAAGGCTAAGGAAACTGCGCATTCCACCAATGAAAGTAGGGTAAGCAGCGTGAGAACTTTCTTTATCTTATTTTTTAATTTATATTATTGGCTTCAAGAAATAAGTGAAATTGTCCGTACCTAGGACTATTGCTTAACGCACTCGCAATCGCAATTGTTTTCATTTTGAAAATCGAAGGCTTGTCTACATACAAAATGAAAACAATTGTTCCGCTTTGAAGCCAATTGAGATTGCGAGTGCGTTAGGTAATAGCTACGCAGTTCGATTCCCGGTTAAGACAGACGAATTTTCAAAAATCCTTAAATCTAGGATTTATTTTTTTTGAAAATAAAAGTAAGTCTCCTTTTCGTAGAATTTGCTAATTCCAATATTTAAGATAGTTGCAGTCAATGTGGCGCTCGTTTTTTTTCACTCTGTATAAACATTATAAATTGAAACAAAGGACAGTTCACAATAAAATTACAAGGAGTTAAGCCAGTATGTCTTCAATTTTCCCTGTAGAGAAGCGACCGATTGCGATTTCCTAAGATCAGATAGCAGCCGGTTACACAGTATGGCAGAGTGCACCGAGAAGGATTCGGAGAAGGATTTAGACGTATGACTGAGAAGGCAAGAGAGAGGTAAGCCCCCAAACGCAAATGATTCTAGGAACCGCTCGCCATGAATCTACAACTCTTGGAAAACTAATAAGGGGAGTTAAGCAAAATCAAAGTGTTGAAAATCAACGACAGGATATAAACGTTTCTCCGTAAACGGTTTGTATCCCTTTTAACTAAGGTGCGGAAGTGGGACACATAGTCATATTGCAGGCCGTAAATGAAGCAAATTCATACCTTTACCAGGTATTCTTACTTATCCAGTAGTTTTTCTGACACTTCAGGATATGCGACGTCATCGTTTGCTTCCCGCTGTCTGTCTGTCCCTATGTATGTATGGTCTTTAAAACTACGCAACGGATTTTGATGCGGTTTTTAATAAATAGAGTGATTAAAGAGAAAGCTTTTTATGTATAATAAATTCTGTTTCACGTACGGGTGTTACAAAATCTCACATAAACCGAAGCAGAGCGAGGGCGGGTCGCTAGTAATAATTACAAATCTTACTACTGACTTAGTAACAATTCTGCTACTATTGATTAATGACGCAACAACAAATCAAAAGTAGCGGAAGGGTACGAATTATTTAAACAAGACTTACCTCTTAAATCTTAGATATTATACCCTTACGCTACAGACCCTAACCTAAACATCCGACGTACGGTGCCGTAAGATAAGTTGGCATAAGTTCTGCATACCAAATGTTCGGGATCGAAAAGTTTGAGCACTGCGGTAGCATGACTAATGAGACCCGGCATGTCTTGTTGATTCCCATGTACCGTGTAACAGGGAAACTCTTTACACGCAAGAATAATTTAAGAATTATTGATTTACTAGTTGATAAGACAGATAAGGGGTTATGATGACATGGCTATGCAGTTCATTTTACAGTGAGCGTAAAGGACGGAGCTATAGCAGTTACATAACTCTGTCGTTTTCTCTCAGCGTAAATTGAATTGCACGAATACGTCATAATACTGAACTAAAAGCTGAAGAGGTTTGTGAAGTGACACTTAAATCGTGTAGTTTTCAATATTTTACCGTAAAAATAAAACTCCGTGTGATGACGTTTCTCACCCCCTAAATCAAGTATGAGTTCTACGATTTTGAAATATGTTGTAGTTATTTTGAAAAACTAGATTTGTTCGTTTTCGTTATTTTCTAAGAAATATTGACTTGGAAAATGTTACTAAGTCATTTTTTTATTGATGATTTGTTCACAGGCATCAAAATCTTAATTTTTCTATATTAAAAATACAGACTTTTAGGAATTAATAAATCTCTTTACGGGTTGGTCCATAATCGGATTACATAACTTGAACATTCATAATCTCTGAATAGCAAATGATGTATTCGGAATTTCATGCAACGACTTCATATTTTACAAACAGCTCTGTTTATAAATAAGATTATGAATAAAACATTTTAATGTCGAGGTTAGAATACGATTTGAAAGAAACTTTAGGCAATCCTTTTTTATACCATCGTTCTGCTAATGGATTTGATCTTGGTCTTAATAACACTGACTTTAATAAGAACATTCTGCCCGGATTTCAATTTATTTAAAGAAAAATGCAATTTAAAAATAACTGTCCAGAGGGTTCATTGCCCAACGCACTCGCAATCGCAATCGTATTCATTTTGAAAATCGAAGGCTTATCTGCATACAAAATGATAACAATTGTTCCACTTTGAAGTCGATTGCGATTGCGAGTGCGCTTGGCAAATAGCGACGCAGGTTCTACTAACTTACTTACTAAAATCGAACTTTGTAAAGTAACAAATAATTAACACGATTTTTTTATTAACCTCATATTAATCTTGCTAAATAACAATTCCGTTTAAAACAAACATCCGTCATAAATAATACAAAAAATATTTACCTTCTTGATCCCATAAAAATCCACCAAACTGCCCCTTACACTATAGACCTGTGCAAACAAAGATAATCCAAATATGACGTTATTTATATGGAGCTTTGCTTTTTTCCTTATTTTTGTTACAACTAAAACATTTTCCCAAAATTTTATGATGTTGATTCTTTCCCTATTTACTACCCAATAGTCCAAGAAGAACGACAAGATTTTTTGGTGTAAATTCACATAAGTCAAAGACTCAGGAACATAATGGTATATAAGTTGTTGTGTGGTCATGTTTCTTTTCGACGTCTAGTAGACTTAACGGTTTTTGAAGTGCAGAATAATTATATCCTGAGGGGCTTTGCCTAACGCACTCGTAATCGCAATCGTTTTCATTTTGAAATTCGTAGGCTTATCTGCATACAAAATGAAAATAATTGTTCCAATTTCAATTCGATTGCGATTGGGAATGCATTAGGCAATAGGTCTGCAGGTTGGTTTTGGACGAATTATAGTCGGTAATTTTTAACGCTCAGAGGCAAGTAAGGCAGACTTAGTTGTATGCTGCAGGTCAAGCTGTTTTGTCAACAAAACCTATAACCAATATAACCATATTAAACATACCCGCATTTTCATATTAATCATGCTCTGGCGTTACAACTTAGGGTAGCCGGTTGATAATTCGTCGACGAAATGTGAGGTGTGTAGTTTAAATTTTTTACCAACTTTTCTCATTTCACCCATATCCCTTTCATAATAATTATTTTTTGATTCCTCGTGTGCTCCCCTCGCACAGTCACCTAGCAGTATTGCCATAGGATTATTTTTCACCATCAACATCAAAAATTGCAGAAAAAAGAGCAAGTTAAAGTCGGCTTATTAAAACTGAGGTACGTTTCGTTACATTTATTTGTCATTGTTTTTATTTTGCAATAACAAATACCCCGTGGAAGCACAAGTGGAATGAGTTTCCTGTCGGATTTCCCCGCTGCAATAGGAACGACATAAGTTTCTTTTTAAAATTCCTAGAAATTTCTTAGAGACTAACGTGAGCAGAGCTCCTGAAGTTGCTACTCTTCATAAGCGGCGTATAAGCCTGTAGCCTCAAGCAAGCTGTTAAAAAAACACCCAATTATAAATCTTACCTTCCGATAAACTTATTTCTGATAAATAATACTTGTACCTTAATCAAATACGATCCTTTTCGTTCCACAACAAAAGAATCCTTAATTTAAAGCGTGTTTGAAGAATGCTTTCAAAGAACCCGGAGCGGTATGTTCCGTTCCCTCATTAATTTATAATTATCGAGATCAAGGGTTATTTTTTATACATTTTTATGTTTAAAAACAAAGGCTGAGAAAAGATGGGTCAAAGTTTAATGATACTCTACTACGGTTGAATTTATAAACATGTGTACACTTTAGTTCTATTTAATGTCATCTTAATATTATACCTACTAGTTGTCACTGTCGGTAACTATTCAGAAAGTAAGTAATCGCCAGGGGTTTATGACTGGCTGTCATTCTGAAAACATGCGTCCAATTATTTATTTTTTTGGTTCGCAAATCCGTTGCATTGGCAAAATTACGTTAGTATGTAGAGGCCATTAAATAAATAAATACTAATAAGTAATCGCATAATTATTATTTTTACTAAAACGTAACATTTTTAAGGTAAGTCCATATGAAAGGTTATTTTTACTCGATGTATAAATAAAGATCGGTATAATAATATCATACAAATGTTAACTTACCATAATACCTTGTCATGGACGTAACCATGTTAAAAAAGAAGTTAAAAAAATCGCCGAAGCTGTAAATTCCCAGCCTAACAAAAGTTCGGCGTTCCTACTTCCAAAAGTTTCACAACAAAATCTTTCTTAAACCAAAACCTTTGGAGGCCTGGTACAGTCAGCAGCAGAAGTAGTTACGCAATCGAAGTGGTCACAATGATACGTCATGTCTAGATCATTTCGAGCATGTTATTCTGATTAGCTACTTTGATGCTGACTGTACTAGTTGTCATTTCATTCAAGACCTCGAGGATTCTAGTACAGATGGTTTTCCTAGAGTTTTGATATGTTTCGATTCAGACCTTACAGTATTTTATTTACACAGGTAAATTCATTGTAAGGGCTGAAGAACTCTTTGGTTTGAATCGTACTTTCATTGTATAGACAACGAAATCACATTTTTTTTAGTGCGCAATGGTATTAGCATCTGTCACTCTCACATTTTTCAGAAAGTGATTAGTGTTTTATAAAGATGGTAAATGTAATCCATATCAGTTCCACAGAATGAACATACACTGCACTACTGCAGTATAATAATATATTGTAGTCTTTCAATGTTGTTATGCTACGATCGAAATTCACATTTAACCATTTTATTAACTGTTACAAAGTTTAAAATTAATTGACATAATTTGACGTAGGCCTTGCGAACTCAACATCACGATATCCACTGTCTTTAAAAATCCTTAGAGCAAGGATTTTCTATCTGAACAAAACAGGAAGACTGACGAGCGCATATAATAAAAGAATACATTTTATGATTTCGAGTGTGATGGAATACTTTTGGATAAAGATAAAGAAAACTAGATCCGGTTCGGTGGTTCCGACGTAATCAAACGGAAAGATGGATAAGGCATTTTTTTTGAAGATATTGACGGTTCATCCGAATTTACTTATTGGGACATTGAACTTTAACACAAAAGGTCTACTGGCCCCTACAGCTGCTTCACCCATATCTAAAACTAGCGATCTGCCCTCGCTTCGCTTCGGTTTATGTAAGTATGATATATAGCCTATAGCCCTCCTCAATAAATGGGCTATCTAACAATTAAAGATTTTTTCAAATCGGCGTTCAAGCAAACAAACAAACAAACTCTTCAGCTTTATAATTTTTAGTATAGATAGGCCAAAAGTTTAAAAGTTAGGGTTAAACAACCGATTTTGATCTCATTGTTATTACATACAACAAACATTACCTATATAGATTGTTTAAGTAATAACCGTAAAATTAAAACTTTTAGAAACAGTAAACGTGAACATCACCTTATTAAATTAAATCATAAAATAACGGGTGTTTTTTACCATTAAAACAGAACAAAGCAGTTATTTCTTCAAAAAAGTTTACTCATCTACAAACTGTTCAACAGATTCCGAATTTGAAAGAGCTCAGCGAACTCAATTTAAATTTAAAATCTTCATTTAGTTTCGAATTTGGAAAGCGCATTTTATTTAGCGGCACAATTTAGTAACGATCCTTATTGGGCCCGTCTAGGGATATTATTGAGGCGATGGGTAGGATTTTATTTTCCTCTAGCTCCCAGAAGCTGGCATTGCAATTTCCCCTAAGGGCTTTCTCTACGTGAGGCCAATATTCAAAACGAACGATGTTGTGAATCTGTTTTGGCGGCAATTTAAACGCCCGCTCCGCCAAAGCTGGCAACTGCAATTTATTTTAAATTTAGTTTCGTTTATTCCAATTGGAGCTATTTACTGGTCGTTTAGTTTAACGGTTTTGCTTCACTGATATTGTTTCGTTTAAGAGCAAGAAAGTGGCTGCTTGACCCTACAAAGTACAAACCGTAGCGTGAATAGATTGTTTCAATACTCAATATAATATGGTATGTTTTTTTATGGCATATGCCACACGAGGGCAAAGAGCACATATCGCACAGGCCACCTTCCACATTTCTAGCTCCAGGTGAGGGTGATAGTTTAACTTAAGCTGATACAACGATAAATTAGACTTAATTGGTGACCCTGTTGACACAGAAGGTCTAGGAGAGAAGAGCATTTGGGCTTGTAATGTAACTTTTATTTTCATTCAGAGAAAATGATGAAAGGGTTAGCAAGTTCTTTACTTTATAAGTCGTCGAATATGTATCAAGAACCATCAACAACACACATACTTACACATACATACATACTTAATACAAATACACTCTTACTGGCTTACTTTATAAGCTTCAAACAATTATCGTGAACAACTTATTGAACACAAAGTCATTGACCGCTTGTAACGTTCCAAATTTTCCAAAATAACTTATCGTTAATTGAAAACGTAACTTTTGAACAGCGCTATCTCCTAATTGAATCGATCTATGGTGACTTTGTAAACAAAATATCACAACAGTCTTTGTCGCAAGAAAACGAGTCCTGAATAGCAAATAGGCCAAGCTTCTGACAATAGAGAGGATATTCAGAGTTAGCCACGAACTGAACTACGTAAGGATAGAATACATTTACTTTTTACGTATGCTGATACTGGGTGGAAATCTCTCCGATTCTATTATACCGTTTTTCGTAAGGCTTTTCTGTAGCGCCTGTTTGAAAGAAGCGAGCAAAGTTTTCAAATGTATCTGATACAAGTGGATTGTTATTTTTATTTCAATGATATTCCGAAGAGTAGTTGTTAGATTTGTGTTGGTATAGAATAAATAATGATCGCCTTTATTTCTTAAAGGTTTTGTTCTGTTACGTGAAATGTTTCTCAATATTTTGTATTTTAATAAACAAATGCTTGTCTCAATTTGAAACAGAATGTGTTTTAAGAAAGTTCAGATGTTTTCGGTTCGAAAATTTTACATTCGCGTGCTCCTGTTACGACTTTAACAATTATAAAAAGAAAAACAAAAGAAAAATAGCCGGCGAGACGACACGAGGTTGCGACGCGGCCGCATCGAATCGAAAAGTTTTGTAATTTCGACGACTTGTATTTGCTTAGTCGTCTTTACGTTTTCTGTTGGTTTTCAAAACTGGGGTGAGTCAAACGTTCACGTTGGCCAATGAATTATTCAGGTCAGAACGGAAGCTGCGTATTTACATAAGCAAATTGGGTGCGACGACTGAGTACGGCGCGGGCGGCGACAGGGACAAGAAAACATTGGGCGACGGGCATAATGGTGTCTAATTTTAACAAAACAGCGGTCGTCTTCTTTCTTCATTAGAAAAAAATCCTTGCAAGACTGAGATAGACGCGAAAGAAAGGGTAATTGAATGAATTGAAGGAAATAACCGCTTTCTTCATGGTTTTTGAGGTGAAGAAGGAATTTAATATCGTCCCGTTGGGGGTCAGAACAATATTGCAGTTGAACTGTGTTATAGTTAATTTACTTGGGTGCTGGATTGTGTGTGTTTTGTGTGGGTGCAATATGGAGTCAGTTAGTAAGGTAAATATCACAATAACTTCATTTATTTACTTTTTTTTATGCAATGTTTACCAACGGGTGAACGGTGTCGAACGTGCATCAATGTTACAACGCACTTCGTTAAGACATCAAGTGGTTGGCGGGGACTTAGTCACTGTTTTTTTTTTAAATTTGAAATAACATTATTTTGGGGGTGTGTCAAACGTTGGTTCAGAATTTTAACGTTTAGTGCTTAATATTTTAGACACCACTAGTTTTGGACATAAAATTCCTGAGTAGTCAATGTAACAAGTGGAGCTGATTTTTTAACATAACATGTGAAATTCGTTGACCACTGGGATATACCTTATCTCAAACCTAAAAGAAATTTATTTTATTTTTGTATTTGAATCGTAGCCAACTTTCATGGTTTTCATTTTGTGAATATGGGCTCCAATCATTGCTAACCATAATGAGGTCACTCTCATAACATAAAACTTACACAGAAACTTCACAAAAAATCCCAACTACACTTTTTACTATATCACATCCCGAAAGAACCCAGTTAAAAAAATATATAATACATTTATCTGTATGTCTGAGCCTTTAGGTGAAGGACGCCCGACCTTGATATTTTGCTAGTAACTTTAGTCCAAATGTTTTCCGTAATCGATCTTTCTGGATAGTTTGCGTGTTATGGTAAGTGGTGGTTTCATTTGCATAAAATAAAGAAAGGTCCGTTTTGTTCAGGAAAGGTAGCCTTCAGGATAGATATTATGAGACCGCGCAAATCTTATCTACTGATGGCATAAGGTGAGACTACAGCTATCATATTTAGTTGCTTTTGAATCGCCTATCATCATTTACAAATTACAAATTGCTGTGCATCAACTTTAAAAGACGTAACTATTCATAGTGCAATAATTAAGACAAAATAATTTTCTGTTTTCTCATTTCCGAACTATATTAATTAAGCAGATTCTGGTGGGACAAATCTGGTTTTTACATGGACAAATAAGGCAAACAAATAACAGCATTATAAATAAATAGGAAGTCTTAAAACGAAAACCACTTACAATTTTCCACTTGCATAGCATTAGCAGTATAAGTACGGTAAGCAACATACCTTCCTACCCTTGATTGGACAGGAAAGTTTAAAACATTCTTCAACTTTCGTTGCTAACTGTTCGACTGCACTTAGCCGGTTTACGACTTGCAAATCAGCATAGCTTATGCCTTTGGCTTTCTGATGGCTTCCTAATGACTCTCCTTTTACAAATTCACTTGCTTCAGTCAAAGACTTCTACCTGTACTACTAGACCCGCTGTCCAGTGTCAAAAAATTCTGCACCAAGTAATGTACACTTTTATGTGACAGGCATCAGTAATGGACACTTTAATCTTAATTCAAATTTCATACGGTCCTAAATTGATTGTTGCAAAACCAATCAATAACCCTAATCTTCTGTAAAATAAGAATCAAGTGTCCATTATTAGTGCCTTGTCCATTACTGCTTGTTACGATAAGCATTTCAGTCGCTCTTACGACTAATATGTTAGAGCGAGCGGGTGCACCGGATTTTTCACGCGTCAGCTGTCACTCCCACCATCTCGTGTGCATAACGACAGCGGTATCACGATTTTTACTCTTCATTGCCGGTCTAGTGTATACATTGTCTTTGGCTTCAGTCATTAAATTTACGAGACACCTTTAACAACGCTGTTCCAACGTCCTTCGTTATAAAGACCCAGGTATAAATCACTGTTGCCTACCATCACAAACATTTCAGCCATGATTTAGCATATTTCATCAATATCTAAACTATTCACATCTCAACGAGCTTTACTTAAGAGCGAATGAGTTCGAGTTCCCGTAACTAAGGGCGTATAATCCCGCCCTGCAACCCGACTTAATATGGAGGGACAGGCCATTGTATGAGGTGTTACGTACATTCACCCTTCGTACAAGATTACATACCTACCAAGATTAACGGTAATTTTGGAAATTCCGTCTCAAGTTTCGCCTCGGTAAATCAATTTTCTGAACTACCCCTATTTAGTTGTATAGCGGGGATTGTTACAAAGATTTAATTAACTAAGCTTAAAGTAATCTGTTTCGTGAGTTGAACCTGTAAAAATAAACGGGTTCAATCGCTTTATAATATTGAGATGTACGTTGTGCCGGGGAACTGTTGTCATTGTTTGAAAAGGCTAGTGAAATTTGCAACTAAAAAATTGGTTCAGTCAAAAATCAGAACGTTGAGATAATCTTGTCTTGCTGATTGTCCTTTTTTTGGTGAATTATGCTTGTTTCAAGCTTGATAGATCTACGTATCGTCAGATCTGCTCAAAGCCATCATCATCACTAATAATATACTGACATACCACTTGCAAAAGCATGGTTTTTTTTGGCAAATGAATTAATAATGGAATTTTGGTCAAAATTACAGACACGGAGATCAGCAGGAAAAGTAATTAAAAGCTTGTTTTAATAAAAAAGATGAGCCTAACTTCAGTATAAAAATTAAAATTGATGTGTTATAATTCTGCTCCACTGAGCCTTTTAATCTCGTTCAGGGCGATATATCAGTTGTAAGTATGCAAAAGGCAAGGGGCGTGGACTCAATTTGGACCCAACGCGTAAATAGGACCCTATTAAACGACGGGTCCAAACTCAACAGTCAGGGTTTTAGTGAGCGTATAAAATGCTGGATGTGCTAGGACAGAAGTAATAGGATGGATAATTGACCTTTCGATGAGATTGAAGAATATTTGTAACGAATTAACATTGTTCCTTTTATTTTTAGAAAAAGTTTAAGTAGTTTTTGTTCTATTTTGTGACATCAATTCATCGCTTCAATAATTGCTTTTCCCAAAGTGGGTAAGAAAGCCTATTCTTTTTCTATCTCTCTTTGGGACAGGAAGAGAGAATTTAATGAAGAAATCCTTAACAAAGTAGACAAAGAGGGGTCATTAAAACACAAAAGCAAGGAAGATATTGGTCCTTCTACGTCACGGCGAGCACCAAATTATCGTAGACATAAAATAAAAGATAAATTACTAAACCAAATACTTCGTAAAAAAGTATAAATACGTAACATTGTCCAGAATTGAATAAACTTTACATTTAAATATCTGAACGTGAAAGCAATGGTTATTATCCAAAGATTTCACTTCTTTGCTTTTTCCGGTAGATGAAAAGGTGGTCGTCAAAAACGCATAAAACGTTTTCGCTAAATCATCGTACATTACTAAACACTCGCTACTCTCAAACGATTGAATCCGAGAAAGCTAATTTTGAGTCCGAGAGATAGTAATCGCAAGAAATATTTACGTTTAAGTGCCCCGTAATGAATGCCATTTAGAATCGAAATTCGAATCGCGGCGTCAAGGAGAGGATTGTGATTAGGAAAATTCTCATTTCAATTGAAATTAAACGGTCCTCCGGGATACTGGGGAAATCGATTTATTTACTTTGCCGTTTTGTACGGAATATTGCCACTTGAACCGCTTGGCTGTTTAAAAAGAACGATTATTCACTGCTTATACTTTGTTTTTCAAAAAAAAACAGTTTTATTTATTTTAGATGGTAATCAAATTCTGTTTAATTAGATCCCATACAAACTACGAGTATGTTTCTTTTAGTTACAGTTGCAGTGGGATACATTCTACATTTACGTAACTACATAATGATCGGAAGATAATCAATGATAAATTCTCCCAAAATAATTTACAGACTAAAACAAGTGATTTTCCCGCATTATTCAGAGGAAAATTTAGACTAAATATAATCGGCTACGACGTGAAATAAGAAATATTCCAGCCAAGAGTAAATTAAGTTAAGGAAAGACTTTGACAAAGTTCTGCGCGACTGAGAGCAAATTTTAAACGGCTCGACGTCATGCTTTATGAAATACGCCCCATTATTTATCTGGTTGGGAACATAATTTTTTTATTGCTTTGGATTTGTAAAATTTTATAATAAATTGTTGGAAGGGTTGAATATTTTTACCTTGATAACGTTAAAAGTAAAAAACTCCTGCCTTTATTTTAATAATAGAAGGTACGTCAAAATTAAATCTGTTATTTTTGCGCTAAAATTTGCTTCCGTCAATTTATTTCACAAGTCTTTTGACCTTTAAAGGTTTTATTATATTTAGGTACAGTTCATCGTTCTTAAATACAAACCGTCTTCTTCATAAACGTACGATAACCTATGCTTAAAACATGCTTTGTCCTCATCCTTAATTTTTTAAATCGCATTTTACCACCAGATAAACATTACAATCGGCCAAGGAATACTGATGATAAAAGCATTTTACTCTGAGACAAAATAGACAGAGAGATCCGATACGCCGTGTGACGTCATGTAAGACGTCGGCCATATAAACTCCATGTTAAATTCGGTTTTGCTAGGAAGAGATAGGAACAAATCTTTGTTGGCTTATATCTTGGTTATTTAATTTCAACTTTTTGTTACATGAATCAGCTTTTATTGAAACTGTGAAAAAAAGTTATGAATATTTCCGATTAAGACATTTGAATTTGTTAGAAAGAGACAATAAATACTGTAACAAAATAGCTTTACTGTACGCTTAAGAAAAGACAGTAAGACTGCTACATTCGAGTTCATAAATATCTGTCTGTATACTTTAGTACCTTGTCATATGGCATATATGAATTGTCACAGCGATTAAAGTGACAAGGTACAAATGTGTATACATATTTATGAACTACATACATAGACTTAAACACCTAAAGACTATGTTTGCATCGCCAAGAGGATTGTACTAATATTATTCATGCTCCTTTCTTTGTAAGTTGTTAAGGAGGATCAGCCAATGAATAAAAGAACTCCTTATCTAAACACTTATTCATCTTTTCTGAATTTAAATTTACGCCATACATTCTATTCAAAGCACTTGAAGCCGCATTTTCCCTCCATAAATTACCCTTTCCTATTACCATGTCGGTAACATTTAAAAATCCATCACACTGAATAGCAAGTCATGGATAACTCATTTATATGACGTCAAAAGGAATGACACTACAGTAATAGGGATTGATAAAAAAATTACATGTTAATGTATTCAAATTATTTCGAAAGACAACCCTGAAAGTTTTTGTTTAAGCATTATCGACTTTTGAGTATAACTTCATGATTTTGCATTCTTTTTTTAATTTCAAGGCCTCTATTTCAACTGGATAGGGGGTCGAAGTGTATTCGGAGAGACTCCAGTAATAATATAAAGTAAGAAGACAAAAAGCAACAAATCAACATTACATTTCTTTATTAGGGTACTTATTATTTTAACAAAATTTTTTTCATCAAGGGTTATCTGAAAGCATCTCCTTAAAGGGATAAGTTTGTCTTTTTACTTGTTTTTTGTTACGTGGCTCGTGTTTTGTACCTATTTACTTTTTTATCAAATAAAGTCCAAATAATAAATAAAGGTTGATGAATATTTTAAACATTTCAATACGGACTTGTACCTACAGAGGTTTTTTAATCATAAGTACCCTGATCACAATCCTAGCAGCTGTGCTATCTTCTGCATTAACCAAACGTGCTTAATTATGTTAAACCCAAAAAACAATTTCGAAGAATTTTGTTGAATTAAAACTTTTCGGTAAATTCAATTTCAAATTCCAATTCAATTTATTATATTTCGAATGTCATAGATTCATATTTGTTAGTTAATACATATTATAAACTTCTATAATTCTTATAAACTACTTGTTAATATATACAAGTAATAAGCGTTTGCCTTTTTTTATTTATTTTTTAATACCTAATTATAAAGATCAGATTTTGTATAGTTGGCCATAACAATATTAAATCGTTCGTCATTTTTGATTTTTCGACAAATACCAACAAATTAAAATTGCTACAGATGTAGTGAATAATCCTTTCCCATCGCTTTTGGTTGGATAACTTCGTATTTATCTTGCTTTCTCATTTGGCTTATTGATGGGTACTGAAGCTAATTGAGAAAGCTAGATAAATACGAACTAATCCGACAAAAAACGATAGGAAAGGATTATTCACTACACCTGTACCACTTCTTTACCCTCCTTGTATCCAGTCAAGAACAGTCACCTATAGAATACCTACTAAATTCCCATTTTCCATTTTACTTATAAGTTATGTCTTAGAATTAATAAAACAAAAAAAATATGAAACGCAAATTGAAGTTTCAAACATTTACAATATAATACAATACACAAAACTTTATTGCACACCAAACAAAAACATTACAATTAAAAATAACACAGGTAAAAAACAGGCGGTCTTATCGCTGATAAGCGATCTCTTCCAGAAAACCTTAGTAGGGATACGGTGTCAAATTAAAATATTTTACACAGTAGGTGAAGTAGGCAGTTCATTTAATACGGATCCGTGACTTATTAAAACATGGGTATTGGTTTTTTTTTGTTTGTTTCTTGTAGGCTAGTATTAACTCGAGATACCCTGCATGCAAGCACATTTTTCTTACAAACTCATTTGCTTGTACTATATTTATAAGGTCTTGCATAACATACGTGGTTCACGATAGTTTAACCAAGTAATTAAAAGAAGATAATGTAGCAAACCGTCATGATATCCAAAACAAGACAGATACGTAACATAACCCGCCGTACCTACCCGCTCTTTACATCAACGAATGTTGTGTACAATTGTTATTGGGCTGTTACCACCTAAATGTCTCTGTGATAACTAATTACTTAATTAATGTTTGGTTGTCAACCTGTTATTGTACCAAATTTAATAAATAAATAAATAAATAAATAACAATGTTGTAATATTCATTATTTTTGTACAACAAAGAGTTTACATACATACATACCTACATTCACTGATGTATATGTGCCTTATCTAAGAATCGGGCAAATGGTTTTGTGCGTAACACATCATCAATCGAATTCCTGTAGTTATAAATAAACGGGTTCAGTATAAGGGTGAATTGCAAAAATATTGTACATAGTTAAGGGCTTAATTGAGGCAACGTTAACTTTCTTCCATTGTTTTTCCTTTGTGTAACGAAAGTTATCCATATGATTATATGACTAATCTTCGTTACACAAAGGAAAAAGTTAAGGATTGTTAAGGATTTTTTAATTGAGCCCTTAACTATGTACAATATTTTTGCAATTCACCCATAAAATTTACTTCCTGAGATAAGTTTTTGTTGCTGAGTGCTTTTTTACTCAGTTATAATGTGGATAAGGAGACCAAACTAACGAGTCCAATAATTATTTTCATTTTGAACATTGAACATTCGTGTTCGCATCAATCAATGCGAATATTTAGCAAATGCAAGGCTTAATTCTGGACGGTAAAAATATATCGTTTATAACTTACTTTATATAACCATTGACAGACAATACGATAACAAGTCAAAGATAGTATGGTTTTCCGCCTAGAATCTAGGGCCAGGTCATTTCATAAATGGCACAGTCGCACTCTGAACACTGTCATGCGTGAATATGAAAAATATGTCATTTTTATCATTCCCGGTTCAATAACAGGCATATGAACGAAGCACGATAAACAAAAGCTTATAAAAAACAATGCTGATCAATTTAATGAATAAATTCGTAATTCAATTAAAATTGACGTCCATCTGCGTCTCATACATATTCAACAATGCGTAATTAGATGAAAACTTTCGCCTGATCACGTGCTTGAAACTGCCCCAATTCCTTAGAAATTAACGTGAACGAAGTCCTAAGCAAACTTCTTAATTACTTGTCAAGTGAAATAAATTATTCAAAACAATTACTAGATTAAACAACAGCAAACTAAATAAGAGTGCGGATGTATTGTAATGACTGTTGGATTATAATGGAAATGGATTGCTGGAAAGGGAATCAAAACTTGGGAATTCACGTTTGTAGAGCCAGAAATGTTTGATGTTAACTCAAAATAAACATAAATGCTATTAATTATTAAGTTTACCGGCTGTTCTTGTTTTGTGCGAGAGAATAAATAATAATTATTAAAACACGAGCAAGATGCAATCGGTAAACGTTATCGTTATCGAAAATCAATAAAATTGATTTAAGTTACATTTTGAAAGTTTTCGAGAATCGTTTACTGTTAATCATCTTGTCAGGACCACAGTTACTGTTACATTTAATTTGTAGTTGTTGTTTTATTATGAAGTCGGGTCAACTTCTATAAGACAAACATTACTAGCGATGAAAAATAAGAAAAAAAAAACTACACTTTTTAATCTCTAAGCAAATAGGTACACCTACATACCAGCTCCATGTATCTCATTACGTAGAAGTTTTGCCTGGAGTAAAATTTAATAAGTACGGAACCCTCAACGACTTGATGTTATCACAATTACACAATGCCTGATACGCTTAAAAGTATACAGATGAAAGTATTATAATAATCTCGGAATAAAAAAGACAACTCCTTGCCTTTCTAAAATGAGCCTTGTTCCCTACGTAATCAGATACATGGAGCCGATTCCTTTAATAATAATTGGAACACTAAAGTCCAACGTTCACCTATTACAATATAACTTTAGCTACCGACACTAATACCCCAAGGACTACAAGCATCACGTTATAACAAAACTTCATTCAAGATTCCCGGTCTTCGCGTCACGCATTCAAACCGGACGGCATTAAATCGAGATCGGGTTTCGAAATTCGAACCATTCATTCATTCATTCATTGGACATGCGTAAATCGGGATTAAAATATATCGGTCCACAAATTGGGGTAGGATTCAATAGCCGGGCGGGGTAATCCATCTTTGTAATTGGTTTTGCGGCTAGCGTTGCTTGCGATGACCTAGTGAGTTCGACACGTTTAATTTGTTAATTACATATGCTTAATTAAGTGACTAGATTAATTGAGTGGGAATAATTTAATTAGTTTGCTTGATTAATTCTGTTCATCTTCAGCTCTATCAACAAGTATTCTGATAAGAGGGTACCTGGATGAAGTTGGAATCCCAGCAGCAACAACTTCTAAGTATTTTTATGTCGCGTAACTTTTACTAAATAATTAAGGGTACCTCTGCAGCAGCATAAGAAATCGAATATTGAAATTTAGTGGACAAGTCTTATCGAAATTAATATAATAACAAAATCTTTTAAATTACTCTTTATTAGATACTCAGTACTAGGACACAGTTACTGTCAAGCTATTTATTCTTACCAAAACATACATCAATAGACTAATAAGTACTCACTTAGCTCTTTTATAAACTTACCTTTGCTTGATAAAATTGTTACAAAATATCGGTAATTATTATAAAAATACTCAATTGGCTTGGTTATTACCAAATGTAAGGGTAGCTCAAAATGGTACAATCTGTTCAAATTGTAATAGTATAGACAAATAAAATAGTGGTACATTCAGTCGTAATACCAAAGTACTGCAATGTAGTAGACAAAGCATTATGTACAGTCAGAGTAAAAAAAGGGTCGTCCCTTTTTGACTCTATTTCAACGCCGTTAAGGTCCAAAAGTGACGAATCTTTTTTTACCCTGACTATACTCTACTTAATAGCCTCAATAAATTTAAAATGCTTATACTATTACTATACTTTAAGCCGCGTTTTTTGGTGTCACGGCAGATTTGCTTACACATTTGTATAGATGTTATGTAAGTATGAATTTGCAGTTCATGTTCCACACAAGAAGCGTTAACACTCTTTTGTTTCGGTACTAATCGAAAGTTAGGTCATAAAAACGAATGTGCCTGTTCAGATTGGTGTTAAACTTTAAACCGTACTGGGTAATTCCGAAGCCGCACATTCAAAAATGCAATCTTCGTGTTGTCTAATATTCGCAATTTGCGGGAAATTCGCATTCAAAAACGATGATATTCTTGTTTGTTTTTGTAGGTGTTGTTTGAAACTTGTACTTATTGTAAAGTAATATCCGCTTTGTTGTTCCAGTAGTTTCAACAGCTCTATTATTTCTGGAATAGTAATGTAAATCGTTGAACATTTTGTAAACTTAGAATTCTGTGTTTAAATTTAACGAGAATTTGTCAACGAGAGGTAGCAAATATTTTCTTCACTAATTGGTAAATTATTTGTATCCTTCCATCTCTGTCATTCTCTTCTTCTGTATATTTTAGGTCTGAAATTATTTCCTATTCTCAAGGTTAAATATTTAAAGCCTTGACATTATTAAATTATCATTTCAATTAAAAGCTTTACATTATAAACTTAACTGTTAAGAAACATACCATGGAAAAAAAGAATTCATATTAACAGCTGTCTGCTCAAATTTTTATCAAGACACTAACTATCTTGCTAATACGACATCTGTTTACAAATTTTTAAAATTCACGTACTGTACGTGCGTAAATAAAACTTCTTCTCCCGTGGCTCATCAAAAATGAACTAAGCTTCAAACTAATCAAAGGAAAGTTGCAGGGAACCCATCAATAACTAAATTTACGCGCGTAACAGTTTCTTCCCCGATTATTATGCCCGTAACACCGCAAACGCTTTTTATGGCCAATAAAGAACATGTTAATATTCAATACGAAGATTTTATTAGAAAAGTTTTCTCGTTAGTTGGCGAAGTTGGCGCATGTCTTCGATACACGAGATTTAGCTGACGGCGTGTGAATGTAATTTTATAAAAGCCGATAGTTCGAAATTAAAACTATTTAAAGTTTTTCCATTAGTCATCTTAAAGTTTATACACACTAGGAGATTACCTTTTGAACTCTTATAGAGGTATATGGTAAATTTGTTTGAGGGTTGATAGCATTGAGCAAGAAAAATTTCATCATATTTATGGAAAAATGGAGGCAGACGGTAAGTCACCAGATGGTTAGTGCTCCATGATCCATGAATCATCAGAGCATCATCGTAAAACTGAAGGTGGGCGGGCTGCCAGCAATTTGAAAACGTAACATGTGATTAAAATGTTCGTGCTATAATTACAGGATTATGTGTAAAACTGGGCACACTTTTATTAATACGCGTTTTGCCCATTCCTTATTGACTCGCCTACGAAACCAGGCGGTCTTGAATTAGATCGCTAGTAAGAGTGGTAAGTGCGTGGTGATGAGCTCAAATATATATAATATATAGTTCCTGAATATTGTAAGAATGGATCTTCTTGTCAATGAAGTGCCTTAAGCTCAGTTTGGGACTTACTCAGAGACATTTGAAAGATAGTCAACTCATTCTTCTTAAAACTTGAGAAAATTTGTTACTAACGAACGATTTTATCGTCATTGACTGACTGAGTGCTGGCGTTAGTATTTTTTTGCTTCATTGTACTATTATATTTATTTTGTAGAGTTATAACCCTGATGTTTACTACATTTTAATAAAGTTCAAAAACCAAAATGGCTACGACTATTGCAAGAATTTTTCACTCGTTCGTTCGTCCGACCTCGTTTTTGAGGGAATCATACCCCAGGTAAAGTCTGTTAGACTCGCATGAGAGCATAATGCAGCAAATGAGAGAGAAGTACTTACGCGAAACCATTTTGAGAGCTAGCGCACTGTACATTTGTTTAGTAAATTACTGTGGGTTGGTTGAACCATCCAACATCGTTTTCAATTTAGGTACTAATAATCATTATGCATGCAAAATGATCTCATTTGGCTTGCGCTGATATCATGCTAAAATACCGGGTTTGGCAAACTTACGAGCACTACTATTCACGTTAATCTAAATTAGGAGGCAGATGGTAACGAGCAAAGGGAACCATTATGTTATAGATTTTGGACAGTATTCGCTATAATTGATCAGAGGCCTGTTTATAAACTGTCAATACATTCCAAATTACAGACAGCAAAATGGGCAGATATTATTGCAGTCAAATAGCTCTGTCAATTTTACCTGAAAGTTCGTGTTGCACTTGTTTGTTAAGGCCTGAACTAAAATGGTATTGTTTGATTAGCATTTTGACAATGAATTAAACTTACCTATTTATGTTATTATCATTTAAAACTAGCTTCTGCCCGCGACTCCGTCCGCGTGGAACTAGTTTGTATCGTAGCTCCACACAAATTTTCACCCCCTATTTCACCCCCTCAGGGGACGAATTTCGGGAAAAAAACTATCCTATGCTCCAAATTTCACCTTAATCAGTTCAGCGGTTTAAGCGTGAAGAGGTAACAGACAGACATACTTTCGCATTTATAATATTAGTATGGAATATGGATATATCTAACAATGTTTCAGTATAAAACTAAATCACGCGTCGCCTGTAATGTTCTGCGGCATGGATCGAAGTTGATACACATAAAAGTCAAATCTTGAAATAACCTATACAATATTCCTGGAAAATAGTTTTAACGGTATATAGGAAGCGATCTCCACTCAGTTCAAATCACGGATATGAGACGACTTTATTACATACCTTATACGCTTGTTAATCTTGTGATGTGGATAACATTTTGTATATCTATAGCCAACGAATGTCAGTACAAGCATTATTATGGGACTTTTTAGTATTCATTTCGATATTAGAGATAAAATATAAGTTCGGGACTTTTCTTACTTATAAAAGAAATTTTAATAACAGTTACACAAGCAAAAAATTTGCACTTCATGATTAATATAGTATTATTTGTAACACAAAATAGAGCTAAATTAGTTTGGACATTTAGTTTTTGACTGACTGACGGAAGAGCGAGATCTCCTGATACAGGTACATTCCATACCTACTAGGAGGCCTCGACCACTTTGTACTTCTTGACACCGAATAAATCATTTTTTATTTTGATGCATGTAATTTGTGAAGAGAATGTACTGTAATGTTATAGATAAAAATCAAACTCAAATTAATTTTAATGTTACCTAATCTAATACAGTGAAAAACCAATGTATTAATGCGTAATAGTTTTTTAATATTGGATGTTAAATTTTAAGTAGCATTATGTAAAGCTTTAATACGCATGGAATGAAGTAAAATTAATATAATAAAGCTGAAAATAAGTAGTGTAAACTAAAACTATGAGTACTGAACTTTTAAATAATGAAATGGAAGTACATACATACATACATTAAATCACGCCTGTTTCCCAAAGGGGCAGGCAGAGACCACTTCTTTCCACTTGCTACGATCTTGACAAATTTCTTTCGGTTCTTCCACATTCATACATCGAGTCATGCACGCACGTCGGGTTCGGGTACTTAAGATTTGGCCCTTTTCTAGTATTTCTCCGATTTGATTCGAAAAAGTATGTTGTTATCTAAGCTGGTGCAAGGTAATGAAATATTACAAATTAATATTTGGTTCTTGGTAACTTATCTCTGATTGTCGGTCCAGATTTGCAACGAGTATCAAATAATCCTTATCTTTTACTAAAGACGGTACATTTTAAACTTATCTTTATTAACGAATCAATCCAATATCTCTATTATCGTCAGCGATAGCATATTGTTTATTATACTTTTGTCATGTTCGCATTCACAAGTTTTTTTGATAATGATTTCACGCAGTGTTTTGTTTCTGTTCACTTGTTTTATTTCTAGGGTGTTCTCTCAGTGTGAGGTGGCCAATGTTTGTGTGACAGACTATGATGAAAATGAATGCGCTGCGAACCAACAGTTAGTGCCTAATTCGCATATATTTGACTGTTGCCCGAGATGCCAGGCGAGCACTGGTGAGCTAACGATTGCTTTGACTGCGATTAAACTAAACATTTACCTAAACAGGAATTTCAAGCGGTAATTCGAAATTGGAACGTTTAAACAAATGGGGAAACTTTCACAATATATCAATTTGATCATAACTACGAGTACATTATGGTCGGGTCCATGTTCTTTTATTTTAAATATTAATAACCCTTTATTTTAAAACAACAAACTGGATTCTAGTCTAACAAAAAACATAATTTACAGATTTAGAGAGAACAGTTACACGGAGAGATCCTTATTAAATATTGACTTACAAAAATTTGATTTAATTATCTGGCCTTATTTTTGTGCTCATCAAAATAAAACATAAAACGTACATGACAATTTTGAAAATTTGAAATTGCTTAAGGTGTGTTCAGGCTGTCCTAAGACTAAGTAACTCCAAAGATTTGAACAGAAATAACTTAATTATACATCAGTTTATATCTTCGATTATTAACATCAATAAGTGTTATGAACAATAAAATTGGCCAAGTATTTTCGATTGGTGGTCAAAATTCATAAATTTATTGAATTGGAAAATCTTATTCAGTCCTCATTATCTGACAACACCTTTATGTATACAACTTTCGACACTTTTGTTTGGTGGGACTATTCGGGAAAAAGAGTTTTTTTAAGATTTTAAAGATAGCTTCAAAAATGTGTGCTCCCTTTTGTAGAAATAAAGATTCTTAAACAACTATAAAAGCGGCAAAAATGTATCACTCGCTTTAAAAAAAGACTCATTTATGCCGCCCGATTCATTTATTATCTTTCCTATAATAATAACGTAATCTTTGAATGTACACTGCAGGTTTACCCGTTGAAGAAGAGGGGTGTAAAGCACCAGACAATTGCCTAGACGATGGCCGGTATGCCGCTGTTCAATGCAAAGGAGACATGTTTACAGGAAGGTATATAATTAGCGAAAACGACTTGCGTTATGTACACGTGTGTAGTTAATAGATACTTTAGACATACAAGCACCATGACAATATTATTCCAAATTATCGTCGTTGTGTGGTTTTACTACTACCTCTTCACCGCATTCTTTATGTGATTTGTACTCACGCTTATTACATTCAATGCCAATGATTCTATATGACTTCCAATAACTCGACATGACTTCCATTTTGTATTAAAATTGGGAAGTCTGGGCTCCATTAGGTAATTTATTGCATGTGTACCAAAGAGATTGCTTAAATATGGGATGGCATGCTATGAAAAGATAATAATAGGTACAATCCCAAGAATAGTATTGTCAAGAGTTCTGTCAATGTACAGTCAACTACAAAGAGTTGTATTCACTTTTTACCTTATTGCATTGTAATATGGTCCAAAAGTATCGACTGTAGAAGAGTTATTGTGAAGTGTAGGAAGCGTATTATTAGGCGCCATTATAATTATTAGGTAAAAGTGGACACGGAAACCAAATGAATTTATAAACGTCATATTATCATCAATGACAGTGCTCACTTCTATAAGTGTAATTTACCGATGCTTTTCATGGATATGACAAATCCAAATTATGCTTCTATTTATGGTTCTCATACAATCAATGACCTAGATCTAGTCAAAAGAGAAAAAAACAATATGCTGCGCGTTCCGCTTCTATTTTAAGTACGTAATGGTTTATACATTCTGAATTCATTGTGAGCTCGCACCGACGATTTCCATGCAATTCGTAGAAAAAAAGTTGCATTAGTTTTGAGAAGAATGCGAGGCAGCTCCAATAGGATCCTTGAAATGATTTCAAGGAGGTTCGATTGTCCTATAAGTCTTAAGTATGTGTAATTTAGTTAAGTCGAATTTAGAGTTTAAGTTTTGAAGTTGTTCCTCAGTACTAACATTAGACAGTAAGATAATAGTGTACACTAACCAATATGGGTCATGTTACCCGAAATAAATGTTTTGAATTTGAATTTGAATTTGAATTAACTTTTCTTGGTAACTTTTTAATTACATTTTACAACGTCTGTGTTTTGTTTAGATACGTTCGACTGGTTTCTTGCTTTGCTAAGAATTTAGTAACCGTTTTATTTAGTAATCTTTGTGTAAATGTGTTTACTCCGTAATTGTAGAAATACCAATATGTCTGATTAATTGGCTAGAATAAAAAGTTTACTAAAACAGTTTAGAACATTTCGATACCGTGAATATATGTGATTTTATTGTCTTAAACCGCAACCGAACGCAGCCAAGAAAAAGAGCCACGTACAATGATTGAGTCTCGAGACCGTTTTCCAAACATTATGCACCAGGTTCTGTTTGAAATTAAACTAAAGAAAAACTTGGGATTCTTTACTAAAACCGAGTTTGTAGCCCATATCTTACCTGTGGGCCTAGTATGGATGCGTCTATATCGCGTGTCAAATGTGGATAAAGCATCCATCACTTTTTGACACGTGTACTTATTTACGTGTCAGAAGTTGACGGATGCTTTATCCAAAATTTGTCACGCGATAAACGCAGCCATATTAGGCCCCCTGGCGTGGTTATGACTAAAAAAACCTTGATATCAAATTAAAGTTTTTTTTATTACTTGACAAGCCCATTCCACAAAATGTCAATGTTTGTCAGAAATGCATGAACGACAAAATGGTCTGGAAGAAAAATTGGCCCTTATATTGAATCGGATTAGCAGATACGAGATGTTTAAGACAGATAATTTCATAGTTATTTAAAAAAATGAGAAAAGAGTTTTTTTTCGAATAAAATTGCGGGTAAAGGTTGTCCTATAAAAGCCTGCCAGGTTCTAAGAATCTTATCGAAATCATGAAATTTTCAGCTTCCGCGAGTTTTATCAACAAATAAGATGTGTTAAAGTGGCTTCAAGGTGTGGCGTAAATTCGCATGTGCCCTTCGTCACAGGAATCGTTCCAAACTCATCTCGTTCAATCACGGATCTCGAATTGACGCGTATTCCACTCCGCTAGCAAATTGTGCTTCATTTAATTTGCATTTTTCTTGATACGCAGATGTTTCTGCAGCGATGAAAACGGGAACCGGTTGTTTGGTCAAATGTGGAGAAGTGACGCGAATGAAATGAATTGTGGTAAGCAAAATATTATGTTTATTTTCGTTTCTGATAAAGAAGACGATAGTATTTTTCTGTAAGAGATACGTTTCTACATACATACATACCGTCACGCCTTCATCCCAGAGTGGGGTAGGCAGAGCTACAGAATTACCAACAACTTTAACAGCCAGTTGTTAATTCTGTAACCACATTTTGCACAAACAGGCTAAGATGTATATCAAGTGTATATTAGTGACAGGTTGCAAGCCCATCGCCTAAAAATACTACAAGCCTTTAATCCCTTAGTCGTCTCTTACGACTTCCACAGGAAGGTATGGAGTGGTACAGTACTATTCTATTCTATTCTGCCGGCAACCACACGGCATACAACCATCTTTTGTGTTTATTCTTTTAAATCAAAATGAAAACAAATTAAGTTTTTTCTGCTGTCGCCGATTTTGCTCCACCTATTCTGCGTGGATGTTATTTATTTATTTATTTTTATTGGTATAACAAAGAATTTCAAACAAAAACATTACAAAAATATGTACATACCACGTCATCCATGAAATTTGAATTATTATAAGCGAAACATTCAAATAATGCCCTTCTAGTCAGCTGTAAGATGGGAGTTTTACGTTACATACCTAAGTACGATAAGATTCGCAAACATATACAATGAAGTGGTTTCTGGAATCTAGCTTATAATAATGATCAAAATAGAACTTCTCCATGCATATTTTCAACAGCGTGCAGTAGAAGACGTGCAGAACTTGAGGCAGAAGGCAGAACGGACGTAACGTTGCACTGCACACAAAATGGCGACTATGAGGAGCTGCAATGTGACAATGGATACTGTTGGTGCACCGAACCAAGGACTGGGCAGCCCACCGTGCCGCCGGTGCCCCAGGAGAGCATGAAGATGTTGTCCTGTTGTAAGTCAAATGTTAATAAGATATGTTTTAGTACCGTGAGTAGGGATTAAGGGGTGAGTAGGGACACAACCTAAAATAAGTCATAACGTGTTAAAAATAAGAACAAAGAGTAAATGGACCATAACGTTATGTTTATTGAAAATTATTTCAGTCTTATAATTAGTTATTATAATTAGGTATGCTTTATTTATTTATTTATTTATTTATTTATTTTAGGTTGTGTTCCTACTCACCCCATTTTACGGTATCTTTGTTTTGAGATTTACTTGAGTGATTTTCCCCGCCTAGGCTACACTGAAATAGCAAAAGTGGGCGACTAAAATTGTAAAAGTGAAAGTAGAAAAAATATTAACGAGAAAGGACGATAATAAAAAAACATTGTCAATTTAATTAATGGTAGTTAATCGGCCATTTCGTAAAAAACAACACTGTTTTGAATGTTTTGATAGCAAAATGGGTCGAAACAAAGTGAAATAAAGTCCTGATATGAGCGGTTGTGCACAAAATTTAAAATAAATCTAAATTAGGTTGTG
Organism: Acleris laterana; assembly: GCA_963966035.1. NCBI lineage: Eukaryota > Metazoa > Arthropoda > Insecta > Lepidoptera > Tortricidae > Acleris > Acleris laterana. The sequence continues at coordinate 11,712,683 of OZ014450.1, read as the reverse complement.
CATTGTAAATAAATGAAAAAATCAGATGACCGAGACGAGGACACGGAGACGATGATGCTGTGGAAATCGGGTGGGATGCGATGCAAATAAAATACTTCCGCGTGTAGTGGTAGCCCAAACCTTTTTTTTTACACCATTGTTTGGAATAATAAAAACTAGGTACCTTTTTAAGGGGAGTTTTTAATAAATATTTCTGTTAAAAATTATTCTTTGAACTTTTTTGACAAATTCAAATGTCAGAATGACAGAACATATTTCAAGCATACCTACTTTAGATATTGCTTGTTTATGATTAGTTCTGAAGCACCTAAGTCATGGTTTTATATGAGACTAGCGATCCGCCCTCGCTTCGCTTCGGTTTATATGAGTATGATATATAGCCTTTCTCGATAAATGGGCTATCTAACACTGAATCTATCTAATTTTCCAAATCGGACCAGTAGTTCCTGAGATTAGCGCGTTCAAGCAAACAAACAATCAAACTCTTCAGTTTTATAATATAAGTATAGATTCTTAGATTTATTAATTCAATATCCATTATATCGTACATTTTCAGACAGCGCCGGAGCCATGGGGGAACAGTATCTTCGGCGATGCGAGAGCCTCGTTCACGCATTAGGCGTCATTTACCGCGAACAATCTGCTCACGGAACCAACTTCCTAGGGAACCCTGTAACGTTCTGCGATTACGACGGCAGCTACGGACCTTATCAGATCCGGAATAGCATGTGAGTTCCTTTTGTTATCTGACTACTATGAAGCCAAAAGAACCTTGTTTATCTAAAAATAGAGTATAATGACTTGTGGAAATTATTGTCCGTGAGAAAGGAATCCTACTTGTATCCGACCAAATGTTAAGACGCATAGAACTAAATCAAAAAAATATTTTGGACGGTTTTATCTATTATTTTTAGTTAGTAAGTAACAATTATACTTAACGCTAGATAGTTTAGTCATCGTATCGTACCACTACGATCTATCTATATGGTTTTTAATTGTACTGTTATGTTTTAGATTGGTGTAGGTACAGTAAAGTGTTTTGTATTGTATTGTATTACTTGTAAGTACATAGGTTACGATGCACGCAACAATATAAAGTACAATTTTCCTTAAAAGCAATTCAAATAACAGCGCTTAACGGCTAGATCACACGTAGAATCCATTACCATAAAGTTAGTCCGGGCCAAAGTGTACAATGTTTCTAGAAAATTCAGTGTTATTTCTTCTTTCCATTACAGCGCCTATTGCACGGATAAGGAAGGAGAAATCTTAGGTGCCTGGCAGGCTATGTCGAGTCAAATGACCGGAATGAATTGCAGTAAGTATTTCTTTTAGGTGGATCATGGTCTAGTGGTTTAAAAATTCGGTTCAGTGTTATAAAATTGACGTTACTTTTGTATCTTTTCGTGTTTTTATGTGTCGTGTCGTGTAGTGAGCTTATTTTACAATAATGGTATACATTTACGTGGATGATTGAGGAACATGTCGTTTTATTAGTGGTATTTTAGTATACTTATATCAATGAAAATACCTTTTCCTTTTTAAACAACACCATTACGGACGTGAGTGAAAAACTCATGTGACATTATCACACGAGTTTTTCTACCGTAGTTATAACTTGAAAAATTTCTCAATTTTTAGTAGGTATTACCTAAAGAAGATTTTGATGATTTTTCATTCACAAGTTTGAAAAAGGAACGAGTTCATTGTCTCTTAAATATCTCTGAAAACGGTACTTAGGCACTAATAATACGCATAATTTTGCAATTACATACATACATACATAAACTCGTACCTTCATCCCCAGAGTGGGGTAAGCAGAGCGACAGAATTACCAACAACTGTAAAAAAATATGGATAATTCTTTAACCATATTTTGCACAATTAGGTTAAGATTAGCCAGTTAGTGTTATTTTTCAAATCTAACAACGGAATCTACGCTTATTATTCATAAGCGCGCAACAGCTAAAGTACTCGTACAATATGCTTATTTGAATTTGATAGCAAGTGACAAAGAATAATAATACACCGAAGCTAATGTTTTAACAGTTAGACAATTTTTCCTTCACAGAATCTACTCGCTCACGCATAAACTTGCCCCAGCTAAGCCTAACTACAGTACAGTCACGAGATTTAATATGGTACCCACCTTAGGTCCAAAGGCAATCTGACATTCTACAACAATTAGGTTGAGTTTCCTAAAAGTTACAAATGACTTGACATCTCTAATGACATTGACGACTTCAAACATATGTTTCTTGAAATGGGTCCCAAATTAACGCTCATGACCGTACCATTCTAAATAAACGAGTTTTTCAGTTACCAGTGGGGTTATTATGACCTATCTGTGCCATTCATTTTACGCTGATTTTTTGTGTTTTTTTTCGCTCAGCGTAAACAGAATTGCATAGTTACGTCATAATAACCCCACTGTTCCCAGATCACAATGTACTTTTGTGAAGGGTTTCGGAGAACACCTTCGCATATCAACATACAATACTGTCGTAAAACATTGTAGTCTGAAATACCAAACTCTTATCGGCACTGAAAAGCTTGTTTTAAAATTTCCAAAAAACTTGTATTATGAAAAGACAGAAGCCATTATAGACTATTATTATTTTTCATTCGTTTTTAATTATTTTCTTTAACAACTGAATGATCTCAAATGTTTAATATAAATAAGTACCTTCACTAACTAATAATTATGTAATATTAATATAATAATTGCTTACTCGCGATACAGCCCAAGCCTACTGCAGGGACTCCTAGCAATTATGTAAAAACTTGAGTTTGTGTATAAAAAGGCGGTATTTTTATAAATTTATTGTTGAGTTCCGAGTCAATGAAGATGTTTTGTTTCAGATTGTGCTCGGGACACCATGATGTACTTCCCTGAAAAGGGCATGATGGTGACAGAAACCTGCCAGGGCAATGGGAACTACCAGCCCAACCAGAACGTGGGCGAAACCTACTACTGCGTGGACAGGGACGGCTACCCAACCACTGGCATGCTGACCGGTTGGCCAGCGGATCAATGCGCTAGTTTTGCTTGATTCTGTTGCAACAAATTTTTTTTTCAATTATTAATCTCTAAACTTCTGAAAGTAGCATTTAATGACCAAGATTTTATAACTGGATCTAGCTCTTTTCTGGTGTCCCAAATATCTTCACTGTCTTTCACTGTCTTACGTTTGGCTATTTGTTGCTGTCAAAAATTTACCAATCAAACTGTAAGAGATCCCTTTAAGAGATATGTGTATTTCGTTGTTTAATGTCTTATTATTATCATTAAGTGATTGCTTTCCTATCCATAAATGCCGAGCCCAGCCTCTTTTCTGTCATCCAAATACTAATTCAACTGTAACATCATTTTTTCTTTTTAGTTTACTACCTATTCAGTGGTATTATGTCACCATATTTAAGTTTAGTATGTCAAGTAAAGAGTATTTTTTATGAGTAATATTTAAATGAAATGCAATACTATATTTCGTAAAATATTTTATCAAATATGTTTTTTTACACTTTTAATAATAAATACTTCTAACTTATAACTGGGCTGCCCAGCTATTTGAAAATCTAAAAACCATACAGCTGTAAAAATCCTCATAGGACTAAATCTCTAGTGTTAACCCTACTTAATTTCCTACGACTGTCCTCTCCAACATCAATGATGTCAAACGCGCCAGATTATTCCGGAACTAACCCTTCCCTTTTCCAGAACATTACTTGAAGATTAGATTGGCCGAATAAAAGACACGTGACGGCTCAAAATGGAACTTATTTCCTATACTACTGTGTCATTTTTAAACCCCAACAGAAACGGTGTGATAACAGATAAGTTTAACTTGTGTATATAAGTATGTGTGTGCTTATGTATGCGGGTGGATAAACTTTTTCTTGTTGTTATTCTGTCCCTTGTCAACTGGACAACAGCGACAGAGTTTCTAAAAAAAAAGTTATAATATACACTTTCTAGCACAATCAGAAGAAAGGCCATTCTGGGTTTGTAATACGGTATTTGACAAAAGTCAAATCAGCTTCTTATTATAAAACATCAAAAACGCTCAGTTACTATGGAATTTATAGGGATTACTATCTTGTGACGTCACAATCAAACAGCGTCCTCATTGTTGGATTTTATGAATTTAAAAATCTTAAAATAACATACATAAATAAAAGATTGATGTTTTCCTAGTATTTTTATAATGTTTATCTGTTGTTAATGAAAAACCAATTTAATTTCACTGTTGTCAAATACCCTATTGACAATAAAACTGATTTTTAGTGGCCTTTACCAATTGAAATCATAGTTTTAAAGAGTGGCTCAGGAGACGTCACCATGGCAACGACGTACATAAAAGGGAGGTACATGAGGTCTTAAAAAGGCTTTTGAGTACGGCTATAAAGCTATAAAGCCGCACAATGACATTACCTACACAATCACAATGTCAACTTTTTGGTATAACAATTTTTTAACAACATCTCAAAAATGATTTTTAATAACAATAAAAAAACACTTTTAAATGGTATTAAAATCAAACATCTGTTGTTTATACCCAAAAAGTTATTGAGCATTATCGGTTTTACATTTGTCTGTAGAATTTACTTTTTGCATTTGTGGCTTTATTAAATTAAATTACTTCTGACACAAGTCATTCACAACAAGTGTTATTTTATTGCCAGCTCTTATTTACTTAACAATAATGGCGGCCAAGTTAAAAACAAAACAATAACACGAGTGAAGCAATATGGTTTTACCGAGTAGAATGGCTCTAACAGGTGACGTACCAGTCCTGATTCGAAATGGTAGTATTTCAGTAGCTAGAGATAATAAAACTCAACGGAGAAGCTTTATACCCTTATCCATATAATAATTGTTACACGGGAGAAGTGTCTACTCGAGTTCGAAAGGTCGTGCACCCATGAGACTAACATGTTTTCAACAAGACGCCTAGGAAACTAAGCTCGAATCTTTACGGCACCTCCGGGCATTGGCGGGCAATTTGTTCTACTCTCTTATTCCGCAAAATACCTGTAAAGTTTACTGCCATCGCGCAACTTGCTATATGGATTTATTATGTTACTTTATTGTGTTATTTATTTTTAATGGTAAACGTATGATAGGATACCTGCAGTGCTACGATACGACCTTTTCCTTAAAAATGTTTTGAACGAAAGATAGAAGAAAAGAGAGACAGAGGATGACCAAGAAAAAAATACTTTGAGCAAAAAGTCAAGCAGGTGACGGAGGACTAGAGCGGTTGGCGATTACTCCACCGACAAGAGCATAGCTCTTTTATAAAGAGAGAGAGAGGGATAAGGTAAACAAGCACTCAGGCAGGTTGATGGTAAGTGGGACCTGAAACCCATTTATATTTACATTCTCAAGACTGCAGTCTTAAGTCTGCAAGACCGTTGCAAACCCTAAGGACTAAAATTAAATGCCTCTATGCTAGTAACTTTTTCAGTGGTCACAAAAATACGAGCACTGCTGCTTGGCGGTAGGTCAAAGTTGGAGCTATTCTAGATTAAATGCATTATGTATTAAAATAAATTTGGTATAGATATTTAGGTCAGTTTAGGTTTGATTCATAAACGATATGTAAAAATAAAGTCTTCTATCAAAACCTATTCGAAATTATGAAAATTGAAGAATTTTATCAATTCGGAATTATAACTCTTCAAAATTTTGTAGTGTACCGACGATAGCAAAATCCAGCTTTTCATTTAAAACGAGCTGAAAAATCCCCCTTAAGTTACTTACACAGCGTTATTTCATTCAGTTTATTAACCCTTCAAAAGTTCCAGTCGCGACCCACTCAAAAACTTCACGGCATCAAACATAATTTTACCTTCGAATTATTTAACGAGCACCGCAATTCGTACCGAAATATCATTTTGTCATAATGAGGCCAATAAATAAATATTTACGACAAAACCCATTCAATTAAAATTGAACGAGCTACCTTGTTACTCAACTTTCGTAATGAATTAATTAATCCCCAACTCGAAACGTGGACACCGACGTAAATTACACGAAACAACTTTATTAAAATTTTGAAAACTTATCAAAGTTGCCTGCGATCGCCGGCCGGGGGCCACAAATTTCACCGAATGACTAATTTCGCGTAAATATCGTCATTACAGAGTAACGTGACCATACTTTGCAAAATCGAACAACTTTGGCCCCTTTTTTGTTCGTAAATAATTAACGAAAAAGTTTGGGGTTGGTACCCTTTTTATGGTTTTGGAAACAATGGGGAAGTTGTCAAAAATTTCGATGATTAAAACGGAAATGGACAGCATGACTACCAATTAAATTAAATGAAAAATGGGACGTTAAAAGGGCGTCTTTCGATACTTAAGAGTAATTTTTAAATATAATATATTTAAATTAAGAGTACTTTGCGGTTAATTAAGTAGTGTTTTATAACGATACCGCCTTTTGTGTGCTTTATTTATACTTCAGTTACATTGAGGTTTAAAAAAGTAAAATACGTTGAAGATCAGGGAGGTTTGTTATTTTTTTAAATTATTATCATTTATAATTTGCTAAATAATTAGAGTTACAGGCTAAACCGTTTCTTTTATTTATTTATTGATACCAATCTTGCCGACATGTTCAAAAATAATTAAAAAAAAAGCAACGGTAATCACGTTATTAAATGATGAAGTTTTTTGGGGACCCTATACAACGCTTTATAAAAAAAAAAGAGCATTACGATAACTTACGACCAAGAGAATATCGTTGTTTTGCTTAACACAAAGATTAAATTCTGATTTAATGTCTAAATTACAATTTTCAAAGTAAATTATCACAGCAATCAACCCCTAAAAGGGTTATAGTTAGGGAACCTGAGATCAATACATTTTAATCTATCCCCGGCTAAACGTCAAACTTGAACGATTAACAGTCAATTTCTAAACTGATCGCCTCGGGAGGCTGGGTTGTGTTAACGAGATTAAAGAACACGGTAACCCGTGTCCGAACGCGGTTTAGGGTTATTTTATTACTTTAGAATACGAATGTGTGCGTTTTTTTTAGTTTCTATGGACTATGTGTTGGACCATGCATAAATAAAAAAAAAATGGCACTCGCAATTAACCTACTGATTACCACATGAACTCAATCAATTAAATAATTTTCTATGATACTTTTCCGTTGTGACACGAAAATTAGCCATACAAATTGTAGGGATACTTTTCGTCGCACAACGGAACTTTTTTCGACTTCTTTGTTTGTTTGGTTAACTACGCCTGTGTTCCAAGTTTTTGGTCCTCATCCTAATAATATTATTATCGTACCTACGAACTTGACTTTACTTAATTGTAACGTAATTATTAGAAGGGTGACGGCACCAATGATGTACACTTTTAGCTGACAGGCACATACTTAGTAATGGATACTTAACTCTTAATTCAAATTTCATACGGTCCTAAATTGAATGTTGAAAACAAATGAATAACCATTATCTTGTATAAAATAAGAATCAAGTGTCCATCATTGGTCCTTGGCAAAACCCCGGAAAAGGTTAAGGAAACATGGAGGCGGCTTCTTAAAAATATTATTTTAATAATATAAGTTTCGGGAATCTATAAAACGCGTGGAGACTGTAATACCTCGCAAATATATTTGGGTTACCGTTTTTTACCGTGTTCTTGTAAGCATAATAACATTTTATATAAATGTTACGATGTAAGCGGTTAATGTATAAAGCGATTACTCTATTATATCTAACAGTATCGATAAGTTCAAGATAAGTAATTTATAAAAAAAACTTTTTTTCCATAACATATATTTACGTAAACATATATCTCTCGCCCGCATTACTTTATGACCCCAATGCTCAGATGATATCGTCCGAGGTATAGTTTGTAATTATACATAATGTTTTACATTTAGGATAAAACTTTACGTCATTTTGCGCCTCCAACTTCGTTACTTAAATTACAAAAGGTAAATTTATGCATGGAAAATAACTTCAAATAGTTAATGAATGTAAGTACCTTCATATGAATTCATGTTAGCATAATTTCTTTATTCATAAATTAAAATTGAGTCCGGCTCCATACAACTGAACAACAACGCCGCCGCCAAAGCATTTCCGATCCCTTATGTTATTAAAACGCCAACTTCAATAAATTTATCTTCAATTGAAAAATATTTTGTATCTAAAAATTTCAAATACGCATAAAAAGTGTAACTAAGTTAAGCACATGTTAACAAGCGTGATACTTCAAAGAAAATAAACGGCAGAAGAACTTGTTAGCGGATCAAAGTATTTCCAAGTAGTATTGAAGCATGCGTTTATTTGTCCTCGTATCGTTTGGAATCGTTAGTGACTTGATGTCGGGAGCGTTCGAAAAGTAACAACCAATTATTTGTTACTTTTGAATTCTGCAAATACGGTGTTGAAAGTTTGAGGACAAATAATGTCTCGTCGAAAAACAACTCGTTAGGTGTAAAGGACTCTTGACTTCTATAAGATAATAACAACGCGACTGCGTAAGAGCATTACGTTAACAATTACATTAGGGCGTTTTCCAAAAAAAGTGTACAATGGATAAAAATTAAGAAAGTTTAACTTTTCCACTGCGTCACGAAAATTACCTATAGATTATGACTAATTATCGTGACGCAACGGAAAAGTAAAATTTTCTTAATTTTTGGTCTTAACCATGTAACGAATAATAAGTTTATTTGTGGAAATTTTTCTTCAATGTGTTGGAATTTAAACTGTAAATTAATTTATGCCAAACTGATATTATTAACAAGTGACCATCTGATCAGCAGTCTTAGTTTGTAGATTCTTTTAAAACCAGATAAAAGGTTGTACTTGCTTGACTTATATTTTAGAATAAGCGAATTAAAATTGAATAAAAATACACAAAACCTTTTTTTTTTTTTATGGCATAGAGGAGACAAACGAGCACACAGGCCGCCTGATGGTAAGTGGAAACTGTGACCCATAGACATTCACATTCACAAGACTGCAATGCAATCCTAAGACTGCAAATGCGTTGCCAACCCTGAGGACTAAGATGGAATGCCTCTATGCTAGTCAATTCACCGGCTGTCTTATCCCCAAACCGGAACACAACAATGCGAACACTGCTGTTTGGCGGTAGGTTAATGGATAAGACGGTGGTAGCGATCCGGACGGACCCTGCACGACCTTATTGTGTTTTTTAACTACAGCTAAACTTTCACCTATAATCAGTGTGCCTGATGACAGGAACCAAACCGTTAATTTCCTCCAGAGGTTTTCCAGAGTTCAAAAATAACCCACTGTATCATTAATCCGCCAAACCCTTTAACAAATGAAAATATCTCCGCGAGTACCATGTCTATTGCTACAGGATGTTCTTAAAAACAATGCACATGTTTATTAAAATTATTTAAAATCTTAATTCTAACTTTTATTTTATTCTTATTGCTACTCGAAGGGATAATGTTCTAAAATCCAGTGCCTGCAAGCTTCCCCTTGAGGCTCCACGCTCCGCAGCCTAGTTCGTGACACGTGACTCGTAATTACCAATTTCGTAGTCTTTATGATTCCCCGGAGCCCGAGCCGAAGGCGTTCGCATTCAACTTAATGAGTCAAGGATGTCACAGTATGTAAATCAGAATTCGTCGCTTGAGGTTCATATTCGGGCTTGTAACATTTGTAACCTCGTGAAAGTTTTTATAAAAATCTTAGTGTTGAAAAACTATTGCTATTAAAAAGGAAATAAGATTTTAAGGTTTCGTTCTTTTTCATGTCACGAATTTAAAAAAAGAAAAAAATCCCAGCTGCTTATAGCGGTTTATTCTGGATAGCTCGTTATCTCATTAATATTATACATTCTGGCATATTATTTACATACTTTCAATTTCAGTTTTTTATAAGTAACATACTGTTTACTTTACTTCATCGCATTAAAGTCGTAAATCGTAGGTATATTATTCTGTACTTCTCTCAGTATTCCAATAGAAGCGGAACAATACACATTCGAACTGCTTCTATTAAACCGAAAATATGTCAATAGGATTTCTTCAGGTTATTGCGTAACATATTTCTTACGGACACGCGATTAAATAATATATTATGTACTTATTTTCATTCATCAATTATATTCAAAACTTGAGGTAACCAACGCCATCTAACCAATGTTCCGTGAACTAGCTCCATGAGTTACCGACAAGGGGTCAACTGGCGTGTAGTATGCGTGAATGGCTGTATAGGGTAAATGTTCACATAAGGCTGGTTGGACAAGTACTTAACTGAGAGTTAAGCACTGGTAAAAATAATCAAGCTTTATTTTTAATTCAGTAGTAATAGCTGTATGTTTGTAGTTTTAATATTAAAATTGTCTTAGTTATCATAAATAAAATTATTGTTGAGTTCGATATTGTTTGCTTTCATTTGAAACTGTTTGAACAATGCGAAAAAAACAATTGATCATTTTTTTCATTTTATTGAATGAGAAGTTTCGTAGTTTAATAATCATGCGAAAACGTTTAGAAAAATATTCGCATACATTTCTAAAAAAAATATGTTGGTATCGTAAACAATACGGTTAACGATGGTCTCTGCAGATAAAGCGAGTGAAAAGTATTCGTTTCTCCATAAACTCCAAGCTCTGTGGTTCACAAATAAACCATCAATTTCTGTTCAATTTATCGCTTACCACTTTATCGTTACCAATAACAAGGATCACGTACAGAAATAAAGCATCTTGAAGAGCCGTAGGTAATAGCAAGTCTTCCATAAACAAGCTCGCTCTATTATTACAAGCGCCTTAATCAAAAGATAACATCTTAGCATTGTAGGACGCGACTTAATCGGGCCTTCATGGCTACTTTCGGTTTACGATCCCTATTCACGCGAATTAGGGCTTAAGTGGATTGATAACACTGGAGTTTTTATTTTTATCGCGATTTTATTGTTGATTTTACGTAACATTACGTTTTAAAGTTTTTCTTATCTTACAAACTTTATTTTAGCTCGTCATTCTTGTGAGTCTATTGTATTTTGGATGTTCAAGAAGATATTATCAGCAAAAGTCACAGAGTATTTTAGTCCTACACCGCATGTTTTTAAATCAAAAGTCGTGAATTCAAAATTTAAATCAACCCAAAATTACGAGTACAATTTAAAACGTTTTAAGTGAAAACTATTAGTAAAGGAAAAAAAGTGTTGAACAAAAATAGACTGAAACGTAAGCCCGTATAATACCACCGTATTTTTCATACGAACAAGGGAGTAATTCGTTTTGGTAAGTGTGGTGATGGTAAAACCGTTTTCATAATTCTAATAATCGGTACTTGATGATTATAGCAGAAATAATAAGCTGTTTTCGGGATTTTTATCACACTATATTCAATTTAGACGAGAATAAAGCGGCTTTCATTGGTAATACACTACAGTAGTCGGGAAAATGAAACCGACAGTTACTTATTAAATAATAATAAAAAGGGTTCTTACTGCGGCTGGAATCTTTGTGAGAGATTGCGATATTTCGACAACGCTGAATTTACTATCATGCATAATGACCGCGATAGTTTATAGAAGTGTAGTTACTAACTAGTTTAACCGATGAACTAAATACCGGCCCTAAATAAACAAATACGGAATGAGCAAAAACTACATCAATCAACGTATACAGGGTGATTATCCGTTTTCACATCCACGGATCATTACGATCCAGCAATTGGTGTTGGGCTTAGCCGGACCAATTTCAGTTTATTCTTTTTTCATCTCGCTCTCAATTGAACATTCAAAGTTGGAATTGTGCTCCCGAACCGATACTTCCGGTTTCCATTTTGTCGGTCCTTTATTGAATTTTTCGCCCTTAATTTGAATTTGGTCGGACGTTCGTTTTGAAAGGTTGCTGGTGCTTAAATTAGATGTCAATTATCAATTCTAAATTTACGACATCGAACTTGCGGAGTTAGTGGTTAAAAGTACCTAATTAGATTTTGGATACTTTGTGACACTTCTTGCATTTGTTTTGAAAATAAAACCCATTTTTCCAGTCGTCTTCTGATTTAGTGCTCAGTTTTTGAATTTAAACCAAACTTAACTTGACTGAACTCTACTGGGTTATTAAAAACCGCATAATTTGTATAAGGATTTATGTATAGGTATGTATTATGATTGTATCAACACTAGAATCATGCTATGCACCGAGATAACAGGATTGGGCATTAAAATCTAGTGCCACAACGATATTTAAACCACAAAAAAAGGCTTTTCGAAATGTATGTATTATACTTATTGACCGTATACAAGCAACGAAGAAAACATAACGAATTTACCCCAAAACACGACTTAAAAATTAATAGGTACTTCTAACATCTTGCAGACACCGGAATTACAAATGATGATATATTCTCCGGAAATAATAAAACTCGTCGCTCTCAATTCTTGTCATTAATACTGGTTACAGCGCTATGACGTGTGTAATTAATTTATTAAGGGCACGGTGTTACAAAAATACAGGCTGTATAAATATCCAGTGGTTGCTCTCGAATAAAATACGTAAGTACTGAAAAACTTTTGTATTTTTCGCACAAAATATCAACCTTAGAACATATTATTATAGTGAACTTCAATACAGGTTGTCCAAAATCTTTGCCTTTATGTTTATTCTTTATTTGTTCCCGAGTCTTGGTTGCTTTCCATATATTTAAGTTCTAGTATATATTTCTTTATATTTGTGAAATTTTCGTTTCCTAGTACCTATAGTACAAGCTTAGTGGTTAGTTAGGGACGAGGTTAATTTGTGTAAGATTTATATCGTTTTTTTTGATATCGTATCGTATCGTATTTGTGATATCGTTTTTTTTTTAATAGTACCTAGTGTATTTTGAACTATAATTTAATAACTATAATATACTCACTAGAAATGAAGTCGTGTGTACAGAAATTGTCTGTACCTACTGGTGCATATATGAACTGTGATCATGAACAGTATTTCATCATTAAACAGCGGTGTTACAGAACTAGTGTGGTAGTCAGGAATTGAACTCTTCTCTTTGCAACTGACCATAGAAACGTTACGCACATTTTGATATTTAAAAAAAAAGTACGTTTTGATGTTTCATGGCAACGTTTTGGCAAATAAGTAGGTATGCTAACCTTTAACTACATTACTTAATATATAGTCAGTACATTTCATTTCATTTGCCTTTTACCAAAAGGCAGAGAGAAACCTCTGACACGATGGGAAGATGATATCACAAAAATAGCTGGCTCAAACTGGACCCAAATAGCACAAGACAGAGACAGATGGACATCTTTGGAGGAGGCCTTCACGCTTTTAACTGTGTTCTTGAATAAATTGAATTACTAACAAAAACACATAACAAATAAGTACCATAGATTAAAAACGATTTTATTGAAATGAGCTAGAGAGATAGTTATTGAAAGGCTTTTTTATTTTTTTATTTATTTATAAAATGTACCTATATTTAATAGTACGGAAAAGATCTACATGATGTTTTTTGAGTCAGTTCCAAAAATGTAAAATGAACCGAATAAAACATTTTAATCTTGTTTAACCGTACCTATTTACACTTTTACACCAAATAAAAAAAAAAAAACAAAGTTGTTACCTCATACAAAAATAATCCTTCATTAGGCATTGCTAAAAAAAGCTTGCTTATTTTCATACCATTTTTGTTCTACATTTTATAAATGTCATGGTGTAATTTACAACATGAGACAAAAACAATAAGCGGTCAAAGATCATGAAATTGACAGCATCCTTAATTGGACTTAATTACTAAATGACAGTCAATAAAATGACCCATCCCATCTACCAAACAGTTCCGGACCTTCTCTCGTCTCTGCATTAAATAGAAACTTTGTATTTACGTAGATAAGTACCTACACATTTTTGTAAACTTAGTTTGTTTATGCAGACGTAGACGTTATAAAATAATCGGTCAAGTGTAAGTCGGACACGCATACGGAGGGTCCCGTACAATTCCTTAATTTATTATTTACATTTACACACTATTTTGCTCGGATTGAACTTATCTATAACCGTTAGTTAGGTTATCATTATCACGGGTTTTCAAAGCCGGTTAGTTATTAAAAATATAAAAAAGCGGGCCTAATCCGTGTCGGACTTCGCACATTTAGGGTTCCGTACCAAATTTCTTCTGTTGCTTCTGAAAAATCTGATCTATCAATATAGGTATTCATTTATAAAATGTACGTAATAATAAACAAAATCACTAAATTTTAAATTCATAGGTCAATTGGGAGTTAAAAAAAATTCGGAACAATATTTTTCAACAGTGTTTATCTACTCAAAAAGTTCAACATGAAAATAATCCATAATTTTTTGGCATAATTAGGTTCAACAATTTGCTTATACTGTGAAAATTTGAAGGCTACCTTCAACCTTGCTGTGCTTTAAAATCTGTGTGACAGACGACAGACAGACAGACAGACGAATACGTGAGTGAAGGCAATAGGGTTCTCTTTGGACCCTTTGGGTACGGAACCCTAAAAAACCATTGAGGCACCAGTTAAGTATAAGTTAGTGCGTACATGCATATTGATGGCGCGACGACTGATGGCTGGCTGTTTTGATTCTGAAATGCGGTAAAGTTATCCTTCTAGAACCCGAATCTTATTGACTTAAGTATATTTTACTACAACTCTACTACTCTACTAAAATAAATGCGATGGAAAAGAAGTTTGGATTTCTGATTTTAATATCGCATAAACCGGTAAATTATTATTTCGATGACGATCGAGGGAGCGTGCTTAATTGAAATGTAAAACCCTATTCAACTGTTTTTTTTGTAGGAATAACGGTCAACGTGTTCCACGCGGACGTAATTTTAAAGGAAGTGGGAATACAGGGTTTTTAAAAAAGATTGTAAAGTGTCTTTGCTAGTTATAATAATACTTATTACCATTATTAAATTGGATCGTATTTTTTTTTTTTTTTTTTTTTTATAGTATAAAAAGCAAAACAGTCAATGATCTTAGGTCTAGGAAATAAAAATTACATGATGTCTAAGCTAGGTGACAAAAAAAAAAAAATTGCAACCTGTGTTTTAGACATTAATTGAGCCTAAAATCTAAATTTA
Organism: Acleris laterana; assembly: GCA_963966035.1. Classification (NCBI taxonomy): domain Eukaryota; kingdom Metazoa; phylum Arthropoda; class Insecta; order Lepidoptera; family Tortricidae; genus Acleris; species Acleris laterana. The sequence continues at coordinate 11,697,589 of OZ014450.1, read as the reverse complement.
ATTAGTAGTTCTAATTATTAATTATTAATTTGTAACTAAAAAATAATTAACCATTAAACACACCGAAGAAAAAACGGCTATCTCGGGAACGGCTTCCGTATCTAATCTTACATCTTCAAACATATTCGTAAAACTTATACAAAACAAAACATTGACCTGTTCAAATATGCTGAGTGGTTCCTAAAAATGAATTGTTCCGCTCCAAAAACGCGAATCCACTCCTAAATCTGTAAAAACGCTATTTGCACAGCGAGTACGCATTGTCCAAAAAACAAACATGGCCGAAATTATCACGGCCACGTTAACCCGTCGGCGTTCGCTCGCACAGAATAAATATTTATTAAATTGATGAATAAATTATTGGCCGCGCAACCGATCACTAGCACCGCTTTTTAAACCCCCTGTTTGTTTGCAACGGACAGCAAAATTGAGCCACGTCTTGATTTATAGACGGAATGTGGCATTCGGAACAATTAACATGGTGTTTCGAAAAAACAAATTGCACGTTTGCGCTTGTACATTCATGGAGATTGCTCTATCACCGTTGAGTCAGAACTTGATATTGTGATTACTTTGCCAGTAAATACTAGTTAGCAGGTACGGTTGATTGCGTTTGCGTGGAAATGTCTCCCTTACTAAGTTTGTACTGTTTTGCGCGCTTTAAACGGCGACCACGTTAATGTATTTATGTATAACTAGCGACCCGCCCTCGCTTCGCTTCGGGCTATGTGAGTTTTCTGTAATACCCGTACATAAAACAGAGTTTATTATACACACCTTCCTCTAACAAACCTTTCTCTTGAATCACTCTATCTACTAAAAAAAAACGCATCAAAATCCGTTGCGTAGTTTTAAAGATCTAAGCATACATAGGGAGAGACAGACTGACAGCGACTTTGTTTTATACTATGTAGTGATAAGGACGCTTACTTTGGGTGCTAACTGACAGTTGACAAGTTAACAGTAAGCTATTAACCTATTGGGACCATATATCCTTCAGTCACATCAATAGACTTTCAGAAGTGAGTACCTATCTCTAACAATGAGACCATCTGAAATTGGTTTACAATTTGAAATGGCCAAACAGATCATGGACAGGATCATGACTTGCGTGTACGCACACCTATCTTTTGAAGCTTAGCGCATTGACGATGCGTTTCATCCTTATAAGTAAATTTACACAGCCCGGAAAGTTACCTTATAAAATTATCCCAGTAATTATATAATTTGTGTGAATTGTCATAATCCACTTATTTGTATAATAATTGCGAAAGTTTGTGTGTTAGAAGTAAAAACTTCTTCACTTGGCTGGACGGATTATGATGAAATTAGGAAAGGAGATAGCTTATACCCTGGATTAACACATAACCTTCATTTTATCCCGGAAACTTTAGAATTTGCCGAGGGAATAACGATAATCGAAATGTACGCGGAAAAACTCGCGGGCAGACGCTAGTAATAATATGATTTTGGCCCTGGGTCTCTATTCTGCTGGGTAAACCCATATAGCCTTTGACATGGTATCATATTGTTTTTAACACGGCTGCCATAATTACTATCAAGTAAAAACTAGCATAACATTGACTTACCATAACGGTTAAAGCCAATATCATTTTACCCAGTATAATAGATAGATAGATAAAACGTTTATTTGATGCTTCAATCACACACATACAAATGTCATAATAGGGTAAATCGTCAATAACTGGCCACTTTAGAAATTGTCATTTAGTTACTAGCCATCAAATTTATTACTGACGCTGTTAGTAAAGATACTTGAACAGTACTCTGGGTAATAACTCAGGATCTTGGTATTCTAGTTTAATCGCAAAAATGTGAGCATATCTCTTGCTTTACACATTTTATTGCAAAGTGGCCAGTTACCGGAGGGTGGCCAGTAATAGGCGATTTACCCTATTTAGTGGAAAATAACGATATCAAACTAACTTACAAACTAGGTACAATTCAATCGCTTGTGTGCGTCGCAGCAGTTGAAAAAGGTCATGGCTCAGCGTATAGTATTACTCTAGTGAGCAAAACACTGGTATTCTGCCACAACCCTAATAGAGACTAAAATGGAACGAGGTAATGAAACGAAAATCACAAAGCGAGATGTCATATTTAAAGGAGTTGTATATATACTTAGCGCTACATTATAATATCTCCTTAACCACTGTCGGATAAAGGCACTGTCTTCTAGATTTAATAATAAGGTAGAACCTAGAAAAAAAAACAAGTTAAAGTTGATTAAGTACCTTTTAAGAACAGCCGGCGGCAAATTTATTGGTCAGATGATCAAGTCTCTGAGCTCGTATAAAAGAATGTTAAGAGGTTTGGGGAATCTTACACTAAATACATGTAGGAGTGAATAGACTGAATGGATGACCGATGACCGACGATTGAATGAAAGGATTAGGGATACTAGGAGATGTGTGAGTGAAGGAGACAGTTGACTTATATGGATGTCATAGGATTTATGATATAACAATATTATATCACAAACAATATAGAGTGGAAAGACTTTGGTAACGCTTTTCGAATTAAATTACTCCAGTGCTCAACGATGTAGTTACAAAGCTACGAGTACATAAAAAAAAACTCAAAAGTATTTAAACTTTAACCACCCTGTACATGTAATAGATCCTTCGGTTTGTACTTCTCATTCATTTGCCCTCATACGCTCCTGCGCTTTGCTACTCTAGGCAACTTTACCCAAACCTGAGAGACTTTAAAAGCTCTAGCATTGTACGACCTACGTGTGGTCGTGTGTGTAACCATGAACTATCGAGGAATTTTAATGGTAAGTTAGACATAAATCGTAAATTTGCCAGGTTATAATTTTTTACTTGTTGTGTCACGTTGGGAAAAACGACTCACGGCTAATTGACGTGCATGCTATGCATTCAAATTCCTTGACGGTTAAGTTAGGGAATAAACAATAAAAATAAGAGTAAGAATAGGAATCATTCATCTGTACACATTAACTGTGCACGCTAACGTGAAATTGTAAGTGGTAAATAAAAACACATAATAATATTAATATATGTATATATATATATATATATATATATATATATATATATATATATATATATACATACAATGTATTTATTTATTTATTTATCCTATTTAATATATATATTTATTATACCTACATATTTATTTGCTATTATAATTTTAATCTTCTGTATCTTTAATACGTTGTACGTTTAGCCATCCATTGTGTTTATTCTTCTCTCAATCGCTCAAAGGTTAACTGGAAGAGATCCCTTATAGGGATAAGTTCGCCTTTGTACATACTTACCTTTTTTGTTTCTGTTTATTTTTGATTTGTTATTTTCTGTTTGTACAATAAAGAGTTTACATACATACATACAATATTAATTCATTTTTATTAATAAAATAATGGTAAAAAACAAAATCTTATTACAAAATATAAACGTCATTTAGTGTTCAAAATGTTCTTTGAAGATTAGATAGCCATTTGTTTTTTTGTAGAGTTAGGCGAAGACGTTTACATCGTATGTATTTAACCATTAAGGCTTTTGTGCAAAAGTGTGCTCATATCATTGTAAACGACGGTATTGACGTCATAATTAACCTTATCATTATCACTTTGACGTCAGTCATGAACTGCCGTATGAAATTGTCTAACGAGTGAAAGCGACAACATACAAAAGCGATCGTTCTACATGTCGTATAACTGACATTTGAACTTACACAATCACTGTTGTGTATCAATGTTGGTGTGAATGTATCACTACAGTGATTCTGTAAATAAGCAAAGGTGAACGAATGCACGAGTGATACCAAGCGGCGAGATTAAGTAGTCCCGTCAGTGCGAACAAAATACATTGTAGCGCGTGCATTTTCAATTAAGCAGCCTTATACGTTCGACCTATCGTGCTGCTAAATTGAAAATGCACGCGCTACAATGTGTTTTGTTCGCACTGACGGGACTACTTAATCTCGCCGCTTGGTATCACTCGTGCATTCGTTCACCTTTGCTTATTTACAGAATCACACCCCTGGTTGGATTTTCCGCAACACCAAAGTACCGTAGTCTAAGCACTGTATTAATTAACTGATGCGGGCCTAGTATGGCTGCGTCTATATCGCGTGTCAATCATGGATAAAGCATCCGTTAATTAATATCGTATTTGTTTACGTGTCAGAACTGAGAAGGTGACGGATGCCTTAACCACATTTTTTCACGCGATAAACGCAGCCATATTAAACCCATTGTAGGGTTATTATGACATGGCTTTGCAGTTCATTTTACGGCGAGCGTAAAGGACAGAGCTATATAAGATATATAGCTCTGTCCTGTTCTCTCAGCGTAAAAAGAACTGCATAGTTATGTCATAATAACCCCTCTGAACTGTAATGTTTGACTCAAGATTTGTCAAAAATGTCAGTTTTCTTTGTTTTAACGCTTACTTTGACATATCTTGTGACCCGTGTGGTTGCCGGGTTAGAATGGTGCCACTCCATGTCTTCCCGTGGATGTCGTAAGAGACGGCTAAGGGAATAAAGGCGTATAGTACTGTTAGGCGATGGGCTTGCAACCTGTCACTAATACGCTGGTAAACATCTTAGTTTAAGTGTGCAAAATGTGGTTAGAGAATTATCAACAAATTTTTAGAGTTTTTGGTAATTCTGTAGCTCTGCCTACCCCACTCTGGGAATAGGAGCGTGAGTTTGTGTATGTGTGTATGTGTATGTTGTGATGAGCATCTTGGTCAAGATGAGTATATTAATACGGCCTTAAAATTTCCCTTATTACCACGTATTTATGATTGCCAGAAACTGTTAAATTTAAAGAGTTTCAAACGTAGGTATGTTACAAAACCGATTCGATTCTATCAAAATCGTAATTATTTCTAGATGGGTCAGCGTGATTTTATTCTTTATAACTTTTACATAGAAATTGACGCTGTACACTTTTGTTCGTGAAATTAATTTCCTGTACACTTTATCTTGATACTTTATTAAATTATTTAAAGGGATTATTCAATAAAAATAATAATCAAGCAAACACAATCTATGATACTTTCTGTGTTTCACCAAGTTTCGTGTTGATGAAAACATTTTTAACGTTAGCCTACTTACATTTCATGACGTCGCCATAGAATAGACGTCACATCATCGTCTCGCTTAACTATTTATCACTAATCGAAGTACACTTAAGGATACAATTAGTAATACATCCGCTTTTGAATAATAGAAGGCGCGGCGTGGAAGCCAATGCATTATACTTCTTGATCCTTGCAATCACTGGCTTGGCTAACTTGAACTTTAATCTGAGGTAATAAAGGTTTTAACGGATGAACTAGTGTAAAACTACGATCCCGTAATGGTCTGAGTTGCGTCCTGTTTACGGTGCAATTGGAACATAGGAAGTTGGTGTAAAGGGTAGGATACAATGACACAAGGCAGCGATATAAGTTTATTTTTTGGTTTCCGTACCCAAAAGGTGCCATACTGCCAGCACAACGGTGAACTGGCAAAAATAGTTCCGCGAACAGAACTATTTTTGCCCAAAATGCTTTGGCAATTAATTTTTTTGCTTTGGGATATTCAAGTAGGTACTTAGGTAGATTATTAGTATAGCAAGAAAGTAATAATTACATTCAAGATGATTTAAAAAAAATACCATAGAAAATCATGTGGTAAACGTTTTTCAACGCAACGCAACTATAATGTTTATTAAATAATTCAACTTTCTGAATAACTATAAAATAGAGAAAAACGCGCCGACTGTAATGCTGCCTTGGGTAGTGATCCTCTCAACAACAACGACGGTCGGACGGACGGATGAGTGAATGTCCAAGCGGCGGGTTTAAGTAGTCCCGTCAGTGCGAACAAAACATATTTTAGCTCGTGCATATACAATTTAGCAGCATGGTTTCTACCGATGGATCGAACGTATAAGGCTGCTTAATTGAAAATGCACGCGCTAAAACGTGTTTTGTTCGCTCTGACGGGACTACCTAAACTCGCCGCTGCGATTTCGCTCGTTCGTCCGACCGTCCACTGTTTTTGAGAGAATAACAACCCTGCTAAGACGAATGGCAATATCTCAGACAAAACTCCTGCAGTAAGTAAAACCTCATTACTAATAGAAAAGGATTGAATCTGCTTTGGCTATTACATTTGAGATACCGCCTTTTGGCTTATAAGGGCAGAATGGCGACCCTTGCGTTCACTCTTACAAATTTTCATCAAACCTTGAAAGCTTCTCATCTATTTGAAAACTTTCTATGTTGCTCAGACACAGATATAGACTCATATACAAACTCATACGATAAACTTCTAACGCCCCTTTTTTTCGTCGGGGGTTAAAATAGCACTTTAAAATACATACACATACATACATACATTAACTCACGCCTTTATTCCCAGAGTGGGGTAGGCAGAGCTACAGAATTACCAACAACTCTAAAAACTGGTTGATAATTCTGTAACCACATAAAATGTATGCATATAAGTTAGTTTCCCAACACATCAAAGTCTACATTAACATTTAAATCAACCAGTGGAAAAAGTTATAACTTAATTACAGCACACCTACAGGACATTATTCTTAAGGAAACTGCAACAAAGTCTTAGAGCTCAGTAGTTAACATGTAAAAACGTGATATGACATTATAAAACCCCTTACAGAGTTCTCAAGTGCATCTCATGCATATAAACTGCTATTTTTGCAGCGTTTCGAGGTTCTATGCAATGTTTACTTTTAATTTGCCACCTTACAAAGTTAATTAAATGAATGGGTTTGTTTTTGGATACATTATAATGTAATGTGATTAACAATATTTTTCCTTTTTTTTGTCGTAAAATATTGAATTATGATTTTCTATTTTGTACAATTAAGTAAAATTCAATTGCTCAAGCTGTGTGGTAAACGGCTTAAAATAGTACCAATCCATTTCTTCCCGTGAAAGTAGTAAGAGAATATCTACCTTTACCGGGATTTATATTTATTTACATACATACATTAATTAGTTATAATTGCATCGTCTCCGATATAATCCGCTGACATAAATACGACTATATTTTGATAATTCCGAAAAATTAAGAATTCCTGAGTCACGAGCAAAAACTAATTTTTTATTTTTGCAACTAAGTACCTACAGGATAATAAAAAAAAACCTATGGATAAGAATACAATTTTGAGAACTTTTATGCCGTTTTTCCACGAATATCAATTTCTGAAAAGGTTCAACGCATGGTGTGTCATATGCCTTAAATGTCGTTTAATATGTAAACACTTGTATGTGAACGCGTATGAGGGGCTTGCAAGCAAATAGCTGGTAAGTAATTAGTGAGTAACGACAGAATTAATATCGTATGAGCTTACACTATCAATCTAAGTCGCTAAGGTATGTGCTAAGTGTGCCTTGCTAAGTACCAAACGCAGCGAGGATACGCAATTCTAATGTGCGTAATTGATAACACAGTAGTTATGTAGATATAGGGAAAATCTACATTGTACTTTGGCAAACAATTAATTTAATTATGGATAGGGCTTTCAAAAATGCTATGACATGTAATCTTGCCATAACAACAGTAAATAGCCAATAGGTTGAAGTTCCTGGAGAACTATCCAGTGTCCAGTAAAGTTGAGGAATTTCGAACTTTCTATTCCTTAACATGAAATTATCGGTACAGTCCTGTGACAGCCTTCAAAGAGGCTACATAGGTAAGCAAAACAAGGTCACATAACATAAATAAAATATATGAAAGTGAAAACTGTTTTGACTGCAATAGGAACTTGGCAAAAAGGACCTTTATTAAAAACAAGCAATATGAATTGCTTAATAATTAAAATACTCATATTTATACAACATGAAAAGCTTAACATTCTGCTCTACAGACTTTGGCAGTCTGATACATAGAACATGGTCCTTTTAATAAAAAAGAGTTTGTCACTAATGAGGTCAGTGTTTGTCTGTCAAAAAGCGGGAAAATACAACAAACATGACATTATTTTGCCGTTTTTTGCTAATGTTGTATAGATAATGGTACGGGACCCTTCATGCCCGAGTCAAACTCGCACTTTGCCGGTTTGCTTTTGTATCGTAATTATCATCATGTAAACCGAAAGACGTCCACTGCTCGACATAGGCTTTCTCCAACCACCGCGGTATTATTACTACTCGCATCCATCGGTGCGTCCATTTTATGGGAACCTGCAACATTTCACTTTCCTGCCTCAACGGCCATCAGGGTAGTGATTCTCTCAACAACGACGGTCGGACGGACGAACGAGTGAATTACCAAGCGGCGAGTTTGAGTAGTTCCGTCAGTGCGAACAAAACATATTTTAGCGCGTGCATTTTTAATTTAGCAGCATGGTTTCTGCCGATGGATCGAACGTATGAGGCTGCTTAATTGAAAATGTACGCGCTAAAATGTGTTTTGTTCGCTCTGACGGAACTACTAACTCGCCGCTGCGATTTCGCTCATTCGTCCGACCGTACGTTGTTTTTAGAGAATAACACCCCAGCTCTACGTACATTTATTTATTATTATCATTCAATGACTGATGAGGGGGGAAGGCGGGACCCAAAAAAAACGTCCATCATCGTTTGATGATTTTGTAAACAAATTACAACTCGATAATATTATACATAGTTTAAATATGCACTTGCTGATCTCGCCGTAAATAAAAGCTACTTAAACTGCTTTACGCAAACTGTCCATGACTGACTAGCTACAAATCACTTTTAGCCATTTCAATTACGCACTCAAATCAGCTCGTAAATATTTACTCACAAAACTATTAATCACCAAAGAAACCGTTATATTCTATATAATTTAGGGCCCCCGCGCATGAAACGTTTATTTGGCCGCCTGCCGAATAATAGACCATAATGTTTTGTGTGAATTATTAAAAAAGTAGTAGGGTAACGGAACCAGTAGTGGACAAGGACCAATCATGGACACTTGATTCTCATTTTACAGAAGATAAGGGTTATTCATTTGTATTGCAACAATCGATTTATGACCGTATGAAATTTGAATTAAGAGTCAAGTTTCCATTACTAGTGCCTATCAGCTAAAAGTTTCCATAATTGGTGCCGACACCCTAATAGGTTCTTACTTTTTTTAGTGGCGTTATGTGGGAAACATATAAAACTTAATTTTTTAAAAGTCCGAAGCTCCCGTCCCTTGCCTCTCTTCTCTTTCCATTCTCTTCCCTATAAATCCCTTTAAATAGGTACAAAACATATTTATCTACTTTACCGGTTTGATAAAGTACAGCTATTACTTATGCAGCTGTTGTAGTTAATTGCGAATTTTTAAAGAGCATATTGCAGATTTTCAACTGTTCAATCCAGTACTGAACATTGTTGTAGCACTAAAACTAACTTACAGGCAAGGTCCCTTATGAGTAAACAAAATTCCGAATTGATCAAAATTCCTAATTTTCTTAATTTTTGATACAGCACTTAACTTTTTGCTATCGCTTATAAATTAAACCTAATCTAACCTACGTATCACAATTAAATTATGCATTTAATTTGAAATAGCTCCAGGGTAACAGTTTTCGGAAAAATGAAAATTCGGACAAATGAATATTAGGAAAAAATTAAGTCGAAATTTTAAGGTGTTGCGTGCTCTCAGTGGATGTAACTGTATCTGGCACTAACAGATTCTTAATATGCTTAGGAAATTGTTTTCAATTATGTGAATATCAGTCCTTATACCTAGTATATTAAAGTAGACTACTGTTGGACGATGGCTTCTCCCATTGTACGCCACCGAGTACGATTGGCGGCCATGTTCATCCAACGATTGCCACCTTGCGCAAATCGTCCCTCTGCCTAGACCGAGACCGTCCTACGCTGCGTTTACCATTCTTGCAGTCTCTACTAAAGAACACTAACTTCAACGGTTTTATGGCCTTTATGGTGGGCCTTTTGCCACTTTGAGCTTACTGACTTAAAACATTTTTAAGTAAACCTGCGGATTTTATCCAAGATTATTTTCCATTTAAACGGCAGCCAAATGGATGCTTCGTGTGTAGATGTTCTAACAGGCTAGCATAAACACTGTTTCGCCATGCCGGTCACAGAATAACAATTAAGTTTAACATGATGCATTTACGCGATGCATCACAAACGATGCGTGTAAATTGGCCGATTTAATATTGCGTTACCCCTTGACTACTAATTATTTTGTTATTGTATTGTATGTATGTATGTATGATTCGTAGAGAAGTTTAAATTGTGAATGGAATAATAGTTTAACGTACGTGCGTTGTAAACTTAAAATACATTCTGAACTCAAAACTACATTCGGACCATATTAAAATAAAATGCTTATTTGATCGAACAAGCAATAAAAACCGATTTGTTTTTAGATTGAAATTTTAGGTAAATTAGATAAAAATAGATATCAACGAAGTTAAGACCGTCTCCTTATAACTTTTGTATAAATGTAGCTAAATCGATTTTAAAGTTAATAGTAACGTCGTTTTCAAATTGTATATCGATATTATTTATTTATTTAGGGTAGACCATATTGCTTTTTTACGGCCACCTTAACACTTTAAGCTGACTGCAAAGACGACTGCTGGGTAGTGATTCTCTGAACAACGACGACGGTCGGGTGGACGGACGAGTGAATGTCCAAGCGGCGAGTTTAAGTAGTCCCGTCAGTGCAAACAAAACATATTTTAGCGCAAGCATTTTCAATTAAGCAGCATGGTTTCCGCCAATAGCTCGAACGTATAAGGCTGTTTAATTGAAAATGCACGCGCTAAAATGTGTTTTGTTCACTCTGAAGGGACTATCTAAACTCGCCGCTGCCCGTCCGTTGTTTTTGAGAGAATAACTCCCCTGATACCAACACAAAAATGTGAATAAATTTATAACACGATGACGTTAACAATATGAAACAAAATAATCAAAACAAGGTTAAATAGGAGCTGAGCTACAGAAAAATCTACTTTTCTTCATAAATAGGTCAAAGTGGATTCAACACTCATTGTTTAATTAAACCCAATTAGCCTAAAGCATAGCATTATATTAATTAAATATTCGCTTATTCTTTCTACGTCGAGTGACACAACTACTGATTAAAACAAGTAGATATACTTGGGGTTCATTTTATTTGAAAGTCTAGGAGATTGGCATTTAAAAAATTGAAACACGCTCAGTGAATATTTAAATTGACATTAATTGTTAATTAAATTACTGTTCAGGGATAAGTACTGAAGTTTAATTAATGTACACTTAAGCATTACCTACATTATGCTTGGGAAAAAAGTTCTAGGTATTTTATTTTTCTAGACAACGCCCACGACTGTGTACGTGTATTATTAATTTCCCGTTATTTTCACTATTCTTCTTGTTGCGGGTAGTTTTTTGCAAAATATTTTTAGTGCGCCCATGATTTTAGGTTAGGTTCTTAGGTTAAGTTACTTACTTATGCTTACGTCAAGCGCATGCCACCGTAACGGGGCCTGCGGGTGATAGATTGGGAGGTCTATCACCTGCAGTAAGAGGTCCTGAGCTGGAAGGCCCTTGTGTTCCAGGGTTCTATGCGTGGGGACGCGTGTACGGGCGAGCCCAAGGGACAGCCGCTATTAGTGGGCTACGTATTGGCCTCCGGACTAAAGCCTCGGGAGTTTTAGTCCTTGCAAGTCGGGTATACCCATCCTGGCCCCTATGCATAGGCATTTCCCCTGGGTCAAAAAAAAACAGGTTAGTTACTTGTGCGTTATCCATCAGTCAGTCAGTCATGGCAGTATATGTAGGTAAGTATAGATATAATTAATTACAGTTTTTTTAATTACATACCTATATCAATAAGTGCTAGAGCCGCTGTGCTTTATAAAGGGAAGGGAAGGGATTTGTGGAATGTATGCAAAATACTGTAAATAACAATTTTGAGATATTCTTGGTAGCGTGTCTGAAGAAAGTAATTAGAAATAATTAAAATGTTGTTTGCATTTTCTCTGAAGCGCACTCTTTGCTAGAATTTTAATGAAAGAATAATTTGTTAAAGCAACTTTTAATACAGAAATAATTTTGTTAATGTAAAAAGCTGATAAATATTTTGAATTTGTATTTGTTATTGCATGATTGATCAATCAAGTTTGTTGGATGCGATTGAACATTTTTTATTGCCAGTTAATTTGTTAGTTTCTCAATGTTCAGTTTAAAATTTGCAAGTAAAATTAAAATCTGCTCCTTTATGAATGGGCTTAGGAAAAAACAAATGTAAACTTGATAATGACAATTTTAAAATAATAGTAATTATTATTAGAGCTGATCTGATTATAGAGTCAATAAGTACAGAACTAACCAGTTGCAACTCAAATAGCAACTTTTATAACTGTACAAAATAGTACAGTAATCTTGCTTCTACAATGTATTTTTAGTCAAGGACTTATAATATGACCTAAAACTTATTACAGGACTTCTAGTTTTCTTTTTATACCACGTTTTTAAATAATATGTATGCTCTTGTATATATGTTAATTAGATATATGAAAAAAAGTTTATTTCGGATTAAAACACGTAATTCAAACGGACTTTATTTGTAATATAGTCAAAAATGTAGTCGAGTGTAAATGATTTAGTCGAGAAATTAAATATTTAATTAATTCCGAATCATGTAAAATATCTGAGCACTTTTTTAATTGACGATGCCAAAAAAATTGTGTCCAATTCGTAAATATCGTATGACCACAAATCATATGAAACGCTCTCGGTTCTCGAAAAAAATGGTTACGACCACTTAAATTGCCCGTCAATACCACTTTACAGCAATGTAGATCTGGGTTAAATTAAATAACCTACGTGTAACCTAATCTCCGACATTTTAAATATCATTATAGGTGGACAGAAAGTTGAGAACTCATTTTTAAATCTCTAACTTCATCCAAACTAAATGAACATCCGTATCATCGCCTAAATTTCCTAGACCCCCATTAGGGGTCATATCTCTGAGCAATCGATCAAATTCTTAACGCTTTCTCTGTCATGCTCTAACCAGTGATAAATTAAGTTAATAGACGAAAGGGCTCTCTTAAGATCATTGGACACATGCGTAAGCTATGCGTGGGAGTAGATTGAATTAAGACTATCGTTTATGGGGATTGTCTCCGTGTTTCGAAAATTAATATTTTTGTGTTGTCATCTTCATCATTTTGGTGGGCAGATACCGTTTACTATAGAAATTTATATGAATACTTACATTTGTTACTATTAAAATGGTATAGACCCGTAACTTTGCTATGTTAGCTAACACATTTAGCGACTAAGTAGGTACTAAAATGTACAGCAGGGCGTTTTTCAAAAATATGTGTACATGGTTAAGAACAAAAATGAAAAAAAAGTTACCTTTCCGTTCCGAAAAATTGTATAGGTAATTTTCGTGACGCAACGGAAAAGTTAAATTTTCATATTTTTTGTCCTTAAAAATTTACACTTTTTTTGGAAACCGCACGGCTACTTTTGAGTTTGACTTGAATTTTTTCATTTGAAAAACATACAAACGGTCATGGTGTTTTTGGAAAGCTACATGGTCGCTGAAATTTTACGAATAACTTCAGTGTTAATTTGCTTTCGTGACTTAAGATTGCGTCACTATGGCAGGGTCCCATAGTGGTAATAAATAAGTATGTACAGTCACCAGCAATAATATATTAGTTAGTCAATATTTGAATCAAAAATATCTGACATGCTCTTATGCCCCTAATAATAGAATCGTGTCAAATATTTTTGAGCCCAATGTTGGATAATAAGTAAGTACATTATTGTTGGTGAATGTACGGACGTATGATTGTACGTAATAATTGCCATCACATAATACAATAGAGTACTTTGAAATCATGAAATATTTTTAAATTTCTAGAATCATAATATACTACTCTGTCAAAAAAGTACCGGGAAAAGGTAGGTTATTATAATAAGTACACAAAATTATTTCAAATTAATTTTATCACCTGTGTACCTATGTGCCATGCTTCTTCAGAAATGATAAACTTACCCTAAAGAATAATCCAATCATCGAAACATTTTTAAATGCATTTTCCTGAATTGCGTTCAGTTCTCGCCGCGAATTCTCTTTTATGTCTTCTACCGAATGTAAACGGGTGCCGCGAGGTGGTAATTTGAGTTGAGGAAAAAGAAAAAAGTCAGCCGGAGCCATATCTGGTGAATAAGCTGGTTGCTCGATGGTATTTGTTGAGGTTTTGGTCAAAAATTCGTACACAATAATGGCCTTGTGCGAAGGCGCATTATCGTGGTGCAACATCCAAGATTTTTTTTCCACAATACTAGCCATTTTCGTCGAATTTGCTCTCTTAAACGCCGGTTAAGGCTCAAATAATATTTTTTATTTACCGTTTGACCTTCCCGCAAGAATTCCGAGTGCACAACACCGCAATAGTCAATTAACATGACTTCTGTTGACGACGTTGATGGCCTACCAAAGCGAGGCAAATCTTCTATTACATCTCGACCGCTTTTGAATGCATTGTACTACTCATAAGCACGTGTTTTGATGTGAAGTCGATTCACCGTAAGCATTCCATAACATTTGCAAAATTTGAAACAATTCGTTAGATGTTTCTGTCTATTATGAAATTTGCAACACACTATATATGATCGAACAAAAAACAGCACTGTATTTAATCTAAATGACAGATGAAACAAACTCCGTGCCAAAACAGCAAAAAAAATAAAAATTGATTTTGGAAGCATAAACAAATTATAATATATTTCCGATACTTTTTTGACTGATCGTATATTATTATCCAGATTTGATAATTGCATTTCTACGGAATCATCTAAATACTCGTATCGTTATTAAACAAATATGATTTTAACATATTTGTTCACTGAAACATAATACGGTAAATTTATATGAAAATTAATAGTAATACGCGACATGTAACTAGCTAATTTAACACGCACGTAAAGTTAATTGTGATTAACAAATATTGGTTGTTAGCGGTATCATTAGTAGCCAAATTATCGGGTAAATTGCAACTCAATACAGTAAACAGATGCGTTTGAATGTAGTTGCCTAAATTTGACGTGTTTAGGGTAAACTGACACCGATCTTTTTGCTAAACAGTTAGCTATTGCAGTGTTATTGTCTTAAAAAAAACACTCTTGAAAATGCTAAGCACTTTAGTACGTTGTTAAAGTAAACTTCAAACTGAACATCAAATGACAAGTATGACAATGACATTGATAATGACAAGGTTCTAAGTATAATCAATATTTCTATTGGGTTGGTCCCACCAGCACGTTAACATGGCCAGGGGCACAAACTAAGATACATTACGTTAACTCGCGTTTCTATTCCTTTCGTTTTTAAATCAATCGCATCATCGTCAGTCACGAAGTCACGTGATTTACCAGTGTCGCGATTGGTTTAAAAACGAAACGAATAGAAACGCTTGTTAGCGTAATGCATCTTTGTTAAGACCTCAGGAGTAATGCCAGCTCAGGAGATGTGCTAACTCACATTTTATCGATGAAGTATTAACGGGCAAAATAAAGTCTCGCAAAGCAGAGTTTTGTATCCGTACTCGTTCTACGGCTATGGCCAAACTGCTTAGTTAGCAAGACGTGTAACTGAACATGTCAATAATACCCTAAAGGTATAATCTAGGCTCGCCATTGCAGTAAATAACACTTCGACGAATTTAAAAATGATTTGTTTCAAGAGAATCGTAAATAGTTTAGAATTGACAAAGACTTTTTTATCTCTACCTCACAAAATGAATACTCAAGCTAAGACAAACGTAAAAAGCTAACCGAAAATGCAAAGCTGTTTAAAAATCAATACTCAGTTTTTATAGTGAAATAATTCAATCTCGCTATAAAGCTCAGCCATGGCATACATTGAAGCATCCATATTGAAGAAAGTCCTACATTGTTGCAGAATGGTTCATACCGGAAATTATAAACCGGGCGATACGTGAAACAATTGATAATTGGCTGATTTGCTGGCGAGCACAATTTTACGACCCGGCCCGGAAATGTCTGGATTATACAACCCCGACTATCCAAGCACAATATGCTAATGACTCAAACTAGGTTTGCTGCTGGAGAAAATCCTGGAAAAATGAAAAAGATAATTCTTTTAGAATATCGTTGAGTTTATACTTAGCATTTTTTAACATTTTCAATAATTTCGCAAACAATTTGCATTACATACGAACCAAATGTTAAGTTTA
Organism: Acleris laterana; assembly: GCA_963966035.1. NCBI lineage: Eukaryota > Metazoa > Arthropoda > Insecta > Lepidoptera > Tortricidae > Acleris > Acleris laterana. Next base: position 11,681,376 of record OZ014450.1, on the reverse strand, counting down.
GCTTTGTTTTGGCTACTGCAATTTAAAAAAAGTCAATTTGTACATACATACATACATACATTAAATCACGCCTGTTTCCCAGAGGGGTAGGCAGAGACCACTTCTTTCCACTTGCTACGATCTTGACAAATTTCTTTCGCTTCTTCCACATTCATACATCGAGTCATGCACGTACACTACGTCGGTTTCGGGTACTTAAGATTCGGCCCTTTTCCAGTATTTCTCCGATTTTACTTGAAAAAGTACGCCTAGGGCGGCCCCTTCCGACCCGTCCACTCACTTTCGATCTGTATATCTCTTTCGTCAATCTTCTTTCATCCATCCTTTCCAAATGACCGAACCATCGAAGCATGCCCTTTTCAATCTTAGTCACTACATCTTCTTTTATTCCATATTTATCTCTGACTTTTTCATTCCTTACTCTATCAATCAGTTTCACACCACATAATACTACGCAAAGAAATTGAAATTTTTGAAATTGTAAAATCCGTAATTTAAAAGTCAATCTAGTCTAGTCCAATTTGTCAAGTGGAAATTGGTCACTATTTGTGAGCGGCCAGAGTATACTCTGCCAAGGACTTATTTCACAACAGCACAGCGTATAAAATATGTTTATAATTCGACGACGCGCTGGCCTAGTGGGTAGTGACCCTGCCTACGAAGCTAGCGGTCCTGGGTTCGAATCCCGGTAAGGGCAGATATTTGTGTGATGAGCGCGAATATTTGTTCCTGAGTCATGGATGTTTTCTATGTATTTAAGTATATATTTCTCTATATAAGTATTTATATCGTTGTCTAGTACCCATAGTACAAGCCTAGAGCTTAGTTTGGGACTAGGTCAATTGGTGTGAGTTTGTCCCAAAAAAAAAAAAAAAAAAAAAATGTAGATTAGTATTAGCATGGAACCAAAACAGAGAATTTCAGTGTTATTTGTAGAACCTCTGAAAGCTAAACATAACACACAAACACAACAAATATACAGCGTGCTACATGTAAGTAATTAAATTTGAATGTTTTGGAAATTGACGTAGATTATTCCAATTTTTATTAAAACCCAGGGTCTCTATTCAACAGGGTTAAAACCATATCGTTTTGGACATGTTATCGAATTGTCAACGTTTTTATAGCTCTTATTTACTTGACAGTAATGGCAAACGAGTTAAAAATAATAACAGGTTAAATACGATTTGGATTTTACCGCCTAAAATAAAAAAAAAGAAAGCAAAAAAAATTGTGACAAACAAAACCAAGAACAGATAAAAACGTACAAGGAGAAAATAGCCACGAAATGGTCCCAACTCAGCGTAATGCTGGCTTTAAAGTCAGCGCTGCTTTAATAGAGGTGCATTTTAGGCAATTTAATAAAATAATACGTTTCGTGGTACATTCACCGCAAAAATATAACAAGGCCTGTGCGCAAGAGTCGAGGATTGCCCAAGGGCACAATGCGTAGTCTGCAAATAATCGATTGCCTTTTATAAGGTAGACAGTACTAAGGGATAGAAGGTTAAAATGGTATGCCGCTAAGCAGCAGTTTTCGGATTGTTAGGTTCCGGTGTTGTTGGTACCCAGAAAAAGCCTGGAACTTAATTTGGGACTAGGTAATTATGTGAAATTTATAATTAAGAGCGCTCCTATGATCAGTCGAAGTCATAAATATGTTTACACTATTACCTTGTCTATTTAACTTCATGTTTAAACTGGCATATGAAATTGTCTCAGTGATTAAATTAACAAGGTTCTAAAGTGTAAACGAATTTTTGACGGTCAACAATACAAACGTCAATATGACAATAAATCCATCAAGCGCCAGGCTTTGTCGCTTTAAAATTTGTTTCAAATTAGGGTGTACCCCAAGTGTGCAAACGACACTCGACAAGTTAAGGCGACGCATACAATTTACGAGCAAAATAATTAATTCGGTGGCCGTCAGTAACCGTGTCGGCGCGTGGTTCTCATGACAATTGACTTAAGTCATCGTTGTAGTTGACAGGAGCTTTTATTCAACTTTACCTGGGCTATTCCGCGTTTATTCCATCTTGCTTTGATATCGTAAAATTGTTAACGTTATGACAGGCTCTTATTTACATCACAGTTATGGCTCCTCTACACTATCAGAGATTACAGATGATTACGTTCGAGCATGATCGTGTGGAGGGCATACTCGGCTGTACTCTCCGATCATAGTCTATGATCACCTGCGATCCGTGATTTCTCGTTTTTTCGGGAACGCATCAAAGGGGATCGCCGAGTGGTGCGTTGAGCTGCCCACACGATCACCGATCATTCATTCCACGGTGGACAATTAATTAAAAATTAAATTGTATTACATAGTTATTGTAACTAAATACTTCGTTTTATTACAATTAATGCTCAAGCACCATCATCCTTTTATCCTCTATTTAAATAAATAAAGCAGCAACACACTCCACGTCCATCTTTTACGCTTGCGGTTTGACAAACAACTTCGGGTGATCATGTTGATGCTTACACGATGATCGTGCCGATTATAAACGATCAGACCATCAACGATCACCACCAATTTTGTAGTGTAGGTATAAAAGTGGTCATAATGGCGAAAGTGATTACGATATTGAAACAAGACGGGCCCAACCAAAGTAGAATAACGACCATGTACCGGTGTATATGACATAGATTTAGTTTAAGCATGTCCTGAGTAAAATAACCACCATTACGTTTTCCGAAATATACGTAATTTGTTTTTCTATCAAGTTAGGTCACTTTAATAGAAATAAAATACTTAACAGTAACCAGTTTGGGTTTACCCGAGGTCGATCAACAATTGATGCGGCTTCTGTGCTCATTAAATATATATATAACAGTTGGGAGAAATCTTGTGATGCAGTAGGAATATTTTGTGATCTTTCTAAAGCTTTCGATTGCGTGGATCATTCGACCCTAATTTTAAAATTAAAACATTATGGATTGTCCAATAAAGCTTCAAGTCTCATGTCTTCTTATCTAAGTGATAGAACTCAAACAGTTGTTGTAAACAAAACGCAATCTGTTGGAGCTACAGTGAAATTAGGTGTGCCGCAAGGCTCAATTTTAGGCCCTTTTTTATTTCTGGTTTATATAAATGACTTACCACCAACAGTAGATAAACTTTGTGAGATTGTACTTTTTGCTGATGATACTTCATTAATTTTCAAAGTAGATAGAAAGTCCATTGACTACAGTAGGATAAACGCCACACTAGTTAAAGTACTTAATTGGTTTACTAGTAACAATTTACTACTAAATGCTAAAAAAACTAAATGTGTTAGGTTCGCTTTGCCTAATGTTAAACCGGTAGATTCTAGTATTTTTCTAAATGACGAGTGTCTGCAAATGGTAGATAAGGCAGTTTTTCTAGGCATAACCATAGATAAAAATTTGCAATGGAGTCCCCATATAGCGGTACTGGCAGGTAAACTAAGTTCGGCAGCTTACGCGGTTAGGAAAATTAGACAACTAACTAATGTTGAGACAGCTCGCATAGTTTATTATAGTTATTTCCATAGTGTGATGTCGTACGGTATTCTGGTTTGGGGTAAGGCAGCTGAAATACAAAGTATATTTGTCTTACAAAAAAGGGCTATTCGTTCTATTTATAACTTAAATTCCCGTTACTCCTTAAGAGAACTTTTTAAAGAAATTCACATCTTAACTGTAGCGTCTCAATTTATTTATGAGAATATTATTTATGTTATTAAAAATTTAAATTCTTTCACCAAAAATTCCGATGTACATAATCTAAATACAAGAAATAAAAATAAAATTGTTATCCGAAAATTCCGCGTCCGTAAAGTATATAAATCATTTGTTGGTCAATGCATTCATTTCTATAACAAATTACCTGACGAAGCTTTAACATTACCCTTTCCAGCACTTAAAAATTACTTAAAAAAGTCGTTAATATCTAAAGCGTACTATAGGGTTGAGGACTATCTAACAGATAAAAATGCTTGGCCTAAACCCGAAACTTAGTCATTAATAATTTGTAAAATTGCAAAGTTGTTTGTCTAGGGGACACCGTTGATGTGGGAAAGCATATCAAACTTTTATTTGGTTGTCCTGTGTTTTTTTTTTTTTTTCCTCTCCTCTCTTCCCCCCCTTGTCTCTCTCGTAATATTTTTGACATGTTTTCCTGCTGAACTACGCATGCTATTTGCTATTTGATATTATATTTAATTTAATATTTATTTCTTTATATAATGCTAGATTAAGTACTACCATTGTAACATGTTTAAAAAATGACTGACTGCTGAGTTTCTTGCGGCGTTTCTTCTCGGCAGTGGTCTCCTCTTGGGAAGCGCTGGTAGATTCATGACGTGTAAAAGTGCCCGTGCGGCCTACTTACTGAATAAATATCTTTTATCTTTTATCTTTTTAAACTAAATTCGGCCCTTATTACTTATCTAAATCTTTTCTTTTTTTGACAACAGGGGGGTTATTATGAAAAACACTCGCGGTCAAATAATTCGGGTCAGAGTGCGTTTTTCATACAAACGAGGCTATTTCGAAGCCTTGGTCCCTAGCCAGGGGTTGTTTTGAGTGAGGTTTAATGGTGGATACTCCAAGGTTCAATAGAGGAGGTCAAAAGTTCTTAAGATACCTAACTGATAGCACAATCAGTTGACACCACAGCGAGAGAGTTTGGGTCAGCATTTGGATTTCCTTACATTTTATTGTCATTTTAGATGATTTTCTGAAGATGCACAATTCCGGCGTTAGCCGCAGATTCAATCAGTTAGGTGTCCTAGGCACTCTGGAAGTCCTGTATCGATGCTCGGGGTATCCATCATCAGATTTCACTACAAGCATCCCCTGGCGAGGAACCAAGGCTTCGAAATAGCCTCGTTTGTATGAAAAACGCACTCTGACCCGAATTATTTGACCGTGAGTGTAGCTATGCAGTTCTATTTACGCTGAGAGAAAAGGATAGAGTTATGTAACTAGTATAACTCTGTCCTTTACGCTAACCGTAAAATGAATTGCATAGCTATGTCATAATAACCCCCCAGTAACCAAAAATCAGTACCCATTTTTTCATTATAAACCTCTTTGCATGAAACAAAAGAAAACTCATCCTTAATTTTCCAGGCATGCTCGTTCAAGCCTTTTGATTAAAGGTTAAAAGCGTACCACGGTATGATATTCAAAAGAAAAAGAGGGAATTGCCACTTCAACTACATTCAGGATTTATTATAGACGCATCAACGTGTCTGGATGTAATGGAAACAGCGTGCAGTGGTAAGGTTTGAGTTAGGAACTTAAGCGAGTATGAAGGAAAAATTATGTATCGTAAATCGGGGTGAGTAGGGATTAAGGGGTAAGAAGGAACACAATTTTTTTTTTTTATTGCATAGAGTAGACAAACGAGCACACAGGCCACCTGATGGTAAGTGAAAACTGTGACCCATAGACATTCGCAGTCACAAGACTGCAATGCAATCCTAAGACTGCAAATGCGTTGCCAATCCTGAGGACTAAGATGGAATGCCACTATGCTAGTCATTTCTGTTGTTTATTATAACTAAATATAGTATGACATCTGTTGTTATCTGTGGTTGTGTCATTTAAAAAAATAAAGATTATTCGGTAATGGAAAGTCGGTGTTTTAATAATTTCACCGGCTGTCTTATTCCCAAACCGGAACACAACAATGCGGACACTGCTGTTTGGCGGTAGGTTAATAGATAAGATGGTGGTAGCGATCCGGACGGAATCTAAAAGGAAGCATATGTCACTATTAGGTAAGAGTGAAATTATTTCCAACGTTAACGTTACTGTCCATTTAATACTTTGTTCTTATTTGTAACAAGTTATGACTTATTTTAGTTTGTGTCCCTTCTCACCCCTTAATCCCTATTCACCCCGTTTTACGGTAATCACTAATTCTCAAGACTACAATCACAAGACTGCGATCCTAAAACCATAAATGCATTACCATTTTCAACTCTGAGAACTAACATAGAATACTTCTACAACCGATGAAATTACTAAAATTTCACCGGTTATCTTAAAACACAACAATGTGAACACTGCTGCTTGGCAGTACATAGTACCGACAAGGTTCTATAACCACTCAAAATTAATAAGGTACGTCAAAGATATTTCGCTATTCCACTTTGGCAACTGATTTTAAGATTACTTTTATAACAGATAAGTAGCAGCAGAAGTAGGTAAACAGGTGAAATCACTAGCATAGAGGCATTCCATCTTAGTCCTCAGGGTTTGCAACGCATTTGCAGTCTTAGGATTGCATTGCAGTCTTGTGATTGCGAATGTCTATGGGTCACAGTTTCCACTTACCATCAGGTGGCCTGTGTGCTCGTTTGTGTTCTCTCAGCTATAAAAAAAAACAAAAATATAAATGCCCTGAACTAATTTATTTCGCTCTCGCCCAACACTTGTACCGCTAAGCACTTGTGACGGCATACGTACTCATGCGTACAACTCTCAGCGAAACAACGCAATTTCACGTCACTTTGCTACCCCGTTACAAAGAACTGCGACAGATGTTTGCACCCATTATGAGCATAAGCGCTAATTACGCAACGGGATTACCAACGTAGGTACCTGAAATTAAAACTTATGATTCATAGATGTAGGAAAACAAAGATCCCGTGTAGACAAATGTCAAGCGTACCACTTTTTTCTTCTGTGTACAACACAACTTGTAACCAATATTATTGATAAAGCGCACATCACTGTCTGCAAAAATTCAAAATATTTATTCAGAAAATAGGCCGCATGAAGGTTCTTTTAGACGTCGGTTATATAGAGTGAGTCTACCTGTCTACTGCAAACTTACGCACAATAATGCAGTCACACACTGACACACCTAAAAAGTGGTACACTTTTGAAATTCAATCTAAAGCGGTCATATATAGACGACTCTTTTTAACGAAGGGCATTTGTAATAGGTGCGAAGATATTCTATTAGCCGTTTTTATACTCCCTCTTTGCTTTCCTACCTTTATGTTATGACTACAAGTTTCTGGGACATTGCCGTTTGAGCAACATGATTCTGGCCAAATGTATAATTTTTCCAATTTTCATTTGCCAATAAAGTAATTCCAGTCGCAGTTGTTTTTTTTGTAGTAACAAGTCTTACCTAACCAAACCGATGTAAGTAGGTTATAAGCGGCTTTTATATTCCGGAAATAAAAAATAATCTTAGAAACCTCTTTTTTATGACATGACAATTTGGGAAATTACTTACTTATCAACTTATATTGACTTAAAATGTTACGGAGAACGGTAGGTTATTACTAAAACATTTAAAACTATTTTCTTGTTCATATGTTTTTGTGTTGACGACGTGGTTAGCCCAGTTGAATGCCTACAAAGCGGTCCCAAGTTTGACTCTCAGAAAGGGTAAATATGTGAGATAAGCGCGTGTTTGTTTTTGAGTCTTGGAGATTTAAGTATTTAAGTATGTTTTTCATAAACGCAATAAAAACCTATGTTAGTGATAGTATTATTTGTCTTTTTCTATCACATTAAAATGTCACAGTTATATAGATAAAGCATACTTTAAGCACACTTTAACTATTGCACGTTTATAAATGAGAGGGTAAGGTGTTAATCACGTTACAGGCGTTATGCGAAAAACAATGAAGCATCTGTGAGTAATCATTTACTATTATAGGAATAAGCCTAATTTTTGATGTATCTTAATATAAAGTTACAGAACGTTGAATAATAAATATAGGTATTTAAATTATCTATGTAGACCCAGCGAACGGGAAGAAAAGAGAAAATTTATTAATGTATGGAGAAGAATTCCTTATATGCAAAAAAGAGGCTTGTCTTAGAAAATGTATGAAGGCAGATAGTTACTCGTCTATCTAAGCGGAACAATATTTTTTCTAGCCTCCCGGCTATTGCACGCACTCACTTTAATTTATTTATTAAATTATTCAAAGGCTCATAATACAAGTAACATAGTTACATAATAAAACATAGGATAATAAAGTCTTGACTATAACTCCGAACTATGTAGATGTGAGCTTAGTAAAACATAAAATGTTACATAATTTGATCAAATGCTGGCTTAACCAGCAGAACTATTATCATCATTAATTTTGGCAGGAATACTATATAACCCCCCCTCCCCAAAAAGAGGGGTGCTATACTGCCCTCCTACGAAGAAAAGGCGCATGTGCAATTAATTCATAGAAACATATTTAAACCTTCAAAGTTTATAATAAGGTTGGATGTGCAAAACAATTCATATAATAGATGCATTTTTTCTCCGTAGGAGGGCAGTGTAAGGGTTCTCCCCAGACCTATCGACGCGGAATCGGCTTGAGCCGGCAAAAATAAGTTTTATGTCCACGCAATAAGATCGAAAACGAAGTCGTTCCGTTCGCAACGCCGAGCCGGGCCGAGCCGAGCCGAGCGATACCATTTTCACTCTTACTGCACGGACATAATTATTTTTCTTAACGGCCCAAGCCGATTCCGCGTCGATAGGTCTGGGGAGACCCTAGGTATAACGTGTGTATGTGTGTGTCTGTGTATATGTGTGGCTTTGTATCTGTCTGTGGCATCATAGCCACCAAATAGATGGACCAATTTGGACGTGTTTTTAGGGTTCTGTACGCAAAGGGTAAAAACGGGACCCTATTAATAAAACTCCAGGTCGCCCGTCTGTCTGTCCATCTGTCTGTCCGTCTATCTGTCCGTCTGTCTGCCTGTCACCGTGATCTCATGAGCCTTAGTAGCTAGACAGTTGAACATTTCACAGATGATGTGTTTCTGTTGCCGCTATAACAAAAAATACTAAAATCAGAATAAAAAATATATTTAAGCGTGTCTCCCATACAACAAACGTGTTTTTTTTGCCGTTTTCTGCTCGATATTAATAACGCCAACGGTAGGCTTGAAATAACTACAGAATAATTAAATTTAAATAAAATAAATATTTATTATAAAAATCCCATACAACAAAGATGGTTTTCTTGCCGCTTTTTGCGTATTGTATAGATAATGGTACGGAACCCTTCGTGAGCGAGTTTGACTCACACTTGATGATTCTTAGCTAGATTTTTTGAAAATCGGTTTGGCCGTTTATGAGATATCAGCTCTCAAAGGACGGAATGGCCATTAAATCAGGGTTTTTTATTTCAGAAATTGTTATAATTTTTGATGCTAATTAACTGTATATCCTTCATTATTTTAAATGTGATTCTTTATCTTAGCATTACTTTGTGATATTTGGCAATATTTTTAGTTATCTTCTTTTATCCTCTTCTTTTCATGTCGATGGTTTCACTACGACTTTATCCGCAAAAGAGTATTTAGGCGTCCATTTTCTAATATGGTTGTATGAACACAAGTAAGCACCACGTGTAGAAGTAACAAACCAACACAGTAGGGTAACAAGCGGCACGGTAATAGTAACAATCCGTTTCTACCCCAAACGAAGCAATTGGTTTCTCTACTGCTAAATACGATGCAGATTCCCACTGGAATCACTGAATTAATTTACGAATTGTAAGCTTTGTTTAAACTTGCACAAAAGCTCCAACACACCCAAAGCTAACTACAATAAGCGGATTAAGTCTAATAAAGCAGTTGGCAAATTAAAAAGACTCAATTTTTTTAATGGTGCGTTCTAATTGTAAAAATATCATCTCCGCTTATTTACAGCTTAACTACTGTACAACTATTGTACAGTGAACCAATTTGATTCCTAAGCGATGGTTGTAAACCAAACGTAAGAGACTCCTTATGGTTTGGTTGACAACGTCACGTTGACATAGTCCTTATTCGCCTAGGAATCAAATTGGTTGACTGTACTTGTATGAAATGTAAATAAAACAATCGTAGGGCATCTTGTGTGTGTACTACCGCCATACTCAAAAACATTTAAAAGACAATTAAGTCGATCCATTTTCAAAGTTGTGTATAAAAAACATCATATACGACGCATAACTTCAAACTAGAAAAACGCGATATTCGCAAAACATGATATTTACAAATAGTCGGGTTTTGTTATAAAATCTTAGGTAGGTTTAGGTTATGTTAGATTTATAGCAGGCCCGGAGGACCAAACTACCCAGAAATAGGAACTCCGGGGTAGCGTCGACACTGTCTAATTCATGTTTTAATAATAGTTAAGTTTTGCCAATGTGATGTTTTGCTACTAAGATGATTTGCAAATGTCATATTTTGCGAAAATGATGTTTGCTTTTATGATATATTTTAGAATATCATGTTTTGCGAATATGATATCCAACGACGTAGGGCCTCAAACGTTATAATATGTATACCAGATATCCACTTGTTTTGTATCTGAAACAATTTTCCGTAAAGTAACCAGTAACTGAATAGTTAAATAACGGGCCGTTCATAAACTTCCCTTAAGCGAGAAATTTAACACCAAAGACGGACCTCGACGGTGTTATCATAGTTTATTCCGCATGCTGTTACCAAACGTTACATGGCTTCGAGACCAACAAACATTGACCTTCCTCGCCTCCTACATTTTAATATTAAGAGATCCTTCAGGAGAAGGATCGGTAGGAGTAAGGGGTCTTGTTACACTGGGGAGTACTTGGCCGGTTCAGTAAGGAAACGGCTTTATGGCTGCCACTTTGACCGCATCGTTCGTAAATATGGGTGATGGTCGATTTTACGCTTCGTGCAAGATTTGATGCACATGTAATATGTTGAATGGAAATAGAGATTATATTAGGACATTTAAACAAAAATATCGCCATCGCTGTACTGTGTTGTTTGTAATAAAATGAGTACAGATGTAATGAATAATCCTTTCCCACCGTTTTAGGCCGATAACTTCGTATTTATCTTGCTGTCTCAGTTGGCTTATTGATGGGTACTGAAGCTAATTGAAAAAGCTAGATAAATACGAACTTATCCGACAAAAAACGATGGGAAAGGATTATTCACTACATCTGTACGTGATTTAAACTTAAACGTGTTCCATAACGAAAGAATCAAGTTACCAAAGCTCTTCTATCATCAAACAAAGGATAGCAATACAGAAAACCACGTCATTTGTTATTACATTATTATTTGTTATTTTGTCATTTGTTATTTGTTGTTTTGTAGGTAATTGGCATTTTTTTCTACTTAATGTTTAAGAATGGTGTTCACCGATATACTAGAATTAAATCTGCATTAAAACTCATATTACCTGGGGGCCTAATATGGCTGCGTTTATCACGAGACAAATTTTGGATAAGGCATCCGTCACGTTCTGACACGTACACGTGTCAAAAAGTGACGAATGCTTTATCTACATTTCACATAGACGCAGCCATACTAGGCTCGCTGGAAACATTTTAGGTTAATTTTGTGGTTATATAAAACAAAATCGCATATCATAAAATGTCTGAAAAGTTAAGCAAAGCCGCGGTTGCAGTGCAGTTTAGGGTTCCATTGGTTCAACGAAATAAGAATATTAAAAATTAACACAAAAAACTAACACTACCAAACGAGACTTAATCACGTAATAAATAAGATTTATTATGACGTTTTGCCTGTGTCACGAGAAACGATTATTCTGTGTAAATATCGTGTTAAGTAGTTTAAGTCGATGTATTTCAAAAAACCTGATAACCATCATACTACTCATTCATTCGTATCAAATGGAAGAAGAATGCTTCTAAATAATTCGATACAGATCAGTTAATTGGTTCCTTTTATTCCTTTTCCTTTTTTTGATAGATTGATTGATCAATTTAAATCACTCCATTCAATTTATTGTCGAATAATATCTTAAACATTTGAATCTGATCGTAATTAAAATCAAAAGATTCTCTTACGATAAGAATAATAATTATCAAGTCGATCATTGTGACCTTGTTTAATCGTTGCATCTATATCTTTATCGCGTATCAAAAGGTTTAGAAAGTAAAATTGTAAAGTGTGTTTTTTATCCACAATATTCGGATTTCCAGGGGCCGTATTATGGACGCCATCATCACGGTGGATAAATCATCCACCACTCTCCCACTTATATACGGGTCAGAAAGTGACAGATATTTTACCCACATCGATAAACGTAGACTTATAATATTAGTCCATGCGGTGCATTTCACTAGTTAACTTGTAAACAATAGGGAATATGCAATTGAGCACGGATTTTTGAAATAAATTTTCTCAAAAAAATATGAAAAAACTGTAATAGAGATCACCAAATGTGAAATTAAAATTAAAATCGGTCAAGAAATACAGATAATATAAGCATTTTAAACTGCAAATTAGACCGGGAGATCCGAAGTGCACTTTGACGTCATTGTAACAGCTTAAGTTGAGCATATAAACTTAACGTAAAATTCTGTTGAGCTAGAAAGAGATAGGAACAAATCTTTGTTGACTTATATCTTGGTCATTGCTATAGCTATTAAAAAAAACATGAATATTCCGTATTGTACTGAGCGAACTAATATTATAAGTCTAGTGAGCTTCGAGAAGGGCATGCTTCTATGGTTCAGTCATATGGAAAGGATGGATGAAAGAAGATTGACGAAAGAGATATACAGATCGAAAGTGAATGAACGGGTCGGAAGGGGCCGCCCTAGGCGTACTTTTTCGAGTCAAATCGGTGACATACTGGAAAAGGGCCGAATCTTAAGTACCCGAAACCGACGTGCGTGCATGACTCGATGTATGAATGTGGAAGAAGCGAAAGAAATTTGTCAAGATCGTAGCAAGTGGAAAGAAGTGGTCTCTGCCTACCCTTCTGGGAAACAGGCGTGATTTAATGTAAAATGAGCTTCGAGAAATGGAGGCCACGCACCCTGTACGAGTGCACGGATCTGCCCATTCTCGTAAAAATTCAACGATGTGTATGAAATTCGAAAGCCGTGCTAGGCCTGCGTGAGATATGGGATACTCACATATAGGGTTCCTAACGACGCAGTGGGCCTATAGGTTATAGGTTAGAGCGGGCTTGTTTTCCGTAACTAGACGACTCAATTTATACGAGTACCTACACTTTTTTTGCGTGCTGGGTTGCAGGCCTAATTAACAGTGTTACTACTGCGTAACATCTATTTGATTAGTGCGAGTATTTGTGCGAGTATTTGGACGTATTATATTTATTAAACAATTGATGTATCTCTAAGTTAGTTTGAGTAATTTAAATTTAATTTAAAAAAAGGGCTGTGTATTTTTATTAAAAAGGCAAAATAAAACAATACGGTTCATTGAGGCAGGGAAAACACGATGTCAAACGCAGTGTCGTTTCAAATACATAGGTTTAATAGAGACGTGTACAATATTTTCATTTCTATTATACGGACAGTATATCTATTATACTTTTTATAAGTGGATGAAATTGCCAAATTGCCTTAAATGGAATTGCCATCCCAACGGAGAACAAATATTTTACAAGAGAATCGGTATTTTTTTTCCATATTTATCTTGTTAATTACTAGATGGAATAATCCTGTATAGCCATTTACGAAATTACTAATTTTTTTACTTGTTACTTAATAGTTTCATAAATTCTGTAGCTCGGCCTAGAACACTATGGAAATGAAGGCGTGAGTTTATGTATGTATTGTTGTATAATTTTTTTTTTATTTTTTATTTAAGACTAGCTGTTGCCCGCGACTCCGTCCGCACACAATGAGATATAGTTATTAGTTATTATAGTTATATATAGTCATTAGAACCCTACATTATCCTTGATGAACATAGGTTCATCAAGGATAATGTAGGGTTCTAATGGTGAAAGATTTTTTCAAATCGGTCCAGCCAGTAGTATCTGAGCCTTTTCAATGCAAACCAGCAATCAATGAATCTTTCCTCTTTATAATATTATTATTAGTGTAGACAGTATAAATTCGTGACTATAGCAAAAATCATTAGTTTGCTCTTATCGTAGTCGAAATGAAAGGAGAATGTACTTTTGAACTTTAGTCGTCCTCCTAGCGTTCGTTCAGCCTAACCCACTTATTCATAAAAGCTAGCTAAAGTTTGCTTCAAATATGCTCTGCCTTATCTGTCATTGCGACATTTGAATTTGTTAGAAAGAGACAAAGAATACTTTAACAAAAAATGTTTTACTCTCCGTTTATGTAAGGGGGTAAATATCTCGGATGTAATTAGCCACTTTTAACCCTTGGTTTAAAATCTACTGTTAAGCCCAATTTGGTTTCTAATGTTTACCGGTGGTAGATTCAAGTATGTCAAACAACGTTTTTTAATATCACCTACAAAATCATGGATTATTTTTACATATTCCTGGGCTATCTATAAAGTATTAAAAACATAAACTATAAAAGAGTAAAAACAACTTAAATTGCTATTTCAGAACTTGGGTACCGTACTTTCTTATTTATTACAAGGTAGCCACGCCTGGGGGTTTAACGAAGCGTATACTTAAATTCGAAGACACCGGTTGAACTTTTATCGTCGCTAAATTATACAGAACCCGATCAAGCTATAATTTGTATTTGTTTTGCGAATACCAGTTATATAAAAGTTGTATTATAGTTACATTAGAATGCTCAAAGCTTTTTCATGACATTTAACTTCCCGTGACGCGACTCTTATTACTATATCGTATTAGGGGCAGTAAATGTTTTAAAAAACAAAAACCCACGTTCCAAAACTTTTTTTTTAAATAGTAGTTACCTATAGGTCAGTCCTATCCTCACGGATTCCCTCATCAGATTCAGATTTGGTGAAAATGGGACTACCTCGGAAGTTTTGAAAGGGTCCATAATATGACCGAGAAGTCTATTAGCCGCTCAATATTTAAGAGTATATCTGTAAATATTTTGTCATGATAAACAATCATTGTAATTTGCTTAAATGTAATATTAATATTAATTATTATTTCCTAAATTATTTCAATGTTAAATAGCTTTAACTGGATCAAAATCTTTAAGTGATACTAATAAGAAGTGGTATTTGATTAAAAATAATCTGCAATTGTGCTGCCATCTGCGTAACTGTTAAATGCGGAGTTGTTAAGTTTTAAACGGCAGTCGATCCCGAAATATTGTGTTATTTAACATAGTAATATTTGCAAGTTAAAAGGTTGTTTCTTTTAAAAAAAAAAACGTCGGTCCTGTAGGGTCTATTAAATCGGTGAAAATACATATAAAAAAACATACAGTGAAACGTATAACCTGCTCCTTTTTTGAAGTCGGTTAAAAATACGTCAACGGGGGACAGACCGTCAACCATTAAAACTCGCCCCTACGGACCGTACTTGTATATTCCGAGTAAAATCTTAAGTAAAAAGTTTTAGCTTAAGGGCACTCAAATAGTAGATAAGGATTACCTCCAGAAATGTTTCGTAAGTCGTAAAGCAGACCCTACCTTGTTTTTAAGATACAGTAGCTCAAGTTTAAGGTCAGCACAGTTTCATCTCAAGGACTTTAAATTCTTGGCTGAAGTTCAATCTTTGTTACTCACTGGCAAAGAGAAAAACAAACGTAACGCTGGTTCATATATAGGTAAAATAATTAAAGTATAGGTATTTTTACATATAAATAGTTTTTAGTTAAAAGGAAGGGTTATGATTTTTGCAGTACGTATGTACGAATTTGTTTTGTGGTCATACATTTTCCACAGTAGCGTTCAAACTATGTAGATCAATTTTGACGAATGATAAAATGTGAAGACAATTTTACCACGTCTAAATTATCTTGCTTTCGTGAAACTTTAATTATAGCTTGAAAATGCGATGATTTCGTGTGATTTTTGCAGTTTCTTACCATTCCTACAGAAATTACATTTTTCGATAGCGGTCATCCTAAAAATCAAGAAACTGCGGCTCTGTTATTTTTAATTCCTGTAATATTTTAGAATACCTATTTTTTTAGTTATCAAGTTGACATTTGTAAACTTTAATGACCGACTAGCTTATGGCCCTCGTACTTAATGAAAAAGAAATAAAAACTCACTTCTATATCTGTCATTGTCGTCAAATCAAAGTAAACAAACGGTTCAATTCAAATAAATATATTCAAGTAAAAGATAATAACTTGCGAGTTTAAATTGTGCCGTCGGAGTGTAGGAACAAGATTTTAGGGCGTGCATTGTCAAAATGAAGTAGCTTAAAAATCGCTCGTATAATATCTGGGCTCGCTCGATAAACCGTTTGATAAAAAGCAGCACCTGTGCGTTCGTTTATAGAAGGCAGTATGATTTGCGATCGACGTAGTGTAAAAACTTTTTTGAACAGTTTGTTCGACGTGCCAGTAGGCAGTGTGTCTCATGAGTAATTCTCAGTTTAATACCGTTCATTGTACCCTGTTACTAACTACCATTCCCCGTGCGTAATGCCCGACTATTTATACAGCACAAAGGTTATTATCCCATGAGATCAGTCCAGATTCACATTATAAGTAGAAAGACATAAAAATTACGCCAGTGTAAAGATTATGCTTGTAAAAATCGTTTTTAAACCTCATTATCAACAATCGGCCTGCTTTAAGTGAAAAATGTCGGTAATTGTTTACGATTCGATAAACCAGGTATTATAATATTGGTGTAAAATAATACAGTTGATAATTTAATTTCAGGTTCTTCTCTACATTGCACTAGCTTCTGCCCGCGACTTCGTGCGCTGAAAAGCGGCCTTTGTGTTGACAAGTAGCCTTTGTGTTAATCCAGGGTTACGCTAACTCCATTCCAATTTTCATTCTAGCACACACACGCACACACAAACTTTCACATTTATAATATTAGTGTGATAAAACAAAGACGCTTCCCGCCGTCTGTCCCTCTGGGTGTACGTTTAGATCTTTCAAACAACGTAATGGATTTTAATGCGGTTTTCTTCAATAGAAAGAGTGACTCAAAAGGAAGGTTTTGAGGTTTTAGGTTTAGCGTTAGAAGGGAAAACTTTTAAAAACGAAAACTTTTCGTAATATAAAACGTCTTTATTGATGAAAAAACCACTTTCTCAAAATTTCAACAACTTCAACAACTAAACACAAATTATGTTAGAATGTGTGTTGAGCCAATATGTGTGTGTTGTGACGGTGATGCAACCCTATTTGGAAAATTATCTATTAGCACATTAATTGATATTGATTAGCTATATAAACATAAACATTTAATTAATTTTAGTTTATTGCTCAGAACGACATAATAATATAACACGATATAGTGGAACGGTTTCAGGATATTTTGTCTTGTATTGGTTACTAATCTTGCGAAATTTCTTTCGAATCCTCTTTAAAAACAGAAATAACTCGATTTTTAGGGTTTCGTAACAAACAAGGAACCCTCATTATTTTACCATGTCCGTCTGTCCGTTTATGATCCTCCGCTAGAAAACCTGCTTTTAAATATAAATAACCGTTTAAGAACTACGTTGCCACATTTACACACAGACACACATAGCAGTCAAACTCATTACTCATAACACACCTAGTTTTACGTCGTCGGTTAAAAAGCTGCCGTTTCGTCTTTCAAATGTCTAATTTCCATGTCACTCAAACGCTCGATACAGTTCCGCACCTGTACGGGGTGAATTCGCAAACGCCACGTGCTCAGTAGCCCGTAACGCGTTTCAGCGTAACCGGAGCAATCAAAGTTGTAATTAGCAACTAGTGAAACAGCAAATTAAACGTCCTTTCATGTGACAAATTTACGCGTCTGACGGCCATATTGCGCGCGTATTCTTGAGCGTAGTTCGGTTGCAAATTTTGAACGTTGTGGCAATGTTTGCGATATTAGTAGTTCTTGAACATTTTTAAACCTTTTCTTTTTTAGTTGTTCAACGACAGGGTTAGCCTGCGAAATAAGCGGTTACGGGATCGATTCCCGGCATGGGAGAATATTTGTGTGAGCGCGATTTAAACTTTGATCCCGACTTTGGATTTTTAATTTTTTTTTGTATGTAAGTTTGTTTATCGTTGTCTAGTAGTATAAGTCTAGAGCTTAGTTTGGGACTAGATCCATTCTTCTGAGATTGTCCCCTAATATAAAACAAAGATAAGCAAAGTTAACTCTTTTTGTACGTAAGAGCTTCTCCAAACTAAAATTGTCGAAAAAATATACTTTGAAAAAAAGTTAACACCTATATTATATAGCAAACGGTTTCAGAATATAGACCTGTGCAACGTGTCGGCATTTAAATTAAGCAAATGAACATTCGAATTTTGAATTTTGGAATTGAAACCACATTTGAAGTTCATCCGTGACTTATTGACAGATTGATTTATTTTGTGAATGGCCAGTAATTTATCGGTTAATGAAGCTTTAAATTCATTTGCAAATGAGCCACCGTTTTGGACAAATATTACCTATTTCACTGTTTATTTTCCCGGTTGGATTAATTACACCTATCCAGCCTCATGATTACATAAATGTATGAAGTCTCTCCTTATTTAGCGCCGCAAAAATGGCAGGCATTTTCCTTCTCCCAGCCGATCTTTTATTTATTAATCCTATTACCATTATTTTCTTAGGAGATGGAACAGAAATACGTCTCGGAAAAGAAGATATCTGTTAATCTGTCTGTTAGGTTGAAAATTGGAGGCACACGCACACCGCTGTTTTAATCTTACACCAATTCTGTTTTCTACCTTTTGTTGAACGGACTATCGTGGTGGTCCATTCAATTCGGCAACCCGAAAAAGGATAAATGAATGGGCAAAATAATTGATTTGTTTTTTTTGCATTGCATCTTGAATGTCAGGCTAAAATTTAAGATCAACGTGACCAGAATTTTAAGTTCAATAGAGAAGCTTGTATATATTAAAATGCAGCAAAATCGTTTGAATCGCGTTTCCCACATTCACAGCAAACCTTTTGATGCAAAATAGCCTTATAATCATTTGTGCCTCTGTTTTACATTTTTCTATTCACTTTTTCGTTTTGGTTAAAAATTAATCCGAATAAAACAAACATACTGATTATTTTTTAAATAAATTTATATAAAATGTTGGTCTCGGTTTTTAACATGCGCCAGTTGCAACGATCTTTGATTTAAAATTGCGTAAAATACTCTCTAAAAAATTTAAGTCATGAAAATAATAAATGCATATTCCGTAGGCGGGACTTTCACTTATATACATTTTTAACCGACTTCTAAAAGGAGGAGGTTCTATGTTCGGCTGTATGTACTTTTTTATTATTTATTATTCGAATAGGTACGCGATACGTCTGAAATTATGTATGTTAGTTTGCGTATGTTATTGTTTTCGATCCAACACGTCCCGGCCTACTTATTAATTTAGTTAGATTGAAGCAATCGTCCAACGTGTGTGGTGTAATTTGCAGTCTCAGGATTGCATTGCAGTCTTGTGAATGCGAATGTCTATGGGTCACAGAGTCCACTTACCATCAGGTGGCCTGTGTGCTCGTTTGTCTTCCCTATACCATAAAAAAAAAATAAAAAAAATAACGTTAATTTGACGAAAAGTGGGCCCCGCCGTCGTATTCAGGCAAAAAAATCATGTTTCAATGAAGGATCTAGAGTATGAACCTATTTTTATAAATGCTTTGTAGAGAGTATGCGAGTGTCGTACAGTATAAGTTATAATAAGAAAGAAAATGGTGCTGGTATTTTATACTCCAGGAGAGTTTTAACTTTAAACTTTTGGTTTATGTTGTTGTCATGAAACGGCAGAAATTACTGAGGAGTGAAGACGATGACAGAGCCCTGTCGTGTTTTTAGTGATGGATATGCCCTAGATTTACGTTACTGTTTCCGGCTGTTCCGGATACGCCATTGTACAATGATAATAAAAGTAATTTTTCAAAAAATATTGTAGGTATTTTGTTTAAGTAATGAGCAATAATCAAGCTGCACTAAAAACTTTTTTTTTATTAGTAACTAGTTGTACTAACGAAGTAACTTTGGGGTACTTACTAAATAACTATTAACAGAACTAAAATTAAATAAGATCAGTGTTTTCTAGCTGCACTGATTTGCGATTAAAAAAATGCGGCGCAAATCTCGTATAGCTGACTATGGCTGCCAATAGAACCGTCTAACAGAGTTTGACCCAAAACTGTTAAAAAACCGAACGTCACGACTCTCTGCCCTAATTAATAAAGACAATAAGATATACAGTTGCTGCAGACATGCTATTTATACAGAGGCATAACGCATATGCAATAGCGTTCAGTAAACAAGACGCCAGCAATTACCCGATCGATATCGATGCCGGCTATTGAAGGATTCCCACAGTTACAATATTAGTCCCGGAATAGACATCGATTTGTTTGACGTCGATGCGATGCGATGATAGATCGAGAATATTCCTGGAGTTGGAACTTCATAAGAATGTTACTTGTTTATGTTGTGATGAAAGGGACTGCTTGGTAGTTAGATAGGCTTCTGCTGCGGCGTTGAAAACTTGTTCTTTCGTTAGACCTATGTTTTCCGATTCCAAATTTGAGTTGTTGACTTATGATTTGAAAAATTCGAGTCTTTTGTTTGAATCTCTTTTGTTTATTGTTAAAGAACAGTTGAATCATATCGCAAAGGTCAAGCAAGTCAATTTTAATAATTATGCACAAACAAACAATAACTCATTACGCATGGAATCATGTGCAATTATGCACTTGTCTCACTGACCCACAGTTCACTCCGCGCTTATGCATTCCAATAGTATATCTTCTGTCATTCATACTTAACACTTCACAATACTAATACGACCTATTTACCTTTTCAACATCCGAAGTTTGTACAACGAAATGAAAGCGAGGAGAATTCTCGAACGAGAAAATGATTGAGCATGATAGGCCCCGTTTTAAACGCGCAAGTCATCTCGTTACAAAGAGAGATTAAACTCACTGCCCACTAAGTTTCAAATAATCCCTAAAATAACAAAACAAAAGGAAGCGATCGTTACACTGAGAAACTTTTTCAATATCGCTCGACAACAATGGACCGCGTTTCTTTTTTATTCGCGCGGCCCAGGGAATAAATTCCGTATCAAATTTCTCCCTGGATAGCACTAACGATATATCTTCCGGACTTAAAGACCGAATCGCCCATTGAATTTACGAAAGAATGAGCACGGGTCGTGAAAAGAGAATAAAATTCATAATGCACTTTTCATTTCTACAGTAGCTTAACGCACGCATCTTACGCACACTCTAAAGGACAGTACGGAAATAATCTGTGTGTAACGTCCCATATTCTGGCTCATCTCGGCTGCTCTTCTGTCTCAATTTTAGGCGAAATTCTATCGTCGGTCCCCGGGGTGAAAGTCGGTTTTCATAGTTCACGCACGACGCTTTGGTAGGGCGGTCGTCGCGTAAGCTACGGGCCACGTGCTCGTCGACAACTTGCGCTTAGTTCTTCTCGAACAGTGTGGGAGGTTAGTCCGCTACATGAACATATCCGTCTTATGTCATGCGCTTTAGCAATCGTTTCGTGCGGAAAACGGTTTTCTGCCGAACTGTCAGAGTGTGCGTGTGCTCCACGTGATTTTGACAGTCGAATCGACTTATAAAAAGCCGGTTGGTGAACACTATCTAGCGATGTTGTGCTCGGACAGGCGTTAAGTGTTTATGTACTGATAAGAGCTTTGCCGGTTAATGAACGATCTAATCTGAATAACAATGCATTTGTGGTAATTAATCGGGATTGTTTTGGAAGTGTGATCGAGAACTACTATAAGTTGCTGACATGGAGTTGTTTTGGTGAGTTATTTTGTTTATAATGTAACTTAATTACCATTCGTTACGGTCTTATGGGCTTTCATTATTTACATTGATAAGAGTTGACAACGTGTTGAATGCGTCCTGTATTCATAACCGTTTTGTGCTTTGTAATGGAGTTATTTTAGTCGTCTGCATATTCGTGCACCTATTGTGGTTGCACAAAGATATTATCATTTGTGCGCATGCTCGTTACTATGTCAACAAACTATGTTTATGGGATGCGTTATGTGCGTGCGGTTGAATCCTAATGTGGTTTAGTTACAACGAGTGCAGCTGAAATATATATTGAAATATTTCTGACGCCTGCTTTGTATTCCGTTCAGGCGCTTTCGATCGATGCCTCGGAACTCGGAACGGGTAAGACTGGTTGCGAACTTACGACTTTTTTAAGTCGTAAAGGTCGATCTTTATTATTGTTTACTATGCCACATGTAAACTTGGTGATGTATTTAACCGAACTTAACATTGTTTTTCTGTTATTAACTGAATGTGACCTGATTTTATCAACACATTAGTTAGGTACCTACGGATGTTGCAGTGGTAATCTGAGACTAATCGAATATGTGTTTCTTTAACTACGTTTTAATAGAAAAGATGTTTCATTTGCTGTAATATTGGCGTTAAAGTAAATAAAATCGCTGTTTCTATGTTTCTTTCGGCTCTAGAACTAGAAAACAAAACAAAACCAACATTTATCGCTTGTTTCGCTGCTATCCTAGTTAAAACGTTCGCTCGGTGCTTAATTTTTATTACGTGACAACCAATTATGATAAAATATTTCTCTTAAACTGGGCCAATTGATAATCGAACGCGTGTGAGCGACCTTAACCACATCAACATACATTCCCGGGTAAAAGGATGCAAATTGCGTTCGATCGGTTTAATTTCACATGAAGAGGATTATTATGCTGCTAAATGCTTATCGGAGCGCTCGCGTTGAAAAAAGTAAAGGCGTCTACATTCTTGCAGATTTCATTGAAGAACTGGTTTTGGTTTCCGACTGACTTAAAAAAGGAGGTTCATTATAGTATGTTTAAATTTACGCGATTATCTCAAAAACTACTGCACCAAAGTGCAAAATTCTTTCGAGAATATTGTCATATTTTACTTCTGAAATTATTCAAATTATACAAAGTAATATTTCAATAAAAGGCTTAAAACAATGAACCAACTTCAAAAACACTGGTAGCAAGATAGTTGGAGTAAAGTTAAGGCTATGAAATAGGCTTGCCACGGTTAATAAAATATTAAAAGGCATGGGTTCTTGCGGCTGCGCAAAAGGCACCGCGATGTGCTTTTGTTCCACTTCACATTTCTGTTGGCCTGGTACTTTTACAATGTTTGATTAGTAAGTTAGAGGTCGTGGGTTTGATTCCCGAAGTAATTTGACAATGTCAATAGGCAAGTTTTTTTTTTAATATTTCTTTAGTTTACGTCGTAGCCTGATTGTGTAAAAGGTGGTACATAGAATTAATTCTTGGTGAGTGTTCAAGAATGCAACTTGAATACTTGATAACCTAGGATATAGGGTATTTTTGACTCATATGTACCTACGTACTAGCTTCTACCCCTGACTTCGTCCACATGGAAGTAAGGAATAATTTGCTATACCTCCGACAAGAACAATTTTTTTTTGGAATAGTGTCTAAATTATGTCATTTCAAATTTCATGCCCTTCCGTCAAGCTGTTTTAGCGTGAAGAGGTAGCAAACCTAATGTTACCTTATACACACGCACACATACGACCTTTTTCGTTTTTACTGTAAATAGTATGATGTATTTATGTTGATTACAGACCTATCGTGAGATTCATCATATCGTTGAGAGTATCACTACTCTTCACTGTGGCAGATTTTAAACTTAATTCAGTGTATTAGACAAAAAAATATTAAACACCATCGTAGTAAGTATTTAAATAAATGGCTTTAACCAGCAACGTAGATATTGACATAAAATATCAAAATACTTGCAGAAATGTTTATTTTGTAAGATTTCTATGCGTTAGCATTTTTGAAAACGGTTCTAACGATTTTGATACCTAATAGGGATAAGGCTTTTCTAGAAAATTATTTAAAAACATAAGCCGCTCGACACTTGGCCTCCCAGGAACTTTATTATAATATAAACACACTCTCAAAACCATAAACATAGATTTGCGACGACAATAACGTTAACTTCGCACTTCGTTTACTCAAATATGACTTACGCTATAAGCAGTAAAGAAAAGCTGTTAGGAAATCGTGGTGGCGCAGGCGCAGTACCATTACTGTGTCACCTGCAAGTTCACACCGGTTCAAAGAAGTTCAACTACGATTAAAGTCTGGCATGTAGGAAGACATGGTTGGGAATTAGTCAAAGGGGTATTATTGTTGTATCGACTACGGGTTTCCTATCTTTAGTTCGAATTTTCGTTCACAACTGTTTCATATCGGGCGAACTACTAGTTTTTGTCATGTTTAGGTTATCTTGAGGCATCTCTGTTCTAGAACTTTCAAAAACCGACGATTTAGGTCCAATAATTTCGTAGCCCAAACAGAAATCTTAAATGATGAGCCACCTGTGAAGCCTCTCATATCGTTAGTGTCGAGTCAACATAAATAAATAAATTAAATTAAATAAAATTCTAAAAGCTAAATTATAATGGCAATAAAAACCCTCTTTGATTTGTAAAGGGTTCCGTAGCCAACAAGATAAGTTCATCGGTTCCTAAGTTACAGGTGACTAAAATATTTATCCCTACTCAAAATTATTCAAGATAGTCCCAAAGGAAAAAGCTTAAGCTTTTGATTTTTAGAAATAATATTTTGTTGTGTTTGTGTTTACAGTAACGGTGGCGGAATCCTAGACTAAGAATGGTCCGGCAGACTCTTACCCGGTTTTTTGTGTTAGAAATTACAAGTGAACATCCTACGCCTGCATTCAGGGTTCCTCAGTGAGAGCAATAAAAACTTTCGTAAGATGGCGTTGAAAACCTTCAGCAACATGTGGGAACACGTATTCACATTCAAATCAATTTATACCACTTCGATTAAAGCCGTGGGCATAAAATCATTGTGCTGTCATCCATATAAACATCGACTGGCAATAAAAAGCGTTCGGAAGGAAACCCGGCTTCCAATTGTCACCCCACCTACTCACGTCCGCGGTTTATTCAACATCAGTGTTATTACTCTACGATACGAACGAACTTGGATTTTGGGATCGACATCTCTCAATAAAAATCGTCGAAGAAGTATTATTTTGCTAGCCGAAGTCGTCTTGCGTCCCGTCGTAGGCTTTAAGTAGAATTAGGTTAAAGTTACAGCGACCTAAGTCAAAATAGTTCGTCCACAAAGACGTTGTTAAGTACAAAACATCGTTTTTGGCTAATGAATGCACCAATGAAAAGTGTTAATTTAAAACATATGGAACAGAAAAACCCGCCTTAACTATCCATCAGCTAACGACAATTCTGTAGATTTTTTCTTCTCCCCCGCCCCCTTCCTCTTTGATTTTGGTCGTCGTAAAATATTCGCAGAATGCCTCTGTTGGGTTACGCAAGTTCGATCAATCTACTCGTTCGTTCGATCTACTACGTTAGAGAATAATGTCACAGCAGTCGATTCCAGAAATGGCTATCATTTTATGTGAAAATTTATAGATCTCAAGCTAAACGCTGAAATAGATCGTAAATCGTGCGCACTCGGACACTGTGGTGTCCGTGGACTTAGCGCAAGACGTGACATAAATCTAAATTGATTGCGTGAGGACGGAAATTTATATTTTGATTGAATGTCGCGTTTATGGGCTATTCCGTTTTGTAAATATGATTGTGTGGGAGAAGAGCAGGAGATTTATTAAAATATGATATTAAATTGACGAGCATTTATGAAAGATTCTGTTTAGTTGGATTTTATAAGCAATTACTTACGTTTAGAAACGAACGCGATACGATGATTACAAGAATTGAGTTTCACGTTTCTTAACATAAAATAAGACCCACTTTTTTTTTTATTGGACTTATTGTTAATTTGGCGAAGTGTTGGCAGACCTTCCACAAGGTGGACTGACGATCTGATATAGGTCGCGGGAAACCGCTGGATGACAGCAGCAGAGGACCGATCGTTGTGGAAAACCTTGGAGAAGGCCTTTGTCCAGCAGTGGACGTCTTGCGGCTGATAATGATGATGATGATGATTGTTAATTGTGAGATCCTTTATATACCGTTTCTTAAACTCTTGTTGTAGGTTTATTAAATATTTACTATGCCTTTGTCTCCTTGTGTTCTATCTGTAAAAAAATACACAAATCAGTGACAACATAGTTCAAGTTACATAAAATAATAATACAACGACCAAATGTAGGGGGTAAAAACATCAATAAATTATAACAAAGCAAATACAGTTTAATAATATATCAACATACATGAAGATATAGTTCCCGATTGTGAATTCTAGGGCCTCATTACCGTTTAATAATACGTGAGATGTAACATTAGCGTGTTCGTTATAGTTATTAGTATTTCATGTGTTGAGTAAGCAGATCTTCTAGGAATAATTAAATGTTTAATTCACTACAAATAAGCGTATATTTTCTGCAAATTTAATAAGATAACAAGTATAACCAGCTTTAGTTTTGATTGTTTCTAGCAAAATGCGATAGATGGCGCTATTTTTCTAGATAAAATCCTAAATCACGCTATTATGTGAGTATGGTTTCAATCTTACAAAATCTATAACATGGCCTCTTTTGAGCAGATGCCGTATTATTCTAACGTAACTATTCAATCCTGTCAAGTTCCGGGAACCGAAAGAGATAAAGCTTACTCATAATTCTATCTTCTGATGTTCAAAGTTAAAACTTCATTCTTTACTCTACTGTCACGACTGAAGTGTTTTAGTGAGCATTTTGCAGTAATGCTTTAGTGTCAAGGCGTTACCAGTTTACGTCGCTTCGACGATTTTAACGATTTAGGTGCGACGTTATACAACACGTCATAATATCACTGCAAACTGTATAACTGTGGTAGTTAACCCGCATTGTCGCCTATTTAACGCTTAAACTAATCCTATGGTAATTACATCGTAACGCCCGCGTCCAATCGGTCGTGTAAACCGTGAAATATGTGTCGCTTCCTCCTGAATGTTGCGACACCTTTATTAATAGCTGTACAATCTCTGTTCTTTCATGGTGCTGTGATGTAAGGCTTTAGCTCATGTAAGCGGTAATCAAGCTACTTTAATAACTTCATTACACCGTTTAAAGGTTTGGTTTTACATAGACGATAAGATGTAATTAAAAAATATTTAATGGTTATTATTTATATCAAGTCAAATTTTATCTAACTTTCCTTTTATTCATTGTTAAATATTACCTGAGAATGTTTAATAAAATTAACGGTACGCTGAACAAGCCAAAAATGGCAAATAATTTCCTACAAAAACAAGACCTCTGGATAGAATTAGGTAACAGTAAAAAATATTAAACGAGATGTTACACATTTTGCCCAGGAGAAATCTCGTAAAAAAGGGTTCGGAGGGACGTGACGCGAATCCCTTTTTATCTAAAGGTTATTAAAGTTTCATTAATTTGGACGTTTTCCCGTAATTTAGAAGTTCCTGTTGGAATTTTCGGTAAATAAGGTCTCAGATGGGCTACATGTCGAAACCTTTTGGATGCTGAATTATAAAGTACCTTTAGAGCTTAAGAACTTAAAGGTTAGAGGAAAGGCAAAGGGTCAGTAAGTTTACTAGTGGCATGTAGCAATTATCCTTTTATAGCTTTACATACAGCTAGGTGTGTGTAACCGACGCATGTCAGTTTTACGAAACGATTTAACATGTTAAATCCTAATTGCTAATAAATTTTGTTAACTGTCTAGTCTTAAATCGTTTGAAAATTTCTTGGTAAAATCCAACCTATTTTTTTAGTCCGCGAGGAGAGGAGGAAGAAAGAAGGTTCAAACGTCTGAAACTTAATCTCGAAATTTTCTAAATACAAATTTCAGCATTCCGATTTTGAAATTTCCGAATCATCACTTTGCTGAATTTTAGTTTCACAAAACATCACAATCTTGATTTTTTTGATTTCTAATAATTACTTTTCTGACTGGTAAAAAACCCGAAAAATATATAATATATAAAAACGAATTTTGTAATTCCGGTTATAATTCCTATTCCGAATCCCGAATATGAATTATTCCGAAATTTTGCAAGTTTTTTTTATTTCTAATAAGCGTCTTTTTTATGTTTAACACTCATAATGCTCAAATCGGTAAAAAAAGTCCGACAAAGTCGACGGAACTCTGTTTCGTGGAGCTCCTGTTTCGCGTAGCTAAGGGGCTTCGCCTTAATGTAACTCTAACCTAACCTAACCTATCAAGGTGAGATTGACCTAATTTAGTAATTAGTGAACATTCGTAAATATAATATAAAATTTGAGATTTCTTTAATTCAGTCTTATAATTTTTCGGAATTGTAAAAATTCGGAATTAAGAAATTCGAAATTAAATAATTCGAAACTAATTAGGGTGTTCCCGTCTGAGCGTTATGTTTTTTTTGTTAGTGCTTATTTTTTATCATATTTCAAAATTATTGGTCATAGTATTATTGATTTGATAAACAGGTCATGTAGGTATTGATAAAGTACAAAAAAAACTTTACCTTCTGAAACAAGTTAGAAATCAAATTTCAAACATTTGCAATACTACTATATTTAATTAACGTTATAACTTATAATATAACTCTTCAAAGTAACTTCGCAATTTTCTCGTTCCATAACCATAATAAATTAACTCTCACATTTAATTCTCAACACTTGATCTCAAAGTAAACAGATTAAGTATAAACTGAACAAGTTTTGATTACACGTATAATCAAAACTTATCGGGTAGGGTGTACACTGAGTCGCTCTAAGTCGTAACAAGCTAAGTTTACAGTATGGTGCGATGCTCCGCAAATGACGTGGCAATAAATGAATGCTCCCTAGAGAAATCTGTACATCAGGGCATTAACATAAAAATTCACAACAATTTTATAATATATTTTTTATTGAAAACGGTGAAATATTGTTTGCAGTGTAAAGCTTGGGAAAGCGGTTACGAGCGCGCTTTGAGGGCAAAGTTACTGCGTAAATATCAAAGTGCTACCTAGAAACTAATATTAAATTACGTGTTGGAGTTCAAGATTTAATAGAAAGATAAGACATGACTTTTTTGATCGAAAAAAAATGTAAAGAATTGAACAGTTTAAAGACAATTTTCATGAAAAATAAAACATAGACGGAAATAACACATTTCAATTTGATTCCTTTCTAGGTTTATTAGCTATAAGTCTTGTTAAGGGCTCAACTTCAGTTCCTACCAACGACGTAACGTTTTTGGCCTCGTTGATTGTTCCACGTAACAATTTAGGGAGTGTGCGCTGAAAATACATAACCAAATTCCGGCATCTCCTTTATATCACATATTCGTTTGTCTAGGCGAAGGTAGCTGCTTCACCCTTATGCTGTTGAAGTATTAATCATTCACACAAAGCGTATTGCTGCTTCTTTCTTATTGTATTACTGCTTCTTTGTTATTATGAACTGCTAAAGAGTGCATTTCGCTTCCTTTCTCTGAATTTCTAAAGGGGTAGGGGTCGGGTTGCATAAAGTTTAAAGTCATATTTTTGATGGGCATACAAGGATTCGTCATACTCATCATTGCGCATAACTGTAAATTGTCATACATTTATGCGCATAAAGTTTTTAATCATAATGTTTAAGAACATATTGTGTAACGCGCATAAATTTGATGCGCATATAATTATTTAACCATACTTTATACGTAATGACGTAATCTTCATTTAATAACAAGCTTTTCCGCTCTTTTATAAAAAAAAATAACCCGCGATCTGAGTCGGTTTTATCATATTATGACTAAATAAATGTATGATATTCTACATTATGGTTAAACCAATTATGACAGGGAACAATTATGCCTAGTATAATTTATGCCAAAAAAAAAAAAATGAGCATCAACTTTATGCGTAAAGTGTTATGACAAACGATATTATGACAATAGTTGTTATGCGACCAGACCGCCACCCTTTCTAAAGACATAACTTAGGTGTATCCAAAACAAGAGTGAATACTTACTGAACCAGTTTAATTCACCCTTTTCATCATTATCACTTACCATCGGATGCACTTCGCTAACTAGCGTTTATATTCGTATCGTTTTGAAACCAATCGCATCACTGGTAGATCACGTGTTTTTTCGTATCACGTCATCTACCAGTGACGCGTTTGGTTTAAAAACGAAACGAATAGATACGCTAGTTAGCGAAGTTCAACTTGGCAAGGGCTCCAGGTAAGATAGAGATCATTCGTTGGTAATTTATAGACTAAAAAAAAGTTGTACGAATTTTCACATCACAGTTCGAAAGGGTTGAATAAATATTCTTACTCATGAAAAGCACTATTTTCACATTAAACAATTCTTGCTTCTCTCATAGTAATATCCCGAAATAACTTCCCATTCTCGCAAAAAGTGTTTGGACTTTTCGAAAAACATCTACTGTGCGATTTAAACTGCAAATAAAACTTTAACGGTATACTATTAAAATGCACGTCAGCAGCCGCAAAACAGACATGACGCGAGTAGGTTGATGACTTTTTAATTACTCGGATGGGATCAATGGCTCGGGGGATCAGTATTGTATCGGTTTCGCAATCACTCAAAACTGTGATGTTGATTAAATACGACAAACGCGGACGTACTGTAGTATGTATTCAGTCATTATTATAGTATCTATAAGGCACATTACATCAGAAGTATCGTCATTAAAACCCTGACTAATGGAACCCTGACCCACCATAGAACTGTGGCACAGTGACGTTATGGTTCGAGTCGTAAGAAACGTCAAACCATTTTATCGTCAGTATGACACCGTTCTATAATGGGTCAGGGTTCTATTAAGCTCATAGTACATAGATGTACCTAGTAATAGCATTCGATCATATAACTCAGTGTTGACAAGGCATTGCATTTTTTTTGCAAAATTGGTGAACGGCAGGTAAGCTAGTTTTATTATAAACGCCACTTTAAACGTTTCTTTACTGTCAAATTCCTTGTTTTTCCTTAATAAATTGACGGTTGAATAAACTTACACTTTCATGTCACTTTCCTTTGATAAAAATGTTTTGAGCTATTGTTTGCGCGAATTAAATTCGACTGTACAAAAATTCAAGGTCGATTTCAAATAACAAAGGTAAACACACCATAAACAAGATTAAATTAGATCCATGAAACTCTATTTGCGAAATAATGAACGTATAGTCCCTTTGAAGTTATAACGGGAGTCGGTACTATTCCTGTTTTTTGCTCGCTGGGAAAAATAACGTTATTTATATTTAGGACCTAACTTTATGGAATGATGACATCATAAATATTTTTATTTGATACATTTGTGATAAGAAGAGGAAGTCTTGGAAAATCCTGAGAAAATGGGTTCTGAAATTAAATTGCATATTAGGAAGAAAATACATTATAAATATTTAAGTTACTGTTAAGGGTTTTTGTAAGCTGATAGGGTTGCGTAGCCAAATGGAAAAATACTGAACCCCTATAATTTCGTTATAACCGTCCGGCATAGCTGTATTATGCAGAGATTATTACGATCAAACGGCAATAATATCGCCATTAAGTGTGTTTTTAAAGCTGCTTACCAAATTATTAATGATATCTGAAGAAGACAAATGAGAAAAAAAAACAGTCTTCTTCAGTTCTTCAGTATGTAAGCGAGATGTTAAAAAATTTAAAATCGAATATTGTTATATTCCATATTTAAGTTAAAGATAGAAATCTGAAAAATCAAGTATCTGCTAACATTTATATAAACTTTACTAAACATACAAAGGACATTGGGTAAATTTGTATGAACATTGTTATCTTTTTTTTCTCTTATAATGGTTTAGAGGACCTTTAAATACATATAATTATATGAAACCCCCGTGTGGTTGCCGGGTTAGAATAGTGCCACTCCATATCTTCCCGTGGATGTCGTAAGAGACGGCTTAGGGAATAAAGGCGTATAGTATTGTTAGGCGATGGGCTTGCAACCTGTCACTATTTAATACACTGGTAAACATCTTAGCCTAAGTGTGCAAAATGTGGTTATAGAATTGTCAACGGGTTTTTGGAGTTGTTGGTGGTTCTGTAGCTCTGCCTACCCCGCTCTGGGAATAAAGGCGTGAGATTATGTATGTGTATGTAATTATATGAAACATAATGCGTTTGCTTCAGAGTCTGCATACGACATGGTCAATATAAATGGACATTGTTCAAAATAACATTCTCTGTTCAAGGCAAGTCAATCCAATAAGTTGTTCAATGTTCATGTCCCTTAAGGCAATTAAACAGTGAGCCTATCGTGTCTCCGGGGCACACCCAGCCTGCCCTTTCACCGGGTCATGCTTCGGTAAATCTAATACCGAACAATGCTGGGATTGGCTCAGGTATTCTAAGAATTTAGACATGTACGTTGACGAAGCTGTTCGCCTGGTAGACCCTGCCTATGAACCCAGCGGTCCTGGGTTCGATTCCCGGAAAGCGCAAATATTTATGAGTAGTGATCGTAAGTCTATAAAGCAAGAATTCAGTACCTCTCTACGGTAAAAAAGCTTTTTGGTCCTTTTATATTTTTAAAACAATATGCGTAAGAGCTATAATAGAAGGAAAGGCCATATTTGAACACTTCTTTACCTACTTTACACATATCAGTAGCGTGTTTTTTTGTGTATAAAAATTACTATCTTTTTCTCCACGTAAAAGAGCAAACAAATTATTCATTCCGCTATCAAAATAAATTAATTAAAAATCTTCAAAAAGCTTTCAGACTCAATAATTCATCTCACTTTTTGGAAATTCAAATGAACATTGAATAAATGGCTCGTTCAAATATGTTTTATACAGCATACAGGATTTTTAAGATTACAAATAGACTTCAGGGGGCCTAATATGCCTGCTTTATGGCGTGATAAATTTTGGATAAGGCATCCCTCACCTTCTGACAGGTAAATAAGTACACGTATCAAAAAGTCATGGATGCTTTATCCACAGTTGACACGCGATAATAGACGTAGCCATCCTAGGCCCGCAGGTTAGTTTTACTTTTTTTACACACCTTTAAAAGAAGATTTTAGTGATACTTTGTATAATATAATTACCTAAAAGCGTGTGCAATTAATCATTTAATCACATTTTATTACGTCGACTGACATTCATTCATGTCATAAAAATAAAGTTAACTCAAGTATTTAATTAAATCAATAGCACTTCATATTGACAATTCGTATTGAAGTATTTTAATTAATTGAATAGTCGAGTCCTAAGCACACTTTAAATCAAAGTAGGTATGTATCAATACTATTTAATAATGATGGATGACGGTACACCATGTAAATATTAAAAAGGAAAAAACAAAATATCATCGGCGAAATATATGCGATTCATATTCGTATTTCCTGGTACGAAATGGCATACAAGGGTTCCAATGGAATGTTACAAAAACTGGTGTAGGTATTTGAATTTTGTCCAGTAAACTTTGCTATGGAAATTGCATGTTGATAACGATCACTACTTGTGACTATTTGCTACTAAGTCTTGGATGTTTTCTATGTATTTATTTTTTCATTAAAGAATGTCTGTCAATGGAAGAATCGTGGTCTAGTACCCGTAATACAACGGTTTACAAAGATAACGTTTTTTTTATATATATCTGGGATTCTAACGGTATATTATTAATTAGCTAAAATTTGCGTGTCGGGTGCCGTCAGCACTCGGTTGTGTAAAAAAAAACAAACGATATTATTAGTGACATAAAGTTACATCTCCCTTAACTTAAACTTTATTGCAAATAAAACTGTGAAATTTAAGACAAATATAACTGTGAAGTTTATAGGTTTTTAAAAACTTATTAGAGATAAAAAAATGCAAGAGCAGTAATTTATTCGTTTTTTAAGTTTGATTTGTACATGCATGGGCCAAGTACCAAGACTGTTATATTTGTCGCCCATGTGCTCACCAGCTTTGTCCCTTGACCCATTACCATGTAGAAAGTTAAAACTATTCAATACTTAAAGCAAGCAGGTGCATCGAGTTCAATGTTGTTATTAAAAATAACATTTACATTGTAAATATTATTTAACATAAGTGATAATTTTGCTAAGTGACTCTTATATAACTTCAATTGAAGCTTTTGTACTGTGAAAATGTTCAAGGGCCGTGAGTGGGTCGCATGTAGGCCGTTTGGTGCTTCTTATACACACCACAGCGTGGGCACTTTGACATTTTGTATCTTTCAAATTCAATAAGTTGCAAAATGTACCTTACTGACTGGTTTACTGAGGTGTATTTTGCATCTTATTTAATTTGTTAGTTACGCGATTGCAGTATCACCGACGATTTGATTTCTTAAGGTTTAGCCTCCGTTTTCACCGTAAAAGGAATACATTTGTGAACGTTTTTTTACGCAAATTATGGTACGTCTTTTAACCGACCGCGTCGCAAGGTGGGTTGTTTTTCGAGTGTCTATTTCTTGAGCACTCTTTGCAGCAGATTTGTGTTGGTCGTGGGAATTATATAGGCTGTAATATTTGAATCTAATGAGACGAGGAGTTATTGGAGACTCCATTTTAAAACTTTGATGCCACAGACAATCACACAAACACAAAGACATAGGCGTAAAAAAATTAACAGCGTTCTTTTTTGTCAGAGGTTAATAATTAATTGGAATATTTAAAACCTAACCCATTATATTCTCATAATACCACACTCATTCATTGCATCGGCACGTCTTGCTCCTCGGCCGGTGATCCAGAAATAATACGCAAAGGGAAATGATTAATGGTCATTACACCTACCTACATTTGTTACCTACATTTACATTTGTTTTTTGCTTTGAATAAGTTGAAGCAAATAAGTTTTAATTTAAATTAAATTAACCAATGCTTACAATGAGCAATTGAATAATAGCAGTATAATAAAACTGCGACTTTTTATTGATTTGCTACTAGCTTATCTTACTGGCCACCATTGTAAGTGGACACAAAACATAGAAGTTCGCCAATCACCCAAGCAAAGGTTAGCTGGAAGAGATCCCTTATAGAGATAAGTTTGTCTCTGTACATGTATTTGTTTTTTTTTTGGATTTTGTACACGTTTTTACATACACACGTTTGCAATCTCAAGATTATAATCTTAAGACTGCGTATGCGTTGCCAACTATTAGGACGGATCGACCCTCAACAAGGTCATTCCACCACTGTTCTGCCGTCCGTCCTACCAAAAAAGGCGGCGAACTAGTTTTTTTTTTTTTTTTTTTTTTTATGGCATCGAGTAGACAAACGAGCACACAGGCCACCTGATGGTAAGTGGAAACTGTGACCCATAGACATTCGCAATCACAAGACTGCAATGCAATCCTAAGACTGCAAATGCGTTGCCAACCCTGAGGCTAAGATGGAATGCCTCTATGCGAGTCATTTCACCGGCTGTCTTATCCCCAAACCGGAACACAACAATGCGAACACTGCTGTTTGGCGGTAGGTTAATGGATAAGATGGTGGTAGCGATCCGGACGGACCCTGCACAAGGTCCTACCACCCGCTAGTAATAGTATAATCGTTTTTAGTTTAATGCGTTTATCACTAGAGTATAGAATGGTTCGACTACTAGATTGCATTTAGCCGCTTTCTTTGGCAGCGTTGTAAATCGATATACTAAATGTAATTATTGGGAAACGGATCTATCAAAACCATAAGCTCTACTGCTTACGCACGCCAAAGGATTAATTCCAATTAGTAATACATAGTGTATAACGCAATTTGTGTCCTAATTTGTTTATTAGTACACTCTGTAACACGACCGCATCAAACACGCCACCAAATGTCAACAGACTAACAATCCAAAGGTACAAAACTTGCTTAACTACTGCTATGCAAGAGATAAGGATACGCTTAGTAGACGCGAAGCGAGTAGATATTAACCGACTAAAAATGGTAGGTTCTCAATTTCGGTCGCGTTTGTACATATTTTGTACACTTTTGAAACGATGAGGACTATTATTCTGATATGAATTTAGGTTTAAGGCAATAAAAATAATGTTATGACTTTAAATTTCTTACTAAACGATGACATCAACTTAATACCAATACTTTATACGCCTCAGTTTAACTTATTTCTAGGTACACACTTAAGAAAACATAACAAATATAAAAAAAAAACCTAAAATAATTGATCAGCTTATGAACTTCATCCAAAACATCTTAAACTACAGCTTTTAAAAAGTATTTCGGGTTCGGGGAAAGTCGGGTTGACTCGCGTAGGAGCAGCGTATGAGAGTGAATAAGAGAAGTTCAAACAACAAATTTTAAAAGCTAAATTTAGTTTAATACCTGACACGTTTACTTTGACGTATCTTGAGACGGGCATCTCAGCCAATATTCTCTCAGCTAAGAAGTGCAATGAACTTTTGTGTGCAATCTCTCATTGGCACTGACGGTATACACACAGGAGCCTGGGCCGATATTATAGGCGGTAAAAACCATTGTCAACGTTTCAATAGTTCCTATTTACTTGACAGTAATACCGGCCAAGTTAAAAACAATTCCATATCAGGTCAAATACGATATTGTTTTTACTGAAAAGAATAAAGGCCCAGGGTAGTGATTCTGTAAACAACGCCGGTCGTGCGGACTGTTGAGTGATACCAAGCGGCGAGATTAAGTAGTCCCGTCAGTGCGAACAAAACACATTGTAGCGCGTGCATTTTCAATTTAGCAGCACTATGGGTCGAACGTATAAGGCTGCTTAATTGAAAATGCACGCGCTACAATGTGTTTTGTTCGCACTGACGGGACTACTTAATCTCGCCGCTTGGTTTCACTCGACAGTCCGCACGACCGGCGTTGTTTACAGAATCACTACCCTGATGTCTGCCTACTGCATTTTCCAAATCCGCTTCGCGATCCGCTTCGCTCAAGGCGTTGGTTTACATCAACAAACTCAGAACGTCCATGCGTATTTAACTATGTAATTAACGCAAGGGAAAGTGTTCTCTAAGAGATAATTTATTATACACACACTTAGAAGGTGAAAGGTTATCCAAGAATTATAATGAATACGATTTTATGTGTCTGTCTTACTTATCAAACTGATAACAGTAATAAGTTAAGTTTTTTTAAATGTTTCGTTTTAATTAGGCAGCTGCATTTTAATCAAAAGGAAGTGCATCCTGTGCATCAGCCAATAATATAGTATAAGGATAAATTTGGTCAAAAATATAATGCAACTTTGAAATAATCTAATGACCTTCAGATGTTTTATCTGATTGACCATGAATTCGTGTTAAGTTCATTGTATTGCAAAAATTGCGTTGCAGTTACGTTACCTTAACAATACACAATACAAACGCAATACATTATACAATGTTGTAATATTTATATTTTTGTGCAATAAAGAGTTTACATACATACATTAACAGCTAATTTGTGAACCTTCGCATTAAAATCGGAAAGGAAAGAAAAAAAGAAAAAGCATTTACTTTTTCAAAGTCAAGTCAAACAACATCAAGGACTAAAATCATCTGTCTGTTGAGGATTGTACGTTTGGCGATGCGTTTTTTAGGGTTCCGTAGTCAAACTACGAACCCTTATATTTTCGCCATGTCCGTCCGTCCGTCTGTCCTTCCGCAGCCTAGCTCAGAGACCCTTAGAGCTAGAAAGCTGTAATTTGGCATGAATATACATATTAGTCACGCCAACAAAGTGGTTAAATAAAATCTTGTTTTTTTTTTAGTGTACCTCCCCTACACGTAACGTGGGAAAACTATCACGACTAAGTAGACAATTAGTTCCTGAGATACAGCGACTAAAGTGTTTATACCTACTAAAAATCATCAAAGACAGCAAATAACTTTAAATAGAAAATTAGTTCATACATGTTCTTTTTTGAGATAGTTTTTTATGTTTGTCATAACGGCTTTGGAACCCTACACTAAGCATGGTCCGACATGCTCTTGCCCGGTTTTTTTATTTATTTCGCAATCGCTTAGCAGTCAGCTGGAGGAGGTCCCTTAAATGAATAAGTTGTACATGCCTTTTGTACCTATTCATCTTTCTTGTTTATTTTGTTATTATTTTTTTGTGCAATAAAGTGTTAACATACATACAAGGATATACGTACAAAAGGAATGTAGTCATAAAATGGTCCCTACTCAGCATAGTGCTGGCATTAAAGCCAGCGCTGGACTTGCTTTGGAGAAACCAAGTAAGAAAACACACAAATAATACTTGATACAAATGTTAAACATTTAGATTCTGAGCGATGACAGATGTCATACACACAGACAGCACATATACTTCAAACACAAGCCTGTTTTACTTTTCGCTCTATAATTCAAAATACCTTGCGACATGTACCACGTGTATCAATAGTATCAACAACTAATACCAGTTTATTTCCACGTGGAAATACGCCGTTTGAAGTCAGTTCCCTGCTAATTAACTGTCTGGGGCTTTCACGTGTTTAATGGTAGATATAACATGTCTATCACAGTTAGAGTAGCCTGAAATGAAACCTGTCTTATCTTGAATAACGATCTATCTTGACATTTTCTCTATTATTTAATAACGAGTAAAGAGGCATTATATCTTACCGCCGTACTCAAGGCACATTTTAGAGTCAATTAACACTTTCCGTAAACTAAATTGTTTAGCTATGTCATGGTTCTAATAGGTCCTGAATTGATGCTGGTATGCCTTAGGGCCCCCTCACATCTAGCGTCTTTTTCCGGAAGCGTCGCAATAACGCCCGTTCGGCGTCGCCGTCTGTACGTGAAATGTGACGCCGAACGGGCGTTATTGCGACGCTTCCGGAAAAAGACGCTAGATGTGAGGGGGCCCTTAATCAAAACAACGTAAAACTGTAAGAAAATAGAGTCTTATAAAATTGTAATTCGAATAAAATTACGTTTTGATTTGTCTTTTTTAAGTCGATGATATAAACGTTCGGAAACAAAACACAACCGTTTTAACTCCTACCGAAAATAATCCAACGGTCGATCAATTCAACGCGATTTCGTCGACAGTTTAAAAGATGTCACTCGTTTTTATTTTAAAGCCCTTGACAGAACGCAGTCGTCTCATTTGGAATACGGCGCAATATATCAAAGTGTGGACGACCCGAAAATGTTTTGAACTGTGAACGCCTTGTTTAATAGTTATCACGTCGTTAGGTTCTGGATTTCGTCAATTTGGATTGATTTGTACGCCTGTTTTTATTTATTGCCAGAGACAGTTAAACTGTTAGTATAAATTAACACAGGAGAAAAGGCTAGAAGGGAGAAAAACCGTTAGTAACATCGTAAAATTGAGAAATGTTACTTTTCATGACGTTGTTGGACATGGCAAAGTAGAAACCTTACAGGGAGAGGTAGATTAGTTAAAAAGTAAAATAGGTTTAGAAAAATCTCTACAATATGTCGAGGGAGTTGAAACCCGTTAAGTAGTATTAAACTTCTTTACTACTTATCGGGTTTCTCTACGAACTCTGAGGTACCTATTAGTATTAAAGAGTTTGAAAAGTAGCTTAAAAGTAAATTTTTAAGCTAGTTATAGGATTAAGTATGAATAAAATACCGTGTTTAATGTATACTAATATTATAAAGCTGAAGAGTTTGTTTGTTTGTTGCTTGAACGCGCTAATCTCAGAAACTACTGGTCCGATTTGAAATATTATTTCAGTGTTAGATAGCCCATTTATCGAGGAAGGCTATAGGCTATATATGTCATACTCACATAAACCGAAGCGAAGCGAGGGCGGGTCGCTAGACATAAATAAAACGTGAACTTTTAAAAATTACCAACAACATCATGCGTTAATTCTAATGTCAACTTTATGACGTCCCTTCACGCACGTGACCTTAGCAAATAATCACGACTCTGGCTTCATTATAAATGCAAATTAGTTTCCTTCAAACATTCAGTACTAAGAACTCCACAACGGGTCATATTTGTAAAGGTACTTAACAACTTGGTACTGAAATGTGAAAACCCGATGACTGGTTGAGTGACAAGACAAATCACTTGCAAACTATCCGCCTAATGACATTTTGCGACAGCTTTATGCTGCACACGTAATCGCGAAATTGTTTTATTTTAGGTAATTTGTTGAGGAATATTCATAAAGTAATTTACTTGGGACCTTTAACTTGTGCTGTAGTAATTGATGTAAAGCTTCTAGAAGGTTTTCTGAGGTCAGTACTAGTATTGACTTCAATGACTACTAATTAACAAGGGTATTAATCAATTTTTAGGGTTCCGTACCTAAAGAGAGCTCAACAGAACCTAATGAATATGCCTCAGCTGTCCGTCTGTCCTAACTTTAAACAGCTGTATCTTTTGAACCGAATTAAAGTAGTTTTTTTTTTTAAAGAAAGTGACTCAAGAAATGGGGTCCCATACAATTTATTTTTGCTGTGTCGTATAAAGTGTAAAATATACAGGCGTAATTACATTAAAAACCCAAAAAAAAAAACATGGTTATGTGTGAGTTGGGCTCGCGCTGATTCGATTCGAAACCAAATTCACATTGGAACATAATAATACCTAACTGTGCGGCAATTTGGAACCCTCGGTGCGCGAATCCGATTGTTACCTTTGTAGAGAAATATTTATTATTAATGGTACTATTAACAAAATCAATATACAAATGTCACTTTGTTCCAATTAACAAACAATTTTATCACGTCACTTTGAAAGTGAAAGGTTTTTCAGCTGTACTCAGGTGTAAAGTTCTTCCAGAAAAAATACTCGTATTTTCAACGAACGTTTCCGAGCTTAGATTATCGATTAAGATATACAATACATGAAACAAACAATATTAAATTTACTTTTTGAATAGTCTGTTATATGCTGTTTGACTTTGGCATAGCTCTCTTTCCCGAACAGACTCTGTTCATAACAACCTTAGCCTAAACCAATTACTTCTAGGTACACCTAAAGAATTACTACTAGCTTTTGCCTGTGACTTCGTTCTCGTAGATTTCGATTATCATTCCCTCGCGGGCCTATGTCCTATTCCAGGACCTAAACTATTATGTGTGCCAAGTTCCATCTCGATCTGTTCAGTGGTTGAAGCGTGATTGAGTAACAAACATCCAAACTTTCTCATTAACAATATTGGTATGATAAGATTACTTTTGTTTACAATTTAATATAGGTGAATCACCGTGTATTCATGAGAAGCAAACCCTAACTGACAAAGATCGTCTCAACTAAGACAAAGCAAGGATAAACATAAACCATTTTCGTATCCTCCATTATTAAAAAGTAATACCATTTATAATAATAATAATAATTCTTTATTGTTCAAAACATATATAAAGTACAATTGGAGCCCTGGAGACTGCGTTAGTTTTCACTGTGTTGCAGCCCCCAGTGGTTGCCCATTTACATGATCGCTATTATGTTGTTAAGAACATCCAGAGTTAAGGAAATTATAGAATTTAAAATAAGTAGGTATCACATTACACTTTTATAGCAATTACACGGCATGAATTGTGTGTGTGTGTGTGTGTTTGTGTTTGTGTGTGGGGGGGGGGGTAGTACGAGACATAATTAGTACACTCGACCTAAAATAAAATAATAAAATACTTTATATATGTTTTGAACAATAAATAATTATTATTATATTATTATTATTATTATTTTCAAAATAACAGGCCAACTTTCAGAAGGTATCACAAAGTAACGTAAATTGTGTACAAAGCTTAGGAAAAATAAACGAGGGATGGTCTAGACCTGATTTACATGAAACGCGGCCAAGCGGGCTCTTTGTCTTTTAAGTTGCTATTAATTATTCCACTTTATGTAAATAGCCTTGGAGGCGTCAGGCTTTGCCTTTTTTAGTCCAAACCATATGCCTGGCATGCAAAAAGATAACTGGGAAGATATTCCGCCACCGCCAAATTCCGAGAGTTTCATTACTTACATACTCCACAAGTTTAAGCCTGCAGTTATCTCGGTCTCTTTTCCGTGTATAAGTCACGGATAAGGAGCGAGAAGGATAGAGCTTCCGAGGTTCTAAATTTTGCTTCGAAACCCTCCATAGTTACTTGAATCGGCCCTGGCTTGTGTGGAATGTATGGTGTTTGCTGTATAAGAAATTGCTGCTCGTCTGGTATGGCATCTTTAGCATATAAAAAAAAGTTCATTTTTAACAATTCTGTTAATCCATGTCTTCGTCCGTGTTGAACTCTTTTATCGCAGATATAAAGAAAACAATTTTAAGCTGCTTTATTGAAGTATTTTTATGTGTAATTTATTGCGCAGTTTTAATATGGAAGAATGATGACTGGTACAGCCCAATGGAATCCTGAGCCACCATAGAACTGTATCACAGTGACGTTATGATTCAAGTCGTAACACGTGTCAAGCAAATTGATTTACAATGTCACTGTGATACCGTTTTATCGTGGTCAGGGTTTCACTGCGCTGATAGTACGTTTTTTTTTTAAATAGTCAGAATTTAATTAAAATCAACTTTCGATCAAACTTCTTTTCGCTGCTGCTCAATACAATAATAGTCGAAGCCCAAAATTCTTATTGAACCTGCGTTACTCCGCGTTCCAACAATATGCATTTGTTTCACATCGATACTTCAAGTTCTGATAAAAGTAACGTCGAAAAGTAATTTAACGCGTCATGTTTATTATGGTAATGACATACATCGGCATAATGTGTAGTGAATCATTATCTGACTAAACCCGAAGGCCAATGACTCGGCGGACAGCTGGCTGATAGCGATATTGGCTGATTTATGTGCGAGACGCGATGCAGGTGGATGACTACTGAGTTGTCAGTGATGACACGCAAAATTATAATGTCCCGGGTAAAAATTATAAGATATTTTTTTACATTTTAAGACCAGTGTTGTTGACAAAGTAGAACATTGAATTGATGTAATGTAAAGTTTTTAATTTCAGGCAAAGCCGCAAAAGGCTGGTTTAAATCCACTAAACATAAAAATCTTTCGTGACTGATTGATTGACAGATACACAGCATAAAGCCTTAGTCGCTAGATAATTGGTAGTTATTACTTGGGTAGGCCAGGGTGTGCATTATACGACTTTTCAAAAATCGACCCCAAATAAAAATATAAAGGAGGAGCAAAGGTTATGCTTACGAAGTCTTGGGTGTCCTCCACTTAAAAGTAAAATTTATTCTTCAAAAAATATTAAAACTGATTGAGACACAGCTTTAAGCAACTGTCATCAAAAAATTCAAAGCTATTAACTTAAATTATAAATATTCCAAATATTGAATTCAACCTCAGCGTTATAATTAGGTGTAAGTTGTGTTTGTATCTTAGCATTCTGCAAATCCGCTTCCATTAATTGATCAATCTTATTATTGATCAAACATTTCCATCACCTATTTACCGCTTACTTTGCTTCCATCTTACCATACCTTTCTATCTACAGATGTAGTGAATAATCCTTTCCCATCGTTTTTTATCGGATATGTTCGTATTTATCTAGCTTTCTCAATTAGCTTCAGTATCCATCAATATGCCAACTGAGAAAGCAAGATAAATACGAAGTTACCCGACCAAAAACGATGGGAAAGGATTATTCACTACATCTGTAGTTAAGTTTGACACGCTCTCCTTTATCGGATTCAGTTCAGTATCAGAACTTGTTAGGAAGGTGTCGACAAGTGAAGTCATAACAGGATCTGTCACTCAGACAAATCACATTAAATCAAATTAATTAGTTAACCAGATTTGCCCATTAATAATTCAAATACTAGTAATTAGCAGCTGTATCAAGACACTACCTACTACTGTATACTAAGGAAAGTTCGATGCGTCCCCGGAAAAGACCATTTTGGATTCGAAAAATTGTTTGTATCTTTATGGCGGTCGTAAAAATACGAAGGTAGTAACAACACTTATAGCGCAATCGGAGAGATAAGAAGTCCATAAAATGTGATCCTGTTTTAACTTCAGGGATGTCTTGATATCCCTCCAGTTTCAAGAGTATGTGCAAGAAGATGCTGCGTCAGAGCAGTCTAAATTCAGAAAGTATAAAATTATAACCAAAATAGTCAGATTTTAGATCAACTCATTGAATAGAAACCACACCTTTAACAAAACAAGAACGAGTGGGATTTAAAAGCGTATCACGTAACAAAAACAAAACATTTTAGCCACTCTCGTGTGCTTTATGCAACCAAATTAACATGCTATAATAGACTTTATTAC
Source organism: Acleris laterana (assembly GCA_963966035.1). Classification (NCBI taxonomy): domain Eukaryota; kingdom Metazoa; phylum Arthropoda; class Insecta; order Lepidoptera; family Tortricidae; genus Acleris; species Acleris laterana. The sequence goes on along the minus strand of OZ014450.1, from coordinate 11,637,455 downwards.
AGTATAAATAAGACTACTAGCACTACTGTGAATATACAGCTAATGAGAACACACTTTGAAAGAACAAAAACACAGACGTCGCTAATAGACTTTGACAGCTGCTAAAAGCACGATATCTTAATCCCAATTATTTGACTCGAACAATCCCTGGAACTCTGAAAGGGAATTTATCTGCAGCTCTAATGATGCCAATCCTAGTCGATTAACACGAGCAAATAAACGAATCGAGAGACCACCCTGGCGGGCTTAAGGCGTATAAGCTCAGCGAATACAATTGTAGTGTCTGGGTTATTGCAAGTGGGGATTATGAAGATAAATTTACAGTTTCAATGTATAGCTACAGATGAATAACTATAGTTAAAAAAGGATTATATAAATTAAATATGATAATAAAAGACGACTAAGGGAATTAAGGCTGTGTAGTACTGGTAGGCGATGGGCTTGCAACCTGTCACTAATACACTGGTAAACATCTTAGCCTAATTGTGCAAAATGTGGTTACAGAATTATTAACAATACATTTTTTTAGAGTTGTTAGTTATTCTGTAGCTCTGCCTACCCCACTCTGGGAATAAAGGCGTGAGCTTATGTATGTATGTATGTATGTGTGTAAATATGATATTCAAACCAAACAAACAACCACCAACGAACTAGAGGTATATTCCAACATTACCATAATGAAATTGGTTTCCCCGACCTTTTCCAACGGCTCAAATTTAACTCGAACTTGATTTCTGATTCGTTTTCAATTATTTTTTCTTAATACATTAAATCACGCCTGTTTCCCAGAGGGGTTGGTAGAGACGACTTCTTTCCACTTGCTACGATCTTGACAAATTTATTTCGCTTGATAAATAACTTCAAAACCCTTTGTACAGGATTATTATATATATTTATTGCTATGTATTCATTTTTATCAAGAACTACTTTACGCTTTACGCTTTTCTAACAGTATAAAAACACATTCTTAAGTTTTATAAAATCAAAACATCACTAAGTGTGAGTGAAGTGTGTCATTAGGATTTCTAGTTCTATTCCGGTTGCAGCCGATGATGCTATTTCGGGTGATGGGTTACCGTTGGATCATCGTGGATCAAAGTTTATTGGCGGAAGAGAGATAGCTAAGCCATGTAATACTCGTAAAACCAGGTCTAAACGACTGCCATGCCTGGCCGGTCTAGTGGGAGATGTAGTTTTAAGGTTTTCTTATCCGTTTTCGATATTTTGTCCATTTTCAAAAGATGATGAATTGCTTATAATATGTTAAGTTTTTTCCATTGGTTATGTTTTCAGTCTTAAACAATTGCAACCTCTTTAAATTCGTACCATTAAGGTTTGGAAAAGTAAGTTTCTCTAAATATTGCTTTTCACACGTATTCTATCCATCGTCTTTTTTGTAGTAGGTAGAAAATCTTGTCAATTTTCTTTTCGCTGTTTAACCGTTTATATTTAAGATGTTTAGCGTATGTTGAAAGAAACGTGGTACAAGACGTGTGAAAGAATGCATGTTTTGGACGGAGAAACTACATCATTTGGGTTCATGTCATCACTTTGTTAGCGTTAGTGCATTAATTACCTGGTTTCCCGTGTTCCTCTCAGAATGGGAGGCGCATGCTCTAAATAATATACTGCTTTAGAAAACCACATTTGTCATATTATGACAACTATTACAAATAAACTTTCTTTTTAAAAGTGAACAGTTGACTAGGTCCATTGAATAATTCTAAAGTGATGTGAGTTTGCTGTACAAATTACGTCAGATTTTTAAGGTGCATTCATTGTCCACGGTAGCAAATATTATTTTCATAAAAAACTTAATTTATAGTTAAAAATATCAAAATGGTGATGACAAACGTGTAAAAAAAACAAATAATGCAAATTAAAGACATAAAAAGATGTCAGACCTCCATCATGAATCGAATAAAGCTTATGGTAAGTGAAATCATTAGTGAAGAGCCGCCTATGTGTAATCGAGACGCAATTGTTTCTTAATGACTGTACAGGAACCTGTTTTAAATCCATAGCAATATAACTCCAAAGAGCATTGCATTCAGACAACAGGTTTCCCTCCTCGAATTGGCTCTCGCCGTTTTATCAGGGTTTTTTCTTTGACACGAGGAACGATTCCTACTGCATTACTTAAAGCACCCACTTGACCATTTGTGGTTGACGCTCGTCGACATAAACTGTCTTTTTATGTCAACTGTCAATTAAAGGAGTGTTCTGTAGAAGTATACGGCTTTCTTAAACGTTTGACCCATAGGCCAAATTGGTCGCAAACAATTTGTGTATTGCTATATAAGGTGGTTTTAGCTTTATGTTGGAAATTCTCGATTTTATTCAGCCATACAAATATCAGGAGGGGATAATGTCTCACCAATTGACCCACTCCCAAACTAAGCTCAAAGCTTGTACTATTGGTAGGTAGACAAGAAAATACATACATACAGAAAAAAATAAGGGTTTACCAACAACATTTGCCCATACCGGCAAACGAAATCACTGGGCCAATGGCCTATCAGATCACAATGGCCAATCGGTATCAACTTCAAAGTGGAACAAGCCTTCGATTTTCAAAATGAAATAATTGCAATTGCGAGTGCGTTAGGCAATAGCCCCTCAGGACCATTATCTACATAGGCAGAATCACTACCAATTGGGCTACTAAATACGTCACAAGCACAATAACTTGTCTGTGCGTACTAAAAGTGAATTAGTAAAAAAAATTGATAGTTGGTTACATCTTTAAGCCAAAAATTGTGCTGTTACTAGTACTTAAGCATCATGTTACTTACTACTTCATCACGATTATAACATTAAATTAAATCAACAAATAGCGAGTTTTCCATGTATGTCTTTAAACGCATCGTCTTGACATAATAACATACTTTATGACGTGTACACGGCAAAGCTTGATCTTTATCTCAATACATTTGGTTACCTATTTATTGTCTGTCTGACGGTTAATGTTGTTCTTCTGACAATGATCGACAATGTTTATAATATTTCAGACGTTCGTTTGTTACTTAAGCTTGTCTGAAATTAAACGTCATCATAGTTTATGAGTAGTCATTTGTTTAAGTCCTGCCAGAGTTAAAAGGCGGTGAACGGGTGAAGTCAAATCGTAATTTATTTTTAAATCGGCGTTAAGGTCTGTTTGATCGTTTTACGATTCAGCGTGGAACTATTTTATTTTCTCGTTTAAAAATACTGAAATATTTTATGTGAAACAATACGAGTAAATTTAAGTTGATGATTCAAAACTTTGTCAGGAGAAGCTTTTTATGGAATAATGAAGGGCTTTGCAATTATGATCATGTTTGGTTATCCATAAAGACCTCTACTACAATTTTATTCATTAACCTATCGCTTAGCAACGGTGTTATGTTCTGATGTCAAAATAAGACCACTAGTGAAATGACTAGCATAGACGCCAGTCCGCATCTGGCAACACATTTGCAGTCTCAGGAAATTCAGTCTTAAAATTCCAATTGTCAATGGGTCTTATCTCACTTATCACCAGGTGACCTTTGTGCTAGTCTGCTAGCCATATTTTTTTGTAGAATTTACTAATTTTTTTATATGTCAATATATAAAAAAATTAGGCACTAAGTCAATTTCGAGCCTAGAATTATAAGCTGTCCGAATTTCTGAAACACCCCCATATAGTTCTTTAAGGCACGAGTGTTTTGCCCAAGAATACTGTTGAAGACGTGCGATTTTTTCTCAAACGTTCTCCCCAGCTCTTCGTTTTCATTATTTTACACAGGCTATAAAGATTGCACGGCGGCTTTGTGCTTCTTACAGCTCCCTCACCTTAATTTACATAAATAGTTCGCCGTGGTTTGTTTTATGTGCTTTTAATTATGCCTCGCTTAAATAAATGCCAGGGATACGGATATTTATTTATGCATGAGCTCGCTTCGGATGCTTAATATTTAAAAGGCACAAAGGCTGTGTGCGGAAATTGATTATTGTATAATGCAGCGCATTTGAACTGTTTTCAATGGCACGTGTCAAAATAGCCACAGTTTTTGTAGGTGTCGAGGACAGAATTAAATTATCGGCAGTTGAAAAATTGCCATGGCTTTTTCGTTTCTCGACTTTGACATTTCGACTGATATTGGAAAACAGTATATTTATTTTACCCCACAATGCAAAACGAAGGAAGGTGTTTCTTTGTAATTATCAAGACTAAAACTTGAAGAATTTTGAGTGTAGGTATCATTGGAATGTTCTTCCTTCCGACAATACACAAAACCTATCTAAGTAGAAAGTCAGGTTTTGAAAGCTTCCTTTTTGTGTAAATGCAACTAGTGCAAAGGGGTCTTGCACGACTTATAAAAGTAGATTGTTTGATAGAAATATCATTTTTAAGTCACATCTGACGTCAGCTCTATAACATAATGAGTGCATCTTTTTTACGAGAAAGCTTCCATCTCCTAACAAAACCACGCATAATAATGAATGAAAATAATATTCCGTCACTACTCTTTTTTAAATTAGCTCTCAGCAAATCCCTTCAGCAAGACGCCATTATTTGGCACTCAAGACTGTAAGACGAGAAATGATTTTTATATTGAGCAAAATCCCGTTATAATGAATTCACTCTTTCCTAATTTACATAAAAAGTGTCAGCACTGAGCGGATCTATAACGCGGTTTTAATACATCTACCGTAGGGATGTATTCTTCGATGCACAATATTTTTAAAATTATTCTATAGTAGAGTGATGGAACCAGTAATGGATAAAGACTAACGACTGACACTTGTTTCTTATTCTACAGAAGATAAAGGTTATTCATCTGTTTTGCAACAATCAATTTATAACGGTGTTACCAGTAAATTCCTAAATTGATTGTTGCAAAACAAATGAATAACCATTATTTTCTGTAAAATAAGAATCAACTGTTCATTAGGTTCTTGTCCATTACTGGTTCCACAACTCTAGATGGCTGTTTCTATTAAAGTGCGTTAAACAGGGATATTATTAAAATAATCATCGATATCTATATCACGTAAATACTCGTACGTTCTGCGACATATTTAACCTTTGTTCTTTTACTAGCAATATTTAAGTTGTAGATATTTCCCGAGAACTTGAACGTACTTTCAAAAAAGTACTAAATAAATTCTTAAAATCATTTGACAGCTTTAAAAAAGTTTACTTTCACTTAGACATCTATATCTACAAAAGAAGAAACTGACTGACACATCGACGCACGTCGCAAACCGCTGGGTCTAGAGATTCCAAAGTCACGTGTTCCTTATGAGGTGTGGGGGTGCACTAAGAAAGCATTTTTAGAACGTTGACTCCCAACGGCAAAAAATAGGGGGAGAGTAGAGGGAAACTACAAGGACAAAGACACAGGCGTCCTCCAATTATTATTATTTTGGGAAATTAACAAGAGTTTCTAATAGGTAAGTTGCTTAATTTAAGATGTTTCTTATCGGTGCAATGCTACTTTATACTACGCTCCTGCTTTGCCTTATACGTATTAAGTTTTTTTTTTATAGGTTATCTACTTTTCTCGACCTTACCACAGAGTATTGCAAACATTCTTTATTTTTGTGAATCAATCCCTCTCAATCAATACTCTTTGGTCTTGTTCTTTAACAGTATTCACATATTTTGAAAGTACAGTCAGCAATATGTTTCATGCTTGTAACTATAAAACCTTGTTGCAAAAAAAACACGTATTCATTTTGATGTTATTTTATTTCTCGTGATTTGACACTGTCATAACGATAGGGTTCTATAGTAGCTCACCATTAGATTAAGGTGTTGTACTCCAAGGGTATTTTAATCAAGGTTTTATATTAACAGCATTCACAATTACTTGCAGCAAGTACATTATCATCTTTACAAAATGTCCCGGCCCTATTTGAAACAAGGTGTTCAAGTTAGTTCGAAACTAGTGCTCGAGTGCTTTTAAAACTCCCAATTAAATCGAGAATTTGCAAACAACTTAATGGGACGTTTTTTGCCTACTTTAGTTACTGCTTGACAATATAAAAGTTCTGCTGTAGAAATAAACGGCTTGTTATTTAACGGTTCAATTAGTTTTTTTATTTTAACGCAATTTCTTGATATGAATAACAAGTTTTTAAAGAAGACAAAGGATTTTAAACAGCTAAACATATTATAATTTTATACTAGAAAAACCTTATTAATAAACTGATCTTGACTGTAATGCTGATCTCAAGATGCGTCAATAATGACAGTTTTCTACGCCTTGACGTTTAAAATTGAAAATTTGGACCAACGATGTGTTAGGACCAACGTTGTTAGGGATTCTGAGGCTCACCAATTGTGAACCGACGCTTAACACGCGTAACTATAAAAAAAACATACAAATATCTCTCCGGGCGCTTTTCTAAATCAAGTCCGATTTCTGAATATGTTGTAGCTGCTATGAAACAAAATAGGTTGGTACAGTCACGAGATTAAATTTGGTACCTACTTTACGTCCAAAGTCAATATGACATTCTACAACAATAAGACAGATTTTCTTAAAAGTTACAAATGACTTTAAATCTCTAATGATATTGACGACTTCCAGTATATTTTTCTTGAAATGGGTCCCAAATTCACGCTCGTGACCGTACGTTTTCGTTTTTTTTCAATAAATATTTTTCGGAAGCAAAAACGTACCTAGTTTTATATAATATCAAAACATATTCAAAAAATTGTAAAAATTGGACTACGTTTATGGAAAGAGAAACTTTACCGCATTTTGTATCGACATTTTTAGCTTCACAATTCACATTTCAAGCTGATTGGAATAACAATATTATGTTGTTAGTGCGTATTTTGACCTTTCGTTTCCCGTTTATGATATAAGGGAAGTTATTTACAATCATTTACTACACTGCCATTATCTATTCCTGTGAAATTGTGAATACTTAGTTCTCTGTTGATGGAATTCGCAAAATCGTATAAACCGCTTTCGTATCAATATTCCCACAATACGTAGGTTTTATACCAACGTATAATCACATATAACCCCTCAATGCGATGTTTAACAGTTCGGTCAAGTGTTCACAACGACCCCTCTATTTGTTGTTACAGAGGACGAGGCAAGAAATGCTTAAGTCCAATTTTATGGGGCATTTGCCTGGCTTTTACGAACTTATCTTGTGAATTTTGTTTTGCTGTTTGTTTGGTTAATCTTTTGTTGGACTTAGATTTGATGTCAACGGTCAAAGCTTTTTATTATTTAAATGTTTGGCTTTATGGGATTTAAAATCAAGGTAAATAGGAGATAAAAGTTGATAACTTTTTTATGTATGTTTAGAATGCGCAAGCGTTTTAAGCGATGTATGTTTGTATACTCTTTATTGTAATCTTTGTTGGTTTTGGGTTATTTTTCATTTGTTTTTCGAGTTATCCCATTTTCAAGATTGATTTGAACTAAACTTCATGTCAAATTTAACACTGCTAGAGTATCAGTAACGAAACAGATGGAGGCTGCATTGGACTTAGCGTTAAATGCACAAAAGATTCCATCCACAACATCAGAAACAGAAAATCTAATAGGTACTTATTGCACGAACAAAGCTCCGGCCTCGCTAATTAGTTTACATACTTAAAAACACTTTTATAAGAGACAAATAACATTAATAATTAAATTTAATAATCTTTAAGCAAACTTCACATCAAACGCTGTCACTTGTCTAGCCTACGTTAATAATACTCCGGTTCAATTCTAATTAGCAATACTTCAGCGCTTTGAAACTGCAATGTCTGCATCCGAGTGAAGCTTTGTGACTAGGTAATTTACACGCTAATGACTAGACTCGGCACCGGTTCGACCTAAAATTAGACGCGGGAACTGAATCATCGCACGCCAATTAGGATTTCGTCTATTTCCGTTTAGATCGGCCATTTTGAATCATCACTGACTATGAATAGTTTATTGATCGATATGAAGAGGCCAAATATTGTTTGAGTAAGATTAAAACAATGAAATGTTAGTAAAATTATTTAATTTCTTGGTATAGTTCCTGGAAGGGTAATAGAATGTAATATAATAAAATCATAATTATATATTTGACTTTTGTCCGTATTGTTTTTAGTTCCATAAAAATTTAAAGAGTTTTGTGCCATTGGTTTCCAGATGACTTGGCATAAATAAATAATTACTATTATGACTGAATTTTGAGTAGTTGGTATTTTACCTGTTACAACAATAACCTAACAGTATTTAAATTATGTAATAAAAACCCAGTAACTGGTTTCCCAGCAATATTTGTGTTTTAGAGCCATTCTCAAAATGTTATTAACGGTTATGTATTTAAAACAACAACTGCCCAACTTTGTGTAGCTTTATTTACTTATTTCTTTTTACTTCATTTTGTGTGCTGTTGGGAATAAATGTATTTTCTACTTCTTCTTCTTTCTAAAAATGTTTTTTTTTTCAATTTTTTCTATTTCTCTGATAATTCGCGTTGGCCAATGAAGTTGATTTAAAATATTTTTATATGTAATTTCTCGCTTTGATAATACTCCAAAGGTTACAAAGTTTTTATTACAGTTACAATAGATATACATGCAGACAATGATAGCCTGATGTTAAAGCAACATAACGCTTGAAAAATATTTATAGTATAATATTTTTTTAAATATAACTGCAATATCGTAGTGAAATTTTTCCATAGGTGCTAAACTGAAGTGAACCGCTTCTATTTTTGGCATTTTACAAAAATCCGTTGTTCGGATTAAATTCGTTAAAAGATCACAGTTGTTTGTGGGAACCACAAACTGCTGCAGTAAAGCGGAAAAATAGAACAAAAGCAGTTTTTCGAAATATTAGGCTACGTGATAGCGTTAAAGTGGTCGCAGTACACAGATTTTTATTGCAAAACCAGTTACGAGGTATGAGTATGGTATCGTTAAACCAATATACACACACTATATGTATAATAAATGTTCCTTATTTACTAGTGTGTTAATAAAATATGTAGCGTTTCGGTGGTGATAACAGCTTGGCTAAAGGTAATTTCGAAACATGAGGTACATGCGGAGTAAAATTTAGTAGGAAAGGCAAATTAAAAACAAAAAACCGGGCAAGAGCATGTCGGACCATGCTCAGTGTAGGGTTCCGAAGCCGTAACGACAAACACAAAAAACTATCTCAATAATCAACATGTATGAACCAATTTTCTATTTAAAGTTATTTGGCGCTGTCTTAGATGATTTTTAGTAGGTATAAACACTTTAGTCGCCTGTATCTCAGGAACTAATCATGTCTACTTAGCCGTGATAGTTTTCCTTTAAAATTCGTTATATGCACTTTCGTTGAAGATTTTTTTCAGATTTTTAGTACTTGTAGTTTTGGCTGTAGGGGGGGAGGGACACTTGACCATAACAAAAAATAGCGCTTTAAAGCTTAATATTTCATAAACGGATCCCTTAATCGAAAAATTGTTTTCATAAACCCGCAATATTTTTGAAAGACCTATCCAACGACACCCCACACTATGGGGTAGGCAAGAAAAAAAAAGACATCCCCACGTTACGTGTAGGGGAGGTGCATTAAAAAAAAATATTTTTCAAAATTTTATTTTACCACTTTGTTGGCGTGACTAATATGTACATTCATGCCAAATTACAGCTTTCTAGTACTATGAGTCTCTGAGCTAGACTGGGGACGGACGGACGGACGGACGGACATGGCGAAACTATAAGGGTTCCTAGTTTGACTACGGAACCCTAAAAAGTCTAGTCAAATATTAATCCAAAGAGTACTTACTACGTCCATAATGGATGCCACCTAAAAATAAGGTTACTATCCGGATTAAAATTTAGATGGAAAGGTAGATATTTTATTTCAAAAAAATGTATAGTCAGATGTTTATCCAAAGAGTGCTTAATAAAAATACTTTGTGTTGTGAGTAATGGTGCATCAAGGTGGATTTATACATATTTAAGTAATACAATAAAATTTAAAGTTGCATAAACATACTTCGGAAAGCGAATATTTTCGAAAATGGAAATCGGATCAAAAGACATTTTTACTAGTATGGGTGCTTTCTTACAGCCTTTTACTACCTGTCTCTAATAATTTGACTACCCATTGTTGCTTGTACAACATTTCTTATTCACGTAACTTAAACTAAAATTTAATGGTTACGTGCAACTACTACTGCAAAAAATAGCCTCGGTTTTATCCCAGCATTATCGCAAACTTGGTTGTTTTTTAATTCCACTAGAGAAGCCATTAAATTGGAATCAAACCTACTATCTAAATTTATGCAAGTCCGTGCCAATCTTCGTAAGTTTTCTTATAGGGACGCTAGTCTATCGATAGACATTTTCTTGATTTTGGATTTTTTAATAGTGAATTTTTGGTTAGACTGATAAGTGTTTGTAAATTGCGTTTGTAACTCTTAAGAGCCTTTAATTTTTTTTTTTTTTTCGCAAATGTATTATTGCAAGCTAGTTGATAAGTTTAATACGCGGTAAGAAAAAGTAAAAGTCACGGTAAGAAATGGTTCGTCACTTTTCGACTTTATTTCAACGCGATTAAGGTCCAAAAGGGATAAGACTACCGGTAAAAGAGCTACTATAAATCGCGTCTTAGTCCTTATTATTGGCAACGCATTTGCAGTCTTAAGATTGCAGTCTTGAGAATACAATCTTATGATTACAAATAGCTATAGGTCCCAGTTCCCACTGAAAATAGATTATCGATAAAAAATATTCTCGTCCCTTATATTGTCGTGGTTAGTAGTGAGGCAAAATTCAAAGCCTATTTTAAGCTGAAGATTCATGAATAAGCTATAAATGTTCATTCACTGTGTCTGACGGTATCGGCCGGTGAGGTGGAGTCTGGTGTTGTGTAATGTTAAAGATTTTTTACGATGATAATAAAAACAGATTTCAAAGCGCTGGTGTATATTTGTCGATTGATTACAATAGGTTACAATATTAAAATAAGGTTATTTAAAAAAAAAACTATTTTGGTTCTGGCATTTCATTGTCATCGGTAAAACCATATTGCTATCGGCATGTTATCGTATTGTTCTTAACTCAGCCGCCATTACATTAATAATTAGAGTAACCTATTAAGTAGTTAAATATAAAGTAACTTAAATATTTTTTTTTTTTGTCAACGGTATTTAGTTTGTCTTGCGTATCCGCAAAGGCCTCCCCTAGAGCTGCCCCCCATTACTATCATGGAATATGAGCTATCGAAAAGTTGAAAATACGATAACATATCAAAGGCAATATGGATTTACTATGTAGAATAGAGCTACTTCTGGTTCTTAATATTGTATTGGTGTTATTACTTATAAAAGTGGAATAAGCTTGGAACAGTTTATGCCATGCTTTGTCACTTTCTGTCAGAAGCAAATGTGACAATTACAGATAAGGACAAAGCATGGCATAAACTATTCCAAGCTTACTCCACGTTTATAAGTAAGGGGGTTAGTATATCCGGACACATTTAAACTCAGCGCCTCAATCAGAGCTATATTTGGTCACAGTATGTTACTTGTAGTGCAATCGACAGCGTTCTATACAAATATTTGCACCGCACACACTGTGTGTTTGCACCAAGTTCTTGAGGCGAAACCGTGCGCGTCCAAATTGCCTTAGCCACTTTACACCCGCACCTTTCCTTCAAACTTAGGTTTGGGTGAAATTGAACATGCGATACGATTTACATGCAAATGGAGTGGCAATTCAAATTAATACAGTCTATAAAACATTTTTTTATTAACAAAAAAAAATACTTCATGGTATCTCTGTGGATTAATAAATAATTTCAAGTCAGGAAAGAAACTTCTTTTTCAGAAAGTTGGCCGGTACACTTTATTAGTTGTGAATATGTAATGTTAATGAATAATCTTTAATTATATATATAATATTAATGTTTGAGTTCACACATAGTGGGTCGGCACAATATTGTTATGTATTTTTTCTTCTTTCACTCTACTCTATCAGCTATCTTCTATTGAGACCCTTTATACATATATTATTCTTCAAACAAGTCAAAAATCATCGATATATATCGTAGGGTTTCGAAGATTCAACCAAAAACATGTGAAAGCACACACACGCATGTGTAAAGTTAAGGTCGCCTTTTGTATATTAAGAATAATCTGTTGTGTAATAAAGATTAATTAATAGTACATTGTGTATTATTATTTATTTATTTATTTTATTTATTTATTTTAGGAAGACTTACAGACTAATACAGGAAAGTAAGAATTGGGTATAATATATGACAAGTGTAAATTGCTGACAATAAGTCTCCGCATATTACAAGCTAATTCACAAAGACATATTCACTCAAGATGGTTCGAACATTATTAAGTTAGATATAACTAAAAGACATTTAACAATATAATTATTAGACTAATTGAAGAAAGCATTACTTAAGTTTCTGGTAGCAGCTTGAGCACTAGTGCAAAACAAGTCAATATCAGTCACCGAAGACACCTCGTTAAAAAATTTAGCACCACGCAGTAAAAATGAGTTTTTTCTATAATTGGTATTTGCAAAGGGTACATGTAGTAGCGGCCTTGGCCTGAGACCGACACGAGGCCGCAGGGATAACTTAGATAATATCGCCGGACTATCTATACTATTATTAGCAACTTTAATTAAGAGGCAGACGTCATTAATATTACGTCTAGTCTCCAACGGCAGGAAGTGATAACGCTTACAACGGTGCACATAACCATTTGACCACTGGTGAGTTTTATAATCTAAATATCTCAGGAACCTCCTTTGAATGCCCTCAATACGATCAATATATACTTTATACCGAGGATTCCGAATTTGCGATGCATACTCAAGCAGGCTACGTACGAAAGAACAGTAAAGAATTTTTAAAGATTTTAATTCACGGAAATCAGTTGACGTTCTCATGATGAAGCCCAATGCCTTAGATGCTATTAAGGGTGGTAAAGAAAGAATTACAAACGAGAGTCTGCTTGAAGCCCGAAGCCGAAGGCTGAGGGCTTTAATGACTCGAGCTTTGTATTTCCTTTACCACCCGTGTAACATACAATGTTTTTCATAACACTTGCGAGGAAATGAAATAAAATCAGACAAAAGATGATATTTTTAACTTATTAGCGGCAGACTACATCATTGTCTGTGACTTACCACAGATAATGTCAAACGTGTTTGGAGTCCGATTCTAGTGACAGTCGAGATCAATAGTTTATATGCGAGATTTTTAGGAAATTGTATGCAACTGACATTTTATCTCGAATGACACTTCATATCGAATGGCACAAGAATTGGGGTCCTGACGTATTGTGATAGTTTGAGTCCACGTATAATATATTTAAAAAAAAAGCTATTACGCACTTTAGTTACGTAATGGTAAAAAAAGGCCCGTGGGTATTATTTTGGATTTACGGTCGATTTTTCTAGTATGTTAGGACACTATTTACGAGCAAGTGTGATGAAAATAAATAAAAAGGTGCTATGTTTGAAAAACAAAACTGTCGATGATTTTATTTCTAATCGTATTTTCACATTTAACAGTCTCAAGAAAATTTGATCAAGTTTAATATATCCAAAGGACATTCGGCGTTGTGGTAATGGTAGCAGAGATCCAGATTGTGGCACACTACCGACTTTATCATAGTGTCCTGTTCACTAGCGTTAGCTTGTTGCAACAGTTCCTACAAAGTAGATTCTATCTCTCCGGTGAATCTATAAAATATAACATAACGTTTTCACGTGACATCTTTCTGCCTCGGAAGCGCCCCGGTTTGGAAAATATTTCTGTACCAATGAGATAAGCAAAGCAATCTCCTGTGAGCTTCAAGCGCTTTGGCAAACACACTTTAGCACGAGTTATCCTAAATAACATTTCGATGTTATTTTCTAGAATGTTTTTGAAATTTAATTTGTCCATTCTCTTCTTTAAAATATGCGGGCCTAGTATGGCTGCGTCTATATCGCGTGTCAAATGTGCATAAAGCATCCGTCACTCTCGTACTTATTAACGTGTCCGAAAGTGACGGATGCCTTATCCAAACTTTGTCACGCAATAAACGCAGCCATACTGGGGCCCATGGCTTGTTCCCCTTTATCGCGATGGATAAAGCATCCGTCACTCTCTCACTTACATAGTGATAAGAAAGTGACATAATGTTTTATCCACGTCTATTTACATTGATAAACAAGAATGATGAATTGATGAAGAAGAGGAGATATAATGGCCAAAACACAGTAAAGTTTGAAATAAAGGGAAATTATTATAACGATGATGCGTTTAAGACGAAGAAACGAAGGTAATAAAAAAACTGACTTAATCAGCCGAGCTACTTTGAATGAAAGGAAATCCAATTCGACCCCGAAGCTTTTTAAAATTCAATAATTGTGGATTTTCCAAGCGTTCGAAGTGCACTATAAATCCACTTGAATGAGAAAAGTTAAAATTCTAAATGGACTGAGAAATTTCTTCGTGAAATTAACAATGAACTGTCTTTGCTATTTGAGAGTAAAGTTAATAACCTACTTAAGTAACGTTGCTGAGATGAAAAAAGAAATTAAATATGAAACTAACACGAGCACACACACTTACACGAAGGATCATAAAAATGCAGGAAATTGTATTAATATAATAAAACTATTGAAATTTTATAAAGATCTATTTTTATTAAGACGATTGTGTAACTAAAAAAAAACATACAGAATGGTGTAACGTTTCTCTCCTCTTACAGCTAGTCCGATTTTTAAAATGTACATACTATGAAACCAAGGTGGGTACGTTTTTGGTTTTCCAAGAAAATGTTTCTTGGAAAGATGCAATTTTAAAAATATGTATAAATTCTGGAAATCTGACTTTATTTAGGGAATGAGAAACGTGATGACCCGGATCTAAATTAGTATTGTTTTTTTTCAAAGCGATTGAAGCGCCGGTTAACAATCTATAAAGGCAATATATTCAACTGAAATTAACAATATTTATATCGATCTAATTTGACCCGATACCTTAGCAAACGTATTAAATATGTATGAAACAAAAAGCAAAGAGCAATTTTAATAAAAATGGCGACTTTTCTACACTTTGAAGTAGAATTCAAGATTCATTTTATTGAATACGCTAAAAGTACTACAATATCTATTGTAAAGGCTTTAAGATTTTTACATTAAAAGCAGCTTTCAGATCACAATGTTTCCCTCGGATGGTCTTCGGTCAAGATTTTTCCAAAGCTTTTAAGGAGTTCGACGAAGAGTTTCACAAAGACATATATTTATACCAAGGAGTGTCATAAATTTTGCTGCCGGTTTCCGTTGAGCGAAATATAAAATATTTGAGAATGCTTCCTCTTGAATGCACGGGCAACGTATTAACGTTGTGCTGCCTGCAGGATCTTGTATACCAGGGTTTACTGCTGCAACAAATCCTTTTAAAGTTTATTTTATTTCCGTTTTTACTTACTTTTAAGTTATTGCGTCGGGACCATAAAAGTATCGTGCAACAACTATTAATTACTAACTTCTGCCCGCGACTTCGTCCGCGACGTATAAATTTTGCGGGATTAAATCTAGCCTTTGTCTTAATCCAGGGTATAGGTTATCTCCATTTTAAATTTCATCCAAATCAGTTCGGCCGTTGCAGCGTGATGGAGTAAAAAGGTAACACACACACACACACACACACACACACACACACACACACACACACACACACACGCACACATACACATACACATAAACATACACACACATAAACACACTTAAACTTTCGCATTTACAATATCAGTAGGATAGGATATAAAACCTCGATATAATGGCAATCTCAAATCGGTCCATTCGTTTAGGAGTCATGATGCCGGAGATCGACACACAAATACACGTGTCTAACTTATAGCACCCCTCTTTTGGTCGGAAGTTTTTTTGTAATTATTTCTTCAAAGCATTTAACAGAGATCGGATTTTATTTTAATTCTATAAAGTAAACTATAAGTAAGTAGTGCGGTTGCCGGTTGAGAATAGTGCCAGTCCATGTCTTCCTGTGGATGTCGTAAGAGGCGACTAGGGATTAAAGGCTTGTAGTACTGTTAGGCGATGGGATTGCAACCTGTCACTAATACACTGGTAGACATCTTAGCCTAATTGTGTAAAATGTGTTTACAGAATTATCAACCACTATTGGAATGAAGGCTTGAGTTTATGCGTGTAAGTAAAGTGACCTAGTCCCTAACTAAGCTCTGGGATTGTACTATGGGTCCTAGGCGACAATAAACTTACTTACATAGATAAATAGATACTTAAATACATAGAACAACCAATAAGACTGAGGACTCATAGAACATCAAATACTCGAGCTCATCACACAAATATCTACCCGTAATCAATGTGTAATAAGTTCGTTTGTGTACTACATTTTCCAGCTCAAAGTGGTAAATTCACAAATGAATGTTGCATTCGTAAGATAGGTTTTAAATGTCAACGTTCTCAATTACCTTATTAATGTGACTTTAAACTCTAAATCCGATTAGTGAGCGAATACATTCAACTTGAATCTAACCTACTGGTATTTAAATGATCGTACTATCATACAAAATATCATGTTGTCGATAATTCATTCACTGACACTGATTATCGATTGTTTCGGTTGTGTTGATGTGAAATCGAATGATCTTATAACGGTCGCTATCAATGGTAGATCAACCTAAATTTGAAATTTAGAGTCTGTTTGTACTAAAAAGCGCATTTTCTTTTTAACAGAAAGTTATCTTCACATTTTTAAACAATTCACCTCCAATTTTAATGTTAGAAAAATATTATTAGAATTCACCTTTAGGGTATACAAATTAATTATTAATACTGGTACTTGTACAGTCGGGTTCATAAATACAAGTACAATTAAGTACTTGTCACTTTAATCGATGTGACATTTAATATATGGCAGTTGAAACATGACATGACATAAACAAAGGTACTAAATTGTACACATTTTATGAACTCGACAGTACAAACATACGTTAAACGTTATGAATGAAAATGCTCACAGATTAATAGATTTTTTATCAAATGTAATCGATACGTCTTCGATGTATCCACAATCGAATAGGATGCAGATGGGCCTAAATAAATAATGACTTTAAAAACGTTGGCCTCAAAAGGCGCGGTCTTAATCAATATAAACATTACGACACATTTTAA
Source organism: Acleris laterana (assembly GCA_963966035.1). Lineage (NCBI taxonomy): Eukaryota > Metazoa > Arthropoda > Insecta > Lepidoptera > Tortricidae > Acleris > Acleris laterana. Next base: position 11,620,306 of record OZ014450.1, on the reverse strand, counting down.
AAAGTAAACGTCCATAGTGCCCATTTATTTCGTTCATTCGATATTCAAATGTTTGAATTTGAATCTGTCTCTGTAATCGTTTTGGATTGGTGGTACTTAGAGGTCTTCATTCTTTTGGAATAAGATGTTTGAAAGACGATCAAAAACTGGTATTTTAAAAAAAGGGTGTTCTCGGAGTCTCGTTTAAATGGGCGCGACCGCACTGTTTGTAATTTACATACTTTTTTTTATTTTTAAATAACTTACTAAACAACGGTAGGAATCAATGATAATTAAAAGATTTAAAATTAATTAAGACCTTATTTTAATATGCTTTTGAAAATCAAAAACAAACCAAGTGCTGAGGCTTACGTCCTTGTACAGTTAGTATATGGTATGTTGGTTGGAAAAGTACCTACACGACATACAATCCAGTAGAAAATGATTGTTATTAGAGTTACAGATATACTGTTTTATGTTATTATTGTTTATATTCGGTGACTGCTTACGAACAATTAACTTTATAAATCGATTACAGTAGGTACATAAACTACAACAATATCAAAACTAATATCGTCTCACGGTTGATTTCTTACTTAGAATTGGAAAGTAATGTTTTTTATGATCAGTAGATAAAAAGCTTGCCGAATTTTAAATCAGTAAAGCTATCATTTTCGCAATTAACACGAATAATTACATGAAAACATCAAGTTTTTAAAACACGCTCTTTGAATATATTTATATAAAAGAATCTATTTTACAAAGTCTTGTCATCAAAAAAAGTACAATCCTGGTATATCCTACAGCTGTTTCTTTATTACCAATTACAGACTTTGTCTTTTTGTATCGGAGCGCTCACATCTGTCCATACTGTCGAAGAAGTAAAAAGGTATTAAGCGCATTATGGAGTCTATACTCTTATACCGCCTTTTTCTCTTGAACTGCAGCATAGTTGCTCAATCTGATCAGGCCACGGGAAAGTAATCGCTGGTTAGCTTATGCATTTAATTAACGAGTCTCCATGTGCGTTGTTTACTAATAGCTCGCTGTTTCTTCACGCTGTGTGCTCAGTGGGGTATAAAACGTATTGTGAAGCGCCGATAAAATCGCGTAGCTTTCGTAAAATTTGATACAAATTTATCTCAAAGCGATAATGTTTCTCAAAACTCTTTTGTTATGATACTTTTCATTTTGCACTGCTTATTTGTGGTAGCCGGATTAGAATAGTGCCACTCCGTATCTTTCCGTGGATGTCGTAAAAGCCTACTAAGGTAATAAAAGCGTGTAGTACTGTTAGGCGATGGGCTTGCAACCTGTCACTGATACACTGGTAAACATCTTCGCTTAAGTGTGCAAAATGTGGTTACAGAATTATCAAAAGTTTTTATAGTTGTTGGAAGTTCTGTAGCTCTGCCTACCCCACTCTGGGAATAAAGGCGTGAGTTTATGTATGTATGCATGTACTTGTGGTTAAATTTGACATCAACAATACAATTCATTGGAAGATAAGATTAAAAGTGGATTCCATTTTTTTATTTTCTTCTTTACTTATAATGCGACTGTACATGAATACTTCGTGTTGCATAAATGTAGCCACTGGATTAATGTGGTATGTCAGTATGTTAAAAAAAAATCATGACATGTGATTTATACATAAGTTACAGCAGAAATAAAAAATTGAGGATTTTTTGGATATCTTAACCGTGCCTTTTGGCTGCCCGACATATGTCAAGTTAACCACACATTACAAGGGAGTGATTCTTTCAACAACGACGGTTGGACGGACGAACGAGTGAATGTCTAAGCGGCGAGTTTAAGTAAGTAGTCCCGTCTCAGGGCAAACAAAACATATTTTAGCGTGTGCATTTACAATTTGGCAGTATGGTTTCTGCCGATGAGATCGAACGTATAAGGCTGCTTACAACGTGTTTTGTTCGCTCTGACGGGACTACCTAAACTGGCCGCTGCGATTTCATTCGATCGTCTGATCGTCTGTCGTTTTTGAGAGAATAACACCCCTGGCAAATGTCGCAAAATGTGCACAAGAAATTAACGTTATTTAAATACAACAGCAAACTGCTATTTCATATTTAATATCATAATAACCCCTTCAAAGGAAGTCGTAAGACGTACCGTACCGGCAAGTAAGGAAGATATTCGATTTCACGAACCACACGGCTAACGGTGACCTTATTACGGCACTTTATTGGTTTCGTATCCGTTCTAAATCCTAGTTAATTGGTAATCTAGTAAATTATGGTGTTAAGTTTACATTTGTAGGGGCCTATAATTTATACACATTAAAGTATTCCACTGAAAATTAGAGTTAATTATTTACAACAAAATCTTTTTTTTTTTGCGAAGGTGGCATCTCTGTGGTCATATCTTGGTAAGAGCGAGTCTTAATTGAATTCTACATTTTTATTCATATGTGGAAGTTTATTGTTGATCCCCTAAATACAAGCCTAGTTTAGGACTAGGTCATATTGTGTGACATTGAAAAATGATGGTTTATCCCAAACCCAAAACGAGGGATGATATTGTGGTCAAAGCCATTTAAAAGTTGGTATTCCGTCGTTATAAGTCGTCAGGGGGGTTATTATGACATAGCTGTGCAGTTCACATTACGCTGCGAGAAAGAGAATAAGCTATATAATTGGTATAGCTCTTTCCTTTTCGCTCGCCGTGAAATGAACTGCATTGCCATGTTGTAGTATCCCCCAGTTACAGTTTTAGGGTTCCGTACCCAAAGGGTTGCCCAATGGGTTGCCCAATGGGAACCTATTAATATACCTACGCTGTCCGTCCGTCCTTACATTAAAGAGCTGAGAGAGAGAGAGAGAGCTGTATCCGCTATTGTTAGATAGCGGGTTGATATTATTTTCCATTTTATTTTTTTAACAATCTGAAATAGTTGTTAAGTGTGGTACGTGAAACGTATTTTTATTTTTGTCGTTTAACATACAAACGTCAAATTTGGTATGATTATAGTACACACAAAGAAAAATACAACAAACATAAAAAAATAATCAAGTGTGAGTTGGGCTCGTGCTGATTCGATTTGAAATCGGAATACAATAATACCCTCGGGGCGGGAGTCCGACTTGTATACGACAGTTTTTTTTTAAACATATGAATTGTTTATTTTTTTGACATTAAAAACGTTGTATTATATTCCGCGTGGTGGCCGGGTTACAATAGTGCCACTCCATGTCTTCCCGTGGATGTCGTAAGAAGCGACCAAGGGAATACAGGCTTGTAGTACTGTTAGGCGATGGGCTTGTGACCTGTCATTAATACACTGGTAAACATCTTAGCCTTATTGTGCAAAATGTGGTTACAGAAATATTAACAAGTTTTTAACGTTTTTGGTAATTCTGTAGCTGCCTACAGCCTACCCCACTCTGGGAACAAGGGCGTGACGGTAGGTATGTATGTATGCGTGTATGTATGTATGTATTATATTCAAACTAAAACACTTTCCAACACATTAAGTCCTTTTGTTAACATGATGGAAGCACTAATAATATTCAGACTTACATGTAAGCCGAGCGGCATAGTGGCCGGTCCGGGTTCCCACAGTCTGTGTCAACATTTTGTGCATATCATAGGCCTCCCAAATTATGTAAAATATGCTATGATAAAGGCCTTTAAAGGTACACGTATTGTTGAGGCATTTTGCCTACGTTCTACTTTGCTCGCGTCCATCAACATTCTGACGTATACCTGGCTTAGGGAAAATGAAATTCTCTATTATTCTGCAGTGAGTGATGGTGTGGTGGCTATCTATGTCACGGATTATTATATTATGGTATTCATATTAAATAAAATAAATAAATAAATATCAGGGGACAATGTCACACCAATTGACCTAGTCCCACACTAAGCTCAAGGCTTGTACTATGGGTACTAGACAACGGTATAAATACTTATCTAGAGAAATATATACTTAAATATATAGAAAACATCCATGACTCAGGAACAAATATTCGCGCTCATCACACTAATATCTGCCCTTACCGGGATTTGAACCCAGGACCGCTAGCTTCGTAGGCAGCGTCACTACCCACTAGGCCAGCGCGTCGTCAATATATTATATTATATTATTTATATTGGGACAACAAAGCGTTTCTAAATTTGTTGCGAGATCTATTTTTAAATCCATTGTTAGGTGTGGATAAGTGTGAACATGTCCTCGTCGCTGTGTGATGTCTAATTTGAGATCACTTATGTACGACGTGAAAAATGGGTACAAGTCGGCTTAACTCGTAAAAAAAGGATGTATACATGAACGAAGTATGCTAGACTTAAACTCTTTTTCACTTGATCTTCTTAAGAGTTATTAACAGACCTAGGAATATACGGGGCAAAACTAAATGACAGCTAGGGCTGGCCTATATCAATTAACTTAATTATCGATGCGTTTCCCATATACTAGTGATCGCACCAAGTTTTGATTGTAAAAATAGTTAATTTTTTAAAGTACTCATCATCGTCATATTCTTTATACTTTTAACAAATTGTAGTCGTTTATTTTAACAATAGTTAATGGGACAGTCATTCTGAAATACACAATAAGGAAAAAATATATTAATATTATGATGATGAGTGAAGGTTTAAAAATCCTTTTAAAATAAAGAATAACCAGAATTATTTTGCTATTTTGTTTCATTACATAGTATGTAGTGTATGTAGTATGTTATTGAATGTATGTAATATACATTCAATAAAAAAATATTTTTACAAACAAAACTTGGAGTGATCACTAGTATATGGGAAAAGCATCGATAATTGAGTTTATCGATATATGCAATCCCTAGCTGTCATTTAATTTTGCCCCGAATATTCCTAGGTCTAGTTATTACCTTTTTCACTAGGACCCCAGTATATCGTTGTCAATAATGAATGGCTGTAAATATTAAATGGCTGTTAGGCTAGGCGTTTTATGACATGAACTGACATTTATAATATTTTTGAATAATTGTATTGTTTATTAATTCGGCATTGAAACCAATAATTAAAAATTCACATCTAATAGGATTTGAAATTATAAGTATACGAGTAACATTCATACTTGTTAATTTGTTGGTATTAAAAGTTGACCACAAACTAAATAGTTAATTATTAATTAGCTTATTGTCCTTAAAAGCTACTTTTTCATTTTTGCACGGTGATAGCCTGTTGATGTTAGGTTTTTTTTTGGAAAATAAGTTTACTCTTGACTAACTCTTGTCCCGCCTATTCACCCTAGCTTTAAATGTACCATTTTAAGCCCTAGACAACATGGTTAACGTTTACGTACACGATTTTTGAAAACCGACAAAATGAATGGAATCGAGATAGCGCTCGACGCGACCGTCCGGCAGCCTACACTATTCCTTTTTCGATAACGAAAACATTCGTTGAATGCATCTTGTCTAAGGCCAGCGTATCCCTAAATAACACATAAAACCTTGTTGCACCGCGCAATCGAACATTTGTTATTTCGTCAGCGAAACGAAAACCGAGGTACTTAGGAAAATAACACCTTAGCTTTATTGCGTATTGCGATATTTTTCTAAAATCTTTTTTTCCTGTTAGCAATCTTTCCATTCGCAAAATTCACCAGTCTTTATTATTTTCAGTACTTAGCTTATTTTGCCGGAGATGTTTTTCTCATCAGAATTAATTCCAATCCCATTATTTCCCAATCTTTATTTACCTGAATAGTTATATCATTTTCACAAAGTCGACTGAGCTCCGCTGGCACTGAGCTCCTACTTCTGGGTGGTTTGGCCCTTCGGACCTTCTGCAAAATTAACATAATCTAAACCTATCACCTGTTTCGGCCTAATTGCACTGGGAAAAATCCAGATAGACATAATATGCAACCAGGAAAAATTAAAAATGGGTAAAATATGGGTGGCGGTCTGGTCGCATAACAACTATTGTCATAATATCGATTGTCATAACACTTTACGCATAAAGTTGATGCTCATTTTTTTTTTTTGGCATAAATTATACTAGGCATAATTGTTCCGGACATAATTATACGGAGTCATAATTGGTTTAACCATAATGTAGAATGTCATACATTTATTTAGTCATAATATGGTAAAACCGACTCAGATCGCGGATAGGTTAGGGTTATTTTTTTTTATAAAAGAGCGGAAAAGCTTGTTATTAAATAAATATTACGTCATTACGTATAAAGTATGGTTAAATAATTATATGCGCATCAAATTTATGCGCGTTACACAATATGTTCTTAAACATTATGATTAAAAACTTTATGCGCATAAATGTATGACAATTTACAGTTATGCGCAATGATGAGTATGACGAATCCTTGTATTCCCATCAAAAATATGACTTTAAACTTTATGCAACCCGACCCCTACCCGTAAAATATACTATTGGGTTAAATCACGAATGGGAAAAATCGCGAGCGGAATAATCCAGATTGATACACAGTATTACATTGTATTAGTATTACAGTATTAGTATTTTATTGTATACAGTGTCTACGATTAAAACTATTGACTGAACAAACATAATGATGACATAATCCTCTTGTAATACTAAATATCTTTGCCTTACAAGGTGGTTACAGTAGTGACTTATTTGACTTGAATAGTACTTGAACCTCCATGTTTGCAAATGAAGTTGGCAGTTATTGCAGTTAAGTTCGTATTTGCATTATCTTCGGCGAGGAACTACGATGCTAACTTGCTGCCTTATTAAGACTAATTTATTCTATTGTTGATTTATTAAGACCTTTATGTATTCGTGTACCCTTTACCCCGTTGACATTAATGACCTGAGTAAACGTGACGTCTTCTATGTAGATATACAATGTGGTAACATGTGAGTCGTGGTTAGTTGGATAGTGGTGATAGGACTTTATAAATGGTCCTTCTTGATCGCTATTACCATCTTATTCTTTAATCCGGTAAGGGGATAAAGCAACTAGTGAAATTGCTAGCATGGAGACATTCCGTTGAGTTCTCAGCGTGGGCAATGCATTTGTAGTTTTGAGATCGTAGCTATGAGTATGCAAATGTCTATGGGTCTCAGGTCCCTTTTACCATGAGATGGGCTGTGTGCTCGTTAGCCTTTACGTAGCCTAAAAAAAGATTACTCTTGAAAATATGAATCTAACTAATTAAATACGTACACGAAATCTTCAACGTTGAGTTCTATCTTCAATCTTGTCTAGGGCCCCTAATGATACGTAATATATAACACTTATAACACAGTTCTTTATTCTTCAATTCAAAAAGCATTACCATCAACTGCATCAACTCGAAATAATTGTGCATAAGTAAAAAGTAATTTTTAAGGGAAAATCTATTTATTTAATTTATGGTAATTTTTTCCGGTAATAGCCACAAAATAATAAATACGACTGTTACTCGTACTCATACTCATTTATTAATAATATCAAATAATAGATGTCAATTTATTTTGTTAATAGGTATAATGCCTGTTTAACCACCACTAAACAATACAATATTTTATCTAAAATTATAAAAAAAACAGTTCATGACATACAACCAACGCCTAGCCTAGCAACCATTTAAGATTTCGTTTACGTATTTAATGATTAGATTCATATTTTAAAGGATAATCGCTAATGAATTCTTCAACGTATTTAAATAAGGAATACCGTGAGTTTACTGAAAAGCTTTATGTAAGGTAAACGTCCGAGTACTCGTCCCTGTAATAGTATTTGTCCCCATACTTTGAATTGTAATTAACAAAATAAGCTTAACATACTTTTGTCACCACCTCATTATAGCGATGAGAAATTTGTGGCTTTGATATTTCACACGCCAATTTTTAAATGAAGAAAAGGACGGCTAGCAAAAGCACCTGACATTTTCTTTTCATTTTGAAAAAAAAACATATTGTAACCATATAAAACAAATTCCATTTAACAAGAGTAAAGGTGATCTCCCAAATCACATGAAAAAATTTTGTGTATAATGCATAAATTATCATTATATCACGATGCAAATAGATATTTTCTGTTGACATGTCGAGCATTCGGACGTTCACCTTATCAGCCGTTTACTAATTGGCCTTCATTTGTATTGAAAGCAAAATTGAAACAGTTAAAGACCTAGAATTAAATGCAAAATACCGATTCAATATCAATGGCGTACTACGGAACTATTACCGCCGGGAGTTTAGATTATTTAATCATCCTGTAATATTAACCCCTAGTTTGGAAGCCACAGTTCCTATAGCTCCCTTATTAATTCAGAATGCAACCACAACGGGTAGCACTTTCAATCCGCTTGGGTCGGAGTTGTACAACATTGATCCTAAATAATCAGTATTTAGGTATTGTGCTGAGTTTAGTTAATAGCTGTTTGCACGTGGTTGTAAATTATACAGTATGTTTAGATGCATTTAGATAAAAGCATGTATTAATAGTACATTGTGCATCAAGGGTAGTAAGAAGAAGATTACTTACGAGAGTGTTAGAAGCCCGACGCCAAAGGAGGCGGAATAACTTGAAATATAAAAATAATAAAGTTTAATGAAGCGTAGTAGATTGTTTGTAATGCTAAGTTAGTGTAAAGCTAAGTCATAAAGATGACATTAGAAATAGTTTGAAGTTTTGGCTGAACATGAAACCTCCTTAGTCAGAAATGATGTACGAAATAGTTGCAATTTTTAAAACGAAAGTCATTACTCCCTAGGGACTACAAAGTCGCCATAACTCCCGCGGGAACAATTACGGCCAATTGTTCTTCTGTATACAGGCATGAAATAACATCATTTACGAGCAAGTGTGATGAAAAATTAATACAATTGATAAAAGCCGTGAGGTCTATTTGGTGTAATGTTTGATGGCGATTCAATGTGAGTTTATAGTTTGTGAAATTTTATTGATACATGCTACCGACGAAATTTGTTAAAATGTGAGGGTTTTTTAAAACAATGAATAAATAAAATAAAATCAATCAGGGGACAATGTCACACCAATTGCCCCTATCTCAAACTAAGTTCTAGGCTTGTACTATCAAATCAAATCAAAATCATTTATTGCAGCCTTCTTTGGACCATAATAATAACAAAGTGTTACTACTAATAAGTGTTGGTACTATGGGTACAACGATAAAAATACTTACTTTAATTCATAAAAAACATCCATGACTCAGGAACAAATATTTGCGCACATCACACAAATATCTGCCGTTACTAGGATTTGAACCCGGGAACGCTAGCTTCGTAGGCAGGGTCACTACCGACTAGGCCAACACGTCGTCAAATGAGAATGAAACTTAAGAGCATTAAATATAACTGAGTTAGTAGTTAAGTAATTACCCAAACAATCAATATAATTTCTCACCTTACAAATATATTAGAGGACTGAACAAATAAAAATATGTTTGGGTATAGTTTAAAGGCTAACCTAATTTCAATATTATTTCTTAGGCGTACTTTTACCGAAAACAATATTATTACTAAAATTCCTGTTATAAAAATCAAACTACTTAATTGTTATTAAAAACTCTATGTCTTTTCTACTTTTCCTAATAACCAGCGACTCAAGATGTTCACGCCCGTTACGTAACACTTACCTACGTAACAGCGCGTTAACAGCCATTGTTATATCCTTAATGCTTTTACTAAAACCCTTCCTCTAAAGTACAATCGATACTCACGGGAATAGTAATTAGTGACACAATAGACACGTTGCCTAACACCACTTCCCTATTACAATAGAGCAGCGTGAACGGTTATCTTTATCTAACGGGTTTAATATTAACACGGATAGTTAAGTCGTAGGTATATTAGGCAAAATAATATCGTTTATAAATCATCCTGTTTTTATTTGTTGTTAACTTTCAGAGTCTATTCTAGACGGTGAAAACCACATCGTCTTAGACCTGGGGGGTTATTATGACATGGCTTTGCAGTACATTTTACAGTGAGCGTAAAGGACGGAGTTATAGCAGTTACATGACTCTGTCTTTTTCTCTCAGCGTAAAACGAATTGCACAGATATGTCATAATAACCCCACTGTTATGGTATTGTTTTTATTTCAGCCGCCATAACTGTCAAGTAAAAAAGACCTTTCAAAACGTTGACAATACGATGACAGGTAAAAGACTATATGATTTTATCAACTAATAATTTTGGAGGCCATTTGCAACGTTAAAAGATGGCGGATGTGTAATTTGTTTTAGTTTTATTTTTTTGTGTATTTAGGTGTTCAAAGTTCTTTTCTGATAGTGATTTGTACTTTTTATGCCATTGTGTTGCACAGTGATTGAAAACTTGGACTTATTTCGCGTATCTGGCATCTTTCTTCTCGTTACAAGTGGACTCGAAGTGGTACATAGGTTAAAACTATCTTGACCTCTGTCCTACAAACTACCGAACAACGTTGTCCCCAATCTTCCCAGAGAAGATTGGATTGTATTTTATTGCTATATTGATTTATACTTATATACACTTGACACTGGCGAAATCACTGATTCGTGGAAACGCCATAGCCCGGCGGTAGTAGCTGTTGAAGTCGCCGCGGGGCAAAAAAAAAAAAAAAACTAATAATTTGTGATAATGATTAGTCGCCAGTGCAGCGTACCTACGTACGGACGAACGAGTGAATCTCCAAGCGGCAAGTTTAAGTAGTCCCGTCAATGCGAACAAAACGTATTTTAGCGCGTGCATTTTCAATTTAGCAGCATGGTTTCTGCCGATGGATCGAACGTATAAGACTGCTTAATTGAAAATGCATGCGCTAAAATGTGTTTTGTTCGCTCTGACGGGACTACTTAAACTCGCCGCTGCGATTTCGCTCGTTCGTCCGCCCGTCCATTGTTTTTGAGTGAATAACACCCTTAGTTACGACGAGAAAGCAACCCGGCAAAACCGGGTAGGTATCTAACCTTACTTCACGTGCATATGTCACGCAGAGCAATTTAAGTTATCCTGTTAATACTTCATTAACTAATAGACAAGTTGAAAATCGAGGTGTTACGGAGAATAACACCCCATAAACCGTAATGTCCATATCCAAATGCGCGTAAGCAAGATAACTATAATAAATATTCTTCAAACTTTACGCCCACGTGGTCAAAGCGCAACACCGTTCTAAAGAAAAAGGCGTTCTTAGGGAATTAAGTTTATATGCGCTTACTCCCTTTTTGCTTTTGTCGGCCCAAGAGTATTAGAAACTTTATACAAATAACGTCCTAACACGCTCTTCGGCGATCAATATTCATAGCCTAATAATTTACAAATTTTAATGGTCGTTTAAGAGCATTATTGTAACTGACACCTTAGTTTTTTGTTAGAATTAACATTCAAAAAGACATGGGGAATTAAATCATTGGGTTTCTCTTTCTGTTTTTAATAATGTATGTAGGTTCGTTATTGTGAGTGTCCTATATACTCGTAAGTATAACTGTTTTGTGGTCAGTGGGTTTGAATCCCAGTGGGAGCAAACTCTGTATAATGGTTTTTGTCTTGAGCTCTAGATGCTTCGTAATTTATATTACCTTGTCGGTTATAAATTCTGTTACAAAGTTTAAGTCACATAAAACTAACTCATAGCTAAATTAATGTACCTACATTTATACAAACAAATTTTATAATTATTTTAAAGGACTCTCTACCAGAACTCTTACAAAAGTTGTGGCCGTTATCAGCATCATTATCGTGCGTGATTAAATGGTTTGTTAAAAACTCCTTTAACTCTTGTAAATCTCAGTAACAGTCCTCATCAACCGATTAGGTAAATAGGTAGTCTACACAAACTTTTACTTACAGTTCCGTCTGTGTTAAACTTGCTTGTATAGCTTTTCCCTCGGTAATAATAAAAATAACAAAATTTCATCTTGTGTAAATCTAAGGTTAGAACTACGTATGTGCCATATCCAATGCGTACAGTCGTTTATGCGATTGATACACAAACATCCTAACATCTATAATAGTTATCACATTGATAATATTAGTTGAATTAATCAATTTAAGTTACATTATTGTTGCTGTACTAATATTCGCCAGCGGCCTTTTTACGTGGCATTTATCATCTAATTTGAATCACAAAAAAATATTGCTGTTGTTATTAAGTTATGATCAACTATTTTATTTATCACTATCACTACATAGTATAAAACAAAGTCGCTTCCCGCTGTCTGTCCCTATGTATGCTTAGATCTTTAAAACTACGCTACGGATTTTGATGCGGTTTTTTTTAGTAGATAGAGTGATTCAAGAGGAAGGTTTTATGTACGTGTGTTATAGAAAACTCAAATAAACCGAAGCGAAGCGAGGGCGGGTCGCTAGTTTTCTTATAAAACAAAAAAATCGCGTTGATCTCAAAAACTACTGAATGGATTTTCATGTGGTTTTCACTACCATTCATACAATTTGTAGTAAAGTTGGTGCGGTTTAATGTGCAATAAAATCTGGTTTATTGTGTATTAAACGGAAACGAAGCGAGCGAGCTAGTTATTATTTCAAAACAAAAGTTTATGTTTAGAACTCTCAAAGAATTTACTTTAGGTACAACATCTAAATAAAAATTAGGGAATGCAATTTAACCGTTGTCGTATGAAAAAAGCCGGTTAAAACTGGTTATGTGCATTTCCTAATAACAATGACATTTGTAAACACTTCATTTAACTTTTTCATACTTAAATGTTGACCAACTATTACGATAACAGTTTATAAACAAAGTTTAGCTTCTTAAATTATCTTTGGTTACACCTCTAACGCGATTAAAATGTTACCATAAACTGTAAGATGTAATAAAGATTTTTTTTCTATAACCAGCGTGTACCTTTAAGTTACTTAATATAAGTACTTAAATTAAGCTGCATTAACGTAAGTGGTCTTAAGAGGTAAAAATAACCTTTTCTTGTAGTTTAATGGTACATGCAAGATAAGTCGGGTAAGGAAGACAGTTTATCTTATCTAAGAAAGTAGAGCGCTATTCCTGGAATTTCCATGGTATGTAGGACTAAGATCAGCTGTGTTTTTCTATGACGCAACCGTTATTCAATTCAATTCAATTTTTTATTTCAGACATGAGTCCATAGAGGGTTAGTTATAATATAAAAGTCTTATAAAACTACGTTAGTAACACACAATGTAAATATTTAAAAAAACCTATATATATTAGCTCTGGACTCCATATGAATGGAGTCCCAATGGGCTAGGAAACCGCTGGCAGGCGAGGCCCAGACCAGCTGCAGGATGCTGTTGGGAGTGTCCCGCACGCGACACCACGCCGACGTAGCCCGCTTCCGCATCACGGCGCCAAAGCTATCAATCCGCGCCTCCGCGAACATGCCAGAAGCGCTACAAAAACGGGGCAAGCCCATCAGCATCCTAAAACTGTTGTTATATTGGACACGCAGGGCATTCAATGTCTTCTTAGAGCAATTAGCCCACAGGCTGCACGTATAGAAGGTCTGACAAAACGCTCTAAAGAGAGTCGTCTTGACGTTCCTATCACAACGCGCAAACCTACGGGACAGCATATTTGACCGCACCGCCAATGCCCTGCGTTCCCTCTCAACATCCAGGTCATCTCTGAGATCCTCAGTGACCCAGTGCCCAAGGTACTTAAACCGAGATACTCTCTTAAGAGGAGCTCCACACAAATGGACCGTTGGTACTGTATTTATTGCCTTGGCTTTAAATACCATCAGCTCACTCTTAGTCTTACGACTTATGATTTATTATGTTATGACTTTGTCAACGTGCTATATGTTTTTGTTTTTGTTTAGATAGGACGTAGGTCGGACTAATTTTATGTACTTTTGGTCATATTTCTGAGTGTACCTAAACACAAATGGTCAATTTTCCATTCGAACTATTTTGGACAATTTTATCATTGGTCATGTTCTTTAGACGTTAAAAGGTTAATATGTCATACAACTCGATAAACTACCCGCTGATGAATGAATAGGAGTAGGATATATGACTGGACATAAGAGTGAAAAGGAATGACTATATTGATGTTATGAACGAGAGTGACGGACAAGGTGAAGTTTTTTATATGCATTAAGGGTCGAGGCTTCGAGCTTAAGATGAAAAGACGTGTGTGCTGTTTTATTCATTTATTTTAGGCAAGTTTATGCCTACCTATCCCTAAATTATTTTAGAATAGATGTTAACGAAATAATATGTTCGATTTCATGCAGCAATACTCGTATATAATAAGCAATTTTCGTAATAAACACTAAATTAATGATCATCATTCCCACGCCACGGTAACGATATAGCGTTACCTACAAATGTCTCAGAATTATATTGCAGTTAAACAATTTTCATAGTAAATCGGTAATAAGCACAATTGTAGGTACTATGATGTCAAGGTGCATTTGCCGAACAATTTACATCGCACTAGTACAAAGCTTATGTCTATGTCTACAAGACTCAAATCTGTTCAACATTTTACGATGTAATACCGGTAGCAAGTAACTATTGCTTGGAATTAATAGCATCAAGCAATCTATCATAGTGTTATCCACAGATACTATAGCGTTACTCGTTAAATCCCATCGCTAATAACTTGGGTGTAATGACTTTTAATTTAAACCAATGTAAGTACCTACATTTTTACGCGCTTGTAACTCGTATATTACAATACCCGAGTTATTAGAAATAGTAAAGTGGATTAAAAAATATGTGTATGTATTTGTTTTGGTTACAATTCTAAATTATAAATGTATTTAATAACATTAAATTTAGAAACGTCACTCTCGATGGTCGTTTGAAACAGAAAAGTGTGTTTTTTAAGTTCTTAATTTAGTGATCGCTGTCTTGAATAACCCAATTATGACTGGTATTATAATGATGTTCTATGTACCCTCAAATAAAAAGGTACAAATTGAAATGTTTATTAACTTTTTATCTTACATTACGACACAAAGTAAAGAACAAAAAAACCATCTGAGTTTGATAACAAATTGTTAAATATACCTAATACACAAGTTACAAAATCCCAACTCTAACACCCCACATATGCTTACTTCCATGCAAAATAAACAATATTCGCATCTCCAAGTCGCAAATCATTGAGTCTTGCATTTAATATGTCAACGCCGACATGCTTCTACGCAAACTTAATGACTTCCCTTACGCGCGAATTAATCTCGAAATTGCATTCAATTACCCGACCTTCAAGCGAAATGTCGACTTTTTATTAGCGATCGAAATCAAGTTGTCACATAATATAAACGGCTCACGAACATTTATCCTTAGGTGACAACACAACCAATGTAGCTAGTCAAGTAAATGTATTAAGCCTAACTTTGCAATCTTATCAATGCGTCTATAAAGCAAAAAATAAAGCGAAAAGGGACCTTAACTGTTAGGCGTAAAGGGAATCAAGTTTTATTCAAAGTGAAAATGTAACTTGGTTATTTGTGGAGAATTATTCAAGTATTTATTATAGGTGGAGAGTTTGTTAATACATCAGTGGAAGGTCCTAGATAAATATTCCCATGTCCCAGAGAGCGGTAATTTGATCTGGCACCAAATCTAGGTCGAGTCCGCCAGTGATATATGAATTTTGATACGAAATTGGCCTAAATACTTGCGTGTGCGACTGTGCGTGCCTCGTCTGTCGTTTGTGTAAATTACTACGAGAAATTTGAGTTTGACTCCAGATACATAAATTGGTTGGGTAAAGTGAATGTGTCGCGCTAGTGCCAAGCACTTTCATTTCTATGTAAAATGGTGTCCATATTCAGTTTTGGGCACTCAATGTGCTTGTAAGATGCGTCCATATAAGATAGTATGTGGGTTAAAAGTTTAACACTTTGGAGTGCACGTACCTATCATAGAAGAGGTCAAATAGGTGACTTCAGGCTTATTGACTTTACCGCCACTATTTAAAAGCGTTAAGATAAAAAAATAGCAACACGACTGACAATTTGACGATACTGTTTTAGCTTTGAACCAGAGTTGCCTTATGTGAGTAAATGGGTGAATAAACCTATCTAGATCGATTGTTGTCCTTAAATTACTACTCTATAAAATTGAAATGTTTAAAGCTTATACAGTTTAAACTAGCGCAGAGTATACGAATAAAAGAAACAACTACGGTGTACTCACTATTCATGTCAGGGTAGTGATTTTCTGAACAACGACGGTCGGACGGACGGACGAGTGAATGTCCAAGCGGCGAGTTTAAGTAGTCCCGTCAGTGCGAGCAAAACCTATTTTAGCGCGTGCATTTTCAATTTAGCAGCATAGTTTCTGCCGATATGGATCGAACGTATAAGGCTGCTTTATTGATAATGCACGCGCTAAAAGGTGTTTTTCGCTCAGACGGGACTATCTAAACTCACCGCTGCGATTTCGCTCGTTCGTCCGCCCGTCCATTGTTTTTGAGAGAATAACACCCCTGGTGAATGACTCACAACAAATAAGTGAATATTCGGGCTTACGTAAAATTGCGAACTTTTGTAAGTCCGACTATTTGCGTTGTCGTCAATAGAAAACATTAAGTCGCTGTTATTTATTTATTTAAGTGAAATTTCCTACCTCACTTGTCACATCGCCAAAGTTTTACTTCTCTAGAATAAGCCTTGCAAAAACCAAATGAAATTACTGGCTAGCAGTACGAACGTGGCTACGTTCCTACAGTAGGGTTGCAAGAATGCATCTCCAAAAAGAATTATATCTGAAATTAAATATGACATAACAAACGCGTGACAATCACCGTTAATTCTTTACAAGCAAGTATCTCATTGTGTAGTCGTTTGTTTAGACTCACCACCGCGGAGAGTGAGTTGATCTAAGCTTATTGACCAAATTAACAACTTTGAGTGGCCAAAGTCAAATGGGAGCCCAGCTTTTCTTATAAAAACTGACCCAATGTTTGATATAGTCTCAAAAGTATTATATCTGAGGAAGATAGATAAAGACAAAACAGCAAGATAGGGAAATCTTTTTTCAAACTTTTTTCTACATTAAAGGGAATTGGGTAAATTTGTTTGAAGAATATTGTCATTTTTATTTGCCATTGATGATTTTTACGTAGTTGTTTAGAGGATCTTGAAATACACATAGATATATATAGTTTATGGCGTTTTATAACATCGGAGCCGAGATATTTCAGATTTAAGTGTTCAGTTTTCGGTACTAAAAGTACACCTAGGTAAGAATAATAAATATCTCGGTTCCGATGCACTCAAGAGTGTACATTAAATAACAAAACATGTTTATTTTGAATTATTCTATCATAATTTACCACTTTTACTAATGGCTGCTCACCTTGATAATGTATGACTTTTACAAATGACACCTTTACCCAAACCCCTTTAAAACCTGCACTCTTCTCACTAACTACCTACTTATCAAAATAAAATAAAAGCAATCAGTAACAATAACAGCACATAGAACATTACAGTACTCCACTAACAGTGAGACAGCTCTAATATACTAAAGAGCTACAAAATCGTTATTAACTATATCGAAGCTGCAGCTAGTACAAAGGCAGCGGCAAATGTTCCGGAAGCCAGATGTTTTCACTCGCCCGCTCAGAGTAAATACGCGACCGTAACGCCTCCAAACTTTGCCCGTACTTACGTAACGCTGTACCTACATAGTACTCGTAACATAACAGTATTTCACGGATCAAGCTGAGAAATTTAAAAACTCACTCATTGGATTTTTCCAGTAATATGAAACTCAATTCATTGATTGATTTGCGGCTTATAATTTTTTCAAGATCTTTTAAATAAACTCATTAACCACACTTCATGCAATCATGATTTTATGAAAAATATGTACTCTCTAACAAGGTGTGTAAAAAAGACCTAGTAAGTTCGGGATAAGTGGTGAGACTAGCATAAGAACCGCATCAGAGCCATCGAGTGAGAGAGAAGTGCATAATTAATGAAGACTATTTTGAGAAATAATGCACTATACATCTGATTTAGCAGCATTAATTCCGCAATAGGTTTTTAAAAACGAAATAGTGCACCGAAATTCAGAAAAGATTATTCAAATTATCTTCTTTTTTTTAATAATTTCTCCACTTGAGATTCATTTTATTAGGAAACCAAATGTGGACTGTTTTGTATTGATTAATATTTTTACTGTCACTTAATTTATCAACTTTATGTGACAAACACAAGAAATTTAAGTATGGTTATCAATGATAACTTATCATAGTTATGATCTAATTTCTTTGAATTAATGTAAACGTGCTGGGAACGCTTGAAGTGCTGTTTTTATAGATTCACCGTGACCGTACCTATTCTAGCGCGCGTTTTCTCTGAAGTGCCATTTCTGAGACTGCATTGTTTGTAAAAACTTGAAAGTTTCAGTTTGGAATTGTCAATGCACGTCGGCTGTTAATATGACCAGATGCTTTCTTTTAAAAGTATTTTGGTACATATTACAAATAGGACAGATGACCACACATATAGAAAGTAGTAACAAATCAAAATTTTCACTTGTTCTTGATATGACCTAGGTATTGTATCTTTAGCCGATTATCAAAAAAAATTGTTGGCCAATTGCCAACTATTTATTCAAAAAACACTAGTTATTTAGAAGGTATCTTGTGCCTGAAGTTTTCGTACGTGTTTATGTCTGCATACAACAAAGTCGTTTCTCGCTGTCGGTCCCTCTGCACGTAGGTACTATCAGACCATTGGAACCTTGACCCACCATAGAACTGTGTCACAGAAACGTTATGATTCAAGTCATAAGAAGTGT
This sequence comes from Acleris laterana, assembly GCA_963966035.1. Lineage (NCBI taxonomy): Eukaryota > Metazoa > Arthropoda > Insecta > Lepidoptera > Tortricidae > Acleris > Acleris laterana. Next base: position 11,601,636 of record OZ014450.1, on the reverse strand, counting down.
CAAACAAATTGTTTTATAATGTCACTGTGACACCGCTATGGTGGGTCAGGGTTCCATTGGGCTGATAGTACGCTTAGACCTTTTACACTACGCAACGAATTTTAATGAGGTCAAATTCAAAATCAAAATAATTTATTGCGTGTCACATTTCGTTTACATTAGATGGAACTACAGACAGGTATGCATGTGACGCCCTGCAAGGGCACAGCAACAATTGTTACACGAGAGGGCTAACTATTTAAATATCCTTATATTAAGTTATTGCACATTATCACAATTTTAGCAATAAGATGTATGAGGTATTACACTTATTGCAGTAATCATTAAAAACATATTCTACTTATTCTTAATCTACATTATTAATAGTTCACATAAAATAAAGTAATTATCAATAGTGGTTGAAGAGGAAGGTTTTGTGTATAATAAATTCTGGTTTATGAAATAGTGATAAATTAATTCTAGGTTTAAATTATTTATATGCTAATTATTTTACTAAGGAATTTGCAGGCAAAATTCCTTTAAAATCCAATTAAGATCCATTTAACAAGCTTTTATTTACGTACGGGTCATATCTTGCAAATTACTAAATTTGACCCACTTGCTGTTAACGGAATGGGCTGAAATTTGGACCACATAGGTATGTAAACTCGATGACAAGGCAATACTACGGTATCTAAGAGGTGACCTGATGATGGAGTGGGAAGATGGTGACAGGGTCTCCGCTATTCATAACGTAGACCTACCGTGTTATTAGAACTCAATAGTTTGGTATTGATAAGCAAATAAATATTTTGCAAACAAAAGTACAGTCGACAGCAAAAGCTTGTATGGCTAGGGGGGGGCTATTGCGTCTGAGGGGCTATTGTAACTTTCCATACTAAGACTTGTTCTACTTTTAAAATGAAAATGAAAAGTTGCAATAGCCCCTCAGACGCAATAGCCCCGCCTGACTTTACCAAAAATGTTTTTTTTACGGACACAGATTTCCTTCATTCCGGTAACATATGCAGCAACGTGAGACCTTGCAAATCTCCCACCCTGGGCCTTAATTGCCTCCTGTTGCTCAAACTTTCTAATTATCAACGCTCTTAATTAGAACTCAAGGCACGAAACAAGAAAATATCAAGACCACTTTCCTCCATCTCGAAGAATTTCAAAGTCTATCCGCCGAGGTCTATTTGCAAGGGCATTCATTGACAACTCTATTCAGAAAGTTTGTAAACTTTCGAAATGTAGCTCGTAATAGACTAAGGGCCGGCGCACATACAGCGAAGCGTAGGTAGTGAAGATATTTTTCCACTGCCAAAGCATTACAAGTACACAATTTAGGTACGTAAAGTGTCCTCGTATTTCTGTTACTATCGTATTATTTACTAATAATAAACTTTACTAAAATAAAACATAAACACATTACTGAGGGATTATTATTTCTCAATCGCTCAAAGGTTAACTGGAAGAGATCCCTTAAAGGGATAAGTTCGCTTTTGTACATCCCTGTTATATTTTTGTCTATTTTATAATTGTTATCTCTTGTTTGTACAATAAAGTGTTTACATACATACATACATACATAATGTATATAGCATTCTAATGGTTAAAGAGTTTTTGAAATTGGTCTAGTAGTTTTTGAGTTTGTCTTATCAGTTACAAAAACACAAAAATACCAATCTTTCCTCTTTATAATATTAGTGTAGATTTATCGTGAACAATTTATGTAGACAATTTTAATTGTTATAAGCAGGCAGCAATTTAAATTATTATATTACTTATATTATATTACGTAGGTGCTAACTAATCTAAAGTTAATGCATATTCAATAACACTTTCGCATCTCACTCACGCATGAATAAACATGCGTCAAGTTTAGGTTAATAAGCACTATCTATTCGCACCCCTAATTATAACTTCTAAAAATACCCATTATGTAATTGTTTTGAGTAATTCACGTTCTTGAGATACAGAAGCGAGTCTCTTTTGTTTTTGATTAGTACACAGTTATGTAGGAATACATAGTAAAAAAGTTCTTTGAATAAATATTTTTTAATTTTGGACGTATAAAAATAAAAATGAATTTAATGCAAAAGCATGTCCTCGTATTTGTGGTAATACTGGTAATTAATTTCGCTCTTTTTTTAACACGTTCAAAGACGATGATACTTTGGAAGTGGAAAATTATTAGCTGCCGCTGTGCTTCACTATGTGGGCGCCGGCCCTAAGGCAGGAACAAAAGGCCTATTGTTCACGACCCTGGGTACAAATCACTATTAACGTTACGAATTCTTAATTGGCTCCTATCGACTCGCTTTGTTGTTTTAAGTAAGAGCTTTAGCATATTCTGTTATCTTAAATATGGCAAATGGTATACTAACCGCTTCGCGACATGGCATAATTATTCAATACCTTACAGGTATAAATTACCTATAGTATTTATTAATTTATGTATGAAGCCTGATGTTATGCTTACTGGTATTTAATCCTTTTAAATAAGATTGGATATATATCTACCATCATTTACCTCAAAAACTGGGTTCTACTTTACGCTGTTATCTGCCAGTTTTTTCAACTCCTGGTGTCTCTTCTCTCTTAAAAACGGCATTTGATTGATTATACCTATATAAAGCGTAAAAACACATTTTAGCGCATGGATTCTTTATTAGATAGCAAGGTTTCTGTCAAACGATCGAACGTAAAAATTCGAGAACCCAAAAAGAATATTAGTACTATTTCATACAAATACTTCTTAACATACGACAGCATTAATTAGATAATGAACTTATGATAAATTCTAAAAGGTCATCAAGCGCTTATATGTTGAAAATACAAAAGTTTCCGAACTCAACGGATACTTTGCTGTGTTTCTAAATTCCTCAACAAGAAAGTTAATGCTAAACATGGTTCAAGTTGAATATAATATATTAACAATATCTTCAGCGAAAGGTGAATAGGTATCTAAATTAACTACAGTGGCTGCCACATACTTACATCAATTTAGATATGTATCTTCATGTAAAGTATCTAAAAGAAACATTTTAAGGGAACAATTGAGAATAAGTTTTGTTTCCGAATATTAATTTCTCCAAATTTTCATTTTCCAAAAGTTTTTTACGCTGGAGATATTTTGGATTATATGCAAAATTTAATTGCTATACGTAGGGTAAGGTTAACTTTCGCTTATTTAAGCGACATCAAAACATAGCCTTCTATTAAAACATTTTCAACCACTATTTTCAATTCACCGTTTAATTTAAAAAATATAAGTACTAGGAACCCGCCCTCGCTTTGCTTCGATTTATATGAATTTTGTGTAACACCCGTTCATAATCCAGCGGCCCTCGTATGGCTGCGTCTATATCGCGTGTCAACTGTGGAAAGCATACATTACTTTTAGACACGTGTACTTATTTACCTGTCAGAACGTGACGGATGCCTTATCTAAAATTTATCACGCGATAAACGCAGCCATATTAGACCCCCAGTACATATTATACCTAGATACCTTTGTCTTGAATCACTCTATCTATTATTGAAAACTGCATAAAAATATGATGCGTAGTTGAAAAGATCTAAAGGTACAAAGAGCGGGAGCGACTTGGAAAGAAAGAAAGAAAAGAAAAAAAACACTACACACACAAGACAAATAGAATAAAGTATAACAGAAAACAGCAATAAACAGGTAGTGAGTGTATTCGCGGCAGTGAATCGGACACTGGCTCAGCATGATGCTGAGGTGTTAGCTATATACTATGTAAAGATAAAGAAGATAAAGATGTCACAATACCATTGCTTCAACATTTAACAAAGTCAATCAACGTAGGTTTAATAAATGCAATTACGTTTAACGATTGTTGTATAGCAAAACTGAAAGCAAGCATTAAGTATTCAACAGGAATTGCCTACAGGATAAAACTGATCATTTGAACTCAAATGATACAGGAATTCCAATAAAGACCGTCCAACTCAGGGCTATTTCAGCTTTACAAGTAGAATTGTTCCATGTCAGTGATCGGGGGATATTTTTCAAAATGGTGGCAACAACTGGCATATTTTAATCCTGTTAGTTACCAGTGGTAGGTTACAATATATCCCCACTTCAGCAGACAATTTGACAAGCTCTTTTAGACTTTTAATCAATCTTTGTGGAAGTATAGTGTCTGTCTGTTTGTTACGCTTTTACAGTTAAACCACTAAACTTATTTTCATGATAACAATACCCTATATCATCATCAGTCAGGAATAATGTAACAAATGGACCTAGTCCCAAACTTAGCTTGTACTATGGGCACTAGGCAATCATAAACTAACAGATGTAGAGAAATAGATACTTAAATACATACACCCATCACGCAATCGGTTTAGTAGTTCCGGAGATTACCCCATAACTATCATACAAGTTTACATCTTTTCAATTATTGACAGATTCTAATCGCAGTTAATTATCCAAAATATCAATATTTTATTAATTACAAATTCATTAATGCGGCTTTTTTGATCATACCTTTACTCTTTATCTTAACGACCATAACATTATCTTTATGCAAATGTACATGCATTAATATGAACAGTTAAAATGGATGAATACTGACCCCTTTTATAGTAAAAGTTTGCGGTTAAAATATGTTTATTAATAGTTTTTATTAATGTGCCCCTCAATTGGGCCGCCATTAGCGTTGCAATCTAATCTGGTGCAGCGCGATGCACTCACGCGCATTGATTTATGGCGTTTTGACTAATTGAATTGGAGAATTATAATCATACACATTTTAGAAGTTAACAAATATGCCTAACTCGTATACGTTAAAAACGTAGTTACGTTACGTAGTTTACGTTCGTGCCCATAGTACACAACTAGAGCTTAGTTTATGACTAGGTCAATTTGTGTGGATTGTCCCCTAGTATTTATTTAATTATTTATTATAATGCTGTACTGTGTAGGTAACTAACCTGCTAATTGACAACATTTAATTTTGGTGATACCTGCAAATTACTATACGAATCGAAAGGGTTTTGCCTCCTGAACACGGCAAAATATTTAATTAGATTTATTTTTCTTTATTTACAAAATTACAAGTAAGTTTTACCAATACTATGCCTGAATAGATATAATACCATTGCCTTTTTCACGAGAAAAAAAGCTGTCATACTTCAAATTTGACATTGACACTATTGACAGATGGATGGATACTTAGAGAATTATCGGTTGACATGATACTTTTTTATATACAGATTGGACTAACGTAATAATGTCCATTGTGTCGTAGAAATGAAGTTACGCCCTTTTAGAATAAGTACATCTTAATAAATTAATAATAAAATAATTATTCATTCTAGAGAAAATTTTAAACTATTAGTGTCTACCTCCTTCCAAACAGTATCTATAAAACGAATAAAATTAAAGTGTTGAAAATATGAAATCTTGTCAATTCTTTTACTTTCGTCTAATTACTTTGTTTGACCGTCAACCATTCTGATATTAATAACTAATTAAGCTCAATCGAAACTACTCGAGAACAATAAGCAATACTGAACTTTGCTTAGATGAATTTAGTTAAGAGGTATTCAAAGAAAATCAAAAATAAACTGAATTCACTGAAAAAAACCTTTTTGAATGACTTAGACGAAAATCTTGCATAACAAAACCAGTTCAATGACCACCATCTTAAATCAACTGAATGAAATGCATCTTCATACGCAAGACGGACAATTTAAAGTGAGATATTGCTATTTAAAACGGTGTAACGTCAGTCGAGAAATCCCAAGAAAAACAGATGAATCGGGACAGCTGCGGCTGCGCAGACCGAGATCAGATGCAAATCGGATAAAACAAATGACGAATGAGAGCATAAATATTATTTGTATCGCGGAAACTGCTAACATTAATACTATGGAGATAGTCAAAAACTACTATACACTGAACAGTGCATTGAAGTGTGTTTACGCTTTTCAGTTTGCGTACAGGAAATGGAAATAAAAATAGTAGATCAAAATTATATTAATATAATCTTCTTATTAGTTATTAGGAGACAATTTAAATAGGTACACGTAAGATGTAAACCTGTTTTACGTATCAATTTCAAAAGGAAATTTTAAGGAAAGTCTGTCAAAAACCTGTTGTAATTTTAGGCCTGTTGTAACCTGTTGTAACGATAAGGTGTGCTACTATTAGAAACTATTCAAATTACAAAGACAACAAAAGGCAGTGAAAAGCTTTACTTAGTACTAGCGACCCGCCCTCGCTTCGCTTTGGTTTAGATTTTTCATACAAAAGGATTTTCCCGCTAATTCCCGTTCCCGTGGGAATTCCGGGAATTCCTTTCTTAGTGCACCTCTACGGTACCTAAGCTACGTCCCTTCCAAATTTCAAGTGCCTACGTTTAGCTGTTTAGGCTGTGCGTTGATATGTCAGTCAGTCAGTCAGTCAGTTTCTCCTTTTATATATTTAGATTGGGTAATCAACCAGTTGTGAACTGCCTTTATTGTGTCTCTCTTGTTAGACAGTGTCACGTTACAAATGAACTATGTCTCAGAATCAACTACGAACCCCTTTTTAATACCTTCATAATTGAGCTATTAAATAAAGATCTTAATTAATTTTATATTTCAACTCAACTAACCATTGTTTTCTTAAAATTGAGCATATTCTCAAAATACTTGAAAATAAAACGTTAATCAAGAAGGTTTTATGTAAACCTTCCCTTTTCATCTTTTGAGTCTCCTTTTTAAACAATTTCATAGTTTTCACAATTGCGAGACTCTTTAACCGCCTTACTCAGGACATTATAGAGTCAATTAGCTCGTTCCTTTTCAAACTTGTGTACGTGTGTGTCACTAAGGAACGACTTCGTCATTAACCTGACTGAGCCATTTTTGCGAAGAAGTTACGTAGAAAGTATGTTATTTCCGTTTATTTACGAGTTTGAAGTATGTGCTGGTTAAAAGTTTACAGTAGGTATGTGCCAGTTTACTGGACAGTATAAAAGGTTCGAATTCGTCATCAGATTAGCTTTTAAATACCAATTGCGATGACGAGAAGTGGTTCAAAATTAACTTACAAGATTTGAACCAGAATGACAGACAGTAAATACTGACGTATTATTTTATCTGTCGATTAAAATATCGGGCTGTATTGATTAGTTCTTGCACGGCCAGGTTATGGACAAAAAAACGTAAAATATGACCTACGGAAATTAAAACTTAACAAAGCTCCATTTTGCCTCATCGGACAGAAAGAAACAAAATCAGAATATTGAAGTGATAACTTCGTTTTGCGTTAAAGTTACTCGACTGAGTCAGCGCTCGGTATTAGTTCTGTAAGCCCTTTTTATTTTATTTGAATTCGTGCGCCATTCATCGTAACGTTTTAATTAATTGATTGATATCCAAATAAACGTTAAACAATGAAAGACCAAAACATAGTTGTCCAAAAAACTCTTTTACCATTTTGGCCCTTTATGTACACACAGCAACACATCTAGCTATACACTTCAGAAATCTGAAATATTGCATGAAAGAGAGTCGCACTAGAATCGTATGTTGTTGACATAATACACATATATACATCTCTTTCTTTTTCTCTCTGCTCTGTCTTTAATGGTTAGTTAGGTGTGATGTTGTGTGTACCTACAACAATAATTAGAGGCGAAAAGTTGTAAAGCAATAATTTATTTGGTCGACATTACAAAATGGCTTGAACGCACGACAACTTACGTCAAATTTATTAATTTAGTCGGTCATTTATCTTTCGGTAAATAAAACTTTTCTACCCGAATAATGTAAACAGGCGTGCTTTACGTATAATACAACATAAAGTTTATGTATTAAGTAGTATTTGCAACTTCACACATGTGAACAGCATTTTATTCCTAAATGTCGTACTCCTTAAACATTTTTTTCTTATCAAGCCCTTGTTAGTGTCCCGCTGCAAAGACCATCCCTCTCGTTCGACATTTGCCTTCTCTTAATTGCATGTTCCCGCCAATCACTTTAAACGCATCCCAGTTGCTCCACCATCCTCTTTTTGTCTACTTCTGCTGCAAATGTCACCGACTGAAACGAAGAATTTTGTAAACTACTAAATTAACCTTTTTCATCAAGCTCTTGTAATTTGATTGTTTCTATTTAGATTGAAAACGTCACATTTAAATAAGGTAGAAGTAAAAATAACTTGATATAACGGCTTCATAACTCTTTCCTCGGTTATTTTTGTTGAGTAAATATAGCTAACAAGCTTCATCGCTATTTGTGGCAACCTATCTCTATCTGTCATATAGAGTTTGCGTGAAATCTTTTGAAAATACGTCTAATTAGTATGAAGACTATTAAACCGAGCAGCGAGTGAGCAGTTCAAAGGTGTATTTTTTTTCGACTCAAAAGGCAGCGTCTCATTATCTAATTCATGCAACGGCGTATGAAGTGTGAAGCAAGGTATTCATAAAGTTTCGTTAACAGTAAAATGTAGGCAAATAAAGTTTTTGCGAATATAGTTTGCAAAAGAGACCACGCAGACTTGAAAATATAATGCCAAGAATAGCTGAATAAAATTGGTTTTATTATAATACAATAAGATTATTACATTGTTACCTAATAACAAAAACATGCTAGTGTTCACTTTGCTTGTAATGAAAATGCAAATATGACGATTGAATAGAAATTTTCTAAATAGGTAAGGTAAAAATCAAAATTTAAAAACCCGACTGCGTTTTTCTATACTGTCGTCAAGATAGGTGTGTCTGTTAAACACATTAAAACACCAAAAATCCGATTGAAACTATGACCAGCAGTGGACGTGTTTCGGCTTACAAGAAAGAAAGCAAGAAATTCTAAATTACCCGATACGATAAATGCAAAATGAAAAATATTATTCCTTCTTTTAGATGGAAATCAAGCAATGGATTAACAAAACATTTTTACACCTTCATTTGTATCGATGAAGACAGTAATTGTTACTTATTTTCTATGTACAAAATAATTTGTCAATTTGTTTATGTATAATAAAAATTTAAAAGTGATATTACAACGACTTCGAGTATAATGAAGATCTAGCTTCATACTCGTAAATAAGATCAGTTATATCATGTTTTTCTTTGTATCTCTGTTTAATTGGACTCGCAGTTTGCCACATAGCAATTGTACAACAGCAGCCCGTAACACGACACTCCCCGTCTCCGCCAGACTGATTTATTTCAGCGCCTTGACACAAGACGTGTGATTCACGCCGCTATACGCAATTGACTTTATGAGAACACTAAATAATACAAAAGCGTTAGAATCCTTGCAAATCCTTTGAAAAACAGTCGCATCGTAAAGTGAAGGGGTTTGCCACAAATCTCTTTTGAACTTGGTAGCCATTTTGAGCTGTCGAGAGGTGAGGATTGCTGGCGGGATCATTTGAATTTATTTGCGGAGTTGTTTCTTCAGAGGATTTATAAAGCGGTATGTGTTTTAAAGTTATAAGTTTTTAGGCAAAGTTATGAATATGTTACAAACAAAGCTTTGTATTGGCGATATTAACAGATGGTGAATTATTGAGAAAGAAATGTAATACTTACTGACACTATTTTTTCTGCGAATTCTGGCAATATTTTGAGGATTTTAGAGTCATTATTACGAATTGATCGAAATCCCGGTACCTATTTATAATTCCGAATGCAATTACCTTATACCAGATTTTTCTTTTTGGTGTCGCTTATAAATCTTACCTAGCCTAACCTTCGTAAAGTAATTCAATTATGCATTTTATCTATATAGCTCCAGCATCATAACATAGTTCCCGGAAAAAACTATTTTGGATAAAAGAATATTCAGCAAAAAAGCCTGTTTATTTTTGGAATAACTAATTGAAAAGCAAGCCTTAAAAACCCGAGTCCATTTTTTGATATTGTTTTTAAACTCATTTATTAATGCTAATATATAGAGGTACGTATATATTTGAGTCAGTCACATAAGCTTTCGAATGATACCTATATTGTAATAATTAGAAGACTTTTTTGTTGACATAAATAATTGTCACTTTGCCATTGTTTTTAATTCAATTTTAACAGTTTAGGTTTCCTATTGTCACCGGGGATAGTGAAAGGATTCTAACGATATACACACTCAAATCGGCTCAGGCGTTTAAAAGTTATGGTGGAATAAAGAATTGTACATACCTACATACATGAACCCTGAAAATATTACACTTATTTTTAGGGCAAAAAATCAAGTTATCATTCTTTTTCAACACTTAGTACAATTGTTAACTACTGCAGACTTTATTTATAACAGATAACGATGCAAAAAATAAATAAGTTTGCTTTGTACACCACTTTACCTATTCCAATCACTGATACTACGGAAGTATTCAATTTTATCTTCAAAAGAGAGTTCAGGGTTCAATAAAGAAAGCCTATTTACATGGCTTGCTTGTTATGCCCTTTGAGGTTTAAATTTAGAAGTTCGTGCAATTTTTAAAAAGAGCCCACTAAGGAAAACGGTTGAAGTATTCCCATTAAGTACCAAGAAGTATATTACCTATCAAGTTCATAACCGACCTTTTATTATAAAAGAAAATTATTTAATGCTTTGCAGAAGTTACTGACTTACTGCTGGCTAGTTATTATTACGGTCTACTTGATAGAATACGTATGTGAACCTTTTGGGGCTGAAACTTTAGGAGTGTAGTTTCAAGTCAATGTTACGTAAAGTTATATAATGGGGCCTTATATAACTGCGTTTATCACGTGATAAAATGTGGATAAAACATCTGTCCCTTTTTGACACGTACACTGAAAAACCGAATGGGTTGATTTTACTACATTTTAGGACCTACCCATGAGTTTCGTTGAAGTAACACCTAACCTTAGTAAAAACAACACATTGAAAAGGTTGCTTCAACCTTTTTCCTGGTTAACTCAACCAAACTCACGTGTAAGTCCTTTTTTTTTTTTTTTTTTTTTTTTTTTTTTTTTTTTTTATCGCTGGGGAAATGCTTTTACGCATACCACCCAGGTCCAGGGGGGCCTGGGATGGTTATGTGGGACTCACCAGCCAAGAACGGCCAGAATACCCACTAAAACCCCAGCGGTAAACTATCTGCGTCCTTCGGGGAGGTGCCACGCGATCACGAACGAGCGCATTCGGCTGTGGCACCTCGACGCTAATGACTACAGGAGGGTGCCTTGGTTTACTAAGGCACCCTCAAACTTCCGGTGCGCCCCGGTGGACGAGGGGGTCCCCCGACCCCTTCGGCCGGCGCACCATTACGGTGGCGGAAGAAGATGCGCGTAGCGCCTTCTGTTCCTTCCCCTCCGTGCTCTGCGGATCGGGTCAGCGAGGGCACTGATTTCTCTGGCCCGCTCCGCTTCCTCCTTCTGCGAGATGACTGCTTCGCAGAAGGAGGTTACTGCCGTCCACGCCCTTTGGCTTCCGAGCATGGCGTTAACCAAGCTCGAAAGCGAGAGGCCCCCGCCCACGATGTTAGTGAGCAGGGACCTCTGAGGGCCCCAGTTGGTGCACTCCTCCACGGTGTGGCGCACGTCGTCGACCAGTGCGCCACACTCGTGGCACTTAGGTGTGCTCTCTCTGTTGGCAATTTGATGCAGGTACTTCCCAAAGCAGCCATGCCCGGTCAGCACCTGCACCAGCCTGAAGGAGAGCACACCATGCCGTCTGGCCACCCACCTCTCTAGGTGGGGCTGGATCGCCCCCACCGTCAGTAGGCCGGCTACAGGGGCCTCCAAAGCCTCCGCCCACCTCCTTACTTCTTCCTCGTGAGCGAGCTCCCTGACGCTCTGAACTTCCAGGGCGTCAGGGAGGTCGCCCCGCCTCCTACTCTCGGCCCGGTACTCGTGCACCCTGGTGAGCACTACTGCCGCTAGTTCCCACGGGGGGTCAGCCGCCAACAGCGTCGCCGCTGTGAAAGACACCGTCCGGTAGGCCCTGGCTACCCTCACTGCTATAACCCTCTGCGGGCGACGCAGGAAGGTCTTGTTCTGGGCAGTGAGAGCATCCGACCAGACCGGTGCCCTATACAGGGCCATACTCCGGATAATTCCGGAGTAAAGGCGTCTGCAGGTGTTAGCGGGGCCCCCAAGATTGGGCAGTAGCCTTCCTAAGGCGGCAGCAGCGCCCACCAACTTCGGGGCAAGTTGTTTGAAGTGCGCCCCGAAGCCCCATCTCCCATCGAGCACCAAGCCGAGATAACGCATCTGGGCCCCTACCGTTATCACCGTCCCTCGGATGGTGACAGTAGCTCCCCTTGGTGGTCCCTTCCGCGGTCCATGGAACAGGAGAGCCTCGGTCTTGGGAAGCGCAACCGTAAGGCCCAACTGCTCCATCCTCTCCACTACCAGAGACGTGCCAACTGAGGCCAGCCGTTCGGCCACCTCAAACGTTCGTCCCCGGGATGTCACGAGCGTATCATCTGCATAGCAGATGATACTCATCCCGGGGAGCAGTGGTTGCCGCAGCAGCCAGTCGAAGCCGATGTTCCACAGGACGGGTCCGAGAACCGATCCCTGTGGAACACCGCAGCTGACCCGTCGCCGGCAGACTCCACCGTCGGCAACGTCCCACAGGACCTCTCTGTCCTTGAGATACGCCCCCAACACCAGCCTGAGGTAGAGGGGCACTCCGTGATAACGCAGAGCCTCCTCCAACGTTTCAAATGGGATGGTGTTGAAGGCGTTCCTCACATCTAGGGAGACGGCCAGGACACAATCGCCTGCCCTGACTGCCTCCATCGTTAGGCCCTTCAGGGCGTTCAGGGCGTCGACCGTAGACCGACCGGCCCTGAATCCATACTGGGCCTCCAAAAGGCCTGGGCCCACTTCCTCTAGATGCTGGATGAGACGGGCAGCGATGATACGCTCAAAGAGCTTGCCTATCTCATCCAGCAGTACGATGGGCCTGTACCCCGACGGCTCATCAAGGGGACGGCCTGCCTTTGGTAGGAGGCACACCCTGCCGCTTTTCCACAGCTTCGGGAACTGTCCAACACGGAGGCACGCGTCAAAGAGTGCCCGAATCACGTGTAAGTCCTATTTTAACCATAAAACTTAGTAAAATCAACCCATTTGTTTTTTCAGTGTATTGATGGATGCTTTATCCACATTAATTTAGTCACGCGATAAACGCAACCATACTAAGTCTGCAGGGGTTGGTTGTAAATGATTTACTTTTTTTTTTGTGTAAACGTTTATTTATCAAAATACTTCTTCTATTTCCCTTTTTTCACTTTCCGTATGCACTCAAATGTAAAACAATAGAATATAGTGTACACTAGAGAAAACCCTTGATGAAGGCCAATTAGCACACAGTTAATTAGAGCACATTGGCTCCTGTTAATTTAGCTTCCTAATGAAGAGGTGCGGGAGAACGTTCGGTTTCATCAACGGCTCTCTAACAGAGCGTGTAAATTCTACACGTCCGTTTTACTTTATAATAAAACCCTATAAAAATATGGGTTTTTTTTTTCAATTGAATTTTACAATAACCCTTTTATAACCTCAAAATTCATATTTTTGTTTTAAACGGCCATTTTCACGTAAATAAGAAAACTAGTCACTCTGTACCACTTTTTTAAATATTTTTCGCAATTTTACATCATGGAATGCTTTTATAAGTAAATCTTTTTTTTATTTATCTAATGAAGAAGTAATTTAAGGTTATTAAAGTGTTTATTATAAGTAATGAATGGACTTTGCAAGTTTACTTTTTATTTTACTTATTGCGCAATTCACAGTAAAGGACAAATGACTATCTTAATACCCAATGACATTTTATAATAATAATAATAATAATATAAGGGTTGACCACCAATTGACCTAAACCCAAACTAAGCTCTAGGCTTGTACTATGGGTACTAGACAACGATATAAATACTTATATAGAGAAATATATACTTAAATACATAGAAAACATCCATGACTCAGGAACAAATATTCGAGCTCATCACACAAATATATCCCCTTACCGGGATTCGAACCCAGGACCACTAGTTTCATAGGCAGGGTCACTACCCACTAGGCCAGCGCGTCGTCAAATAATAACAATTTTATATAATAACATTGCTTTAGGTTATCAGAATAGTAATTATTCGTAATTCAAGTGTAAAAGTTATTGAAAGAGTTCATTACAATTTATTAGTTTTACATTTTTATGTGACTAATGATTCAAATTCAAATTCAATTGTAATTTTCTCGCGAGTTTAAGACGATATAATTTGGTAAGTAAGTAAGTAAGTAAGTAAGTAAGTAAATGGTAATAAGTATAATATCAAAATACGAATTACACTTGCAGCTTTACAGGATTGTGAACAGAACAACAAATAGCAGTGTTCGCATTGTTGTGTTCCGGTTTGGGGATAAGAGAGCCGGTGAAATGACTAGCATAGAGGCATTCCATCTTAGTCCTCAGGGTTGGCAACGCATTTGCAGTCTTAAGATTGCATTGCATTCTTGTGAATGCGAATGTCTATGGGTCACAGTTTCCACTTACCATCAGGTGGCCTGTGTGCTCGTTTGTCTACTCTATGCCATAAAAAAAAAAATTAAGCCTGTACCTACGTTCTTACAGACCTCATTTTTAACAGGCTAGGTTTCGGGAGAGGAACGTTATAGTATTTTGTATGGACATTTTAACTTTACAATCCTCTTAAAGACAACATGAAAAAAACAGAACATAGACATTTCTTATTTGTATTCGCTTCAACTATCGATCTACGCAAACATAGCAGACAAAAGGGACATACAGGGTGAGCAATTAATACCCGGTTTCCGATCACAATATTCTATTGTGTCACCCAACATGTCATGGGCCTGAGAGGTATGAAAGTGGATACTTCGTATACCTAACAAACCATAATGGACGAGTGATTCTGACACTCCATTAGGCCCTAGCTATCAAATGATGACAATAGTCCATGTATTCGTTTGTAAAAGATTGATTTGGGAATACACAACTTTTTTTGGTAAAATGAGGAAACTTAACATATTTATACAGTATAAGAATTATACGCGTTGTTTAGCAGTCGCTTTTCTTACAAACTTTTTTTGTTTTTCCAAAATTGTAAAAGAATACAATATCTATTAAAACCGTGCAACTTTGCATATTACGTGGTACAATTTTTTTCAGAATGACCTTAACTATCATCCCTTAAAACCACTACATCCGACTGCCAAACGCCCTGTATGTTTATGGTCAGATGTGCTTTTTAGGGTTCCGTAGCCGAATGGCAAAAAACGGAACCCTTATAGATTCGTCATGTCTGTCCGTCCGTCCGTCCGTCCGTCTGTCCGTCCGTATGTCACAGCCACTTTTTTCGGTAACTATAAGAGCTATACTGTGGAAACTTGGTAAGTAGATGTATTCGGTGAACCGCATTAAGATTTTCATACAAAAATAGAAAAAAAACAATTCACTTTTGGGGTTCCCCATACTTAGAACTAAAACTCAAAAAAAAATTTTTCATCTAAACCATACGTGTGGGGTATCTATGGATAGGTCTTCAAAAATGATATTGAGGTTTCTAATATCATTTTTTTCTAAACTGAATAGTTTGCGCGAGAGACGCTTCCAAAGTGGAAAAATGTGTGTCCCC
The DNA here is from genome assembly GCA_963966035.1 of Acleris laterana. Classification (NCBI taxonomy): domain Eukaryota; kingdom Metazoa; phylum Arthropoda; class Insecta; order Lepidoptera; family Tortricidae; genus Acleris; species Acleris laterana. The sequence continues at coordinate 11,586,062 of OZ014450.1, read as the reverse complement.
CCCTCCCGTAACTTCTAAAATAAGGGAATGATAAATGTAAAAATAATATATGATATACATTACCATGCAAACTTCCACCGAAAATTGGTTTGAACGAGATCTAATAATTAGTTTTTTTTTAATACGTTATAAATCGTAAACTGCATTTTGTGGTACGGAACCCTCCGTGCGCGAGTCCGACTCGCACTTGGCCGGTTTTTCTAAATATTACCAGGGTTACCAACTAAAAATTTGGTACATGGTATCGATAATCAATGTCACAATTCAGAGAGCGAGCAAGGGCGTCGGTGGCCTTGTGGTTTTCAGGTGTCAATACTCTACTCTCTCGAGTTCGAATTTCAGTGGTGGCCATTTAGGTACTGTAAAGAAAGGTGGTGGTACCGATTTTAAAACACATTCTTCATGATAATTCTTTTATTTAACTCGTAACTTATAAATATGCACAAGTGATGCGCCCGGCCCGCAGGCCTAGGAGCGACTCCCGAAAACTAAACAAAAATAAATAACCGCCGTTCTATCGAACCATTTGCTTTTAAATTTAAAATATTAAAAGCAAATGCGACGTATAACCTAAAAAGGTATAGTGAAATAAGGTCTATTTTCGCATTGCAACCTTATTTCACTACATCCCTCGTCCCTCTGGGAACAAGGATGAAGCCTACTTGCCCTAACATCTACCTACACGAGGAATAAACATTAGCTACTCGTCCAGTCATGCCGGATAGCCTGCTGTGCAAATAATGTGTCGTTGTGAATGCAGATTAATAAAGCGACATTAACACAGTGGACTTCCGCCCTACAAAACCTCGGAAAAGAGGGGCGGCGAATAATAATGAAAATTAACCTGCCTGCCTGACCCTACAAAACAAATTTGACAATCCATGCATTGAGGATGCTGTATTGTCTTACAAAAGTCATATTCATAAGACTCAGTTTCATTATGACATTTATGACTAAAAGAATCTGAGCGCTACCACTTAAGGAAGCCGAGCCTTGTTGCGGACCTATGTCCCACTTATCCGTCAGTGATTTGACATCCGTCAAGTCACTTTCGGACTCATTACATCCTAAAAACAAAGTTAAAAGTTTTATTTTATTAGAACCCTATCTCAATAAAAACAACAAAACATTATATAAAATAGAAGCGCCTGTGTCACACATCTCGGCCTGAGATATGGACACAGCGTCTTCGCAGAATGATGATGGACTGCATCTCTTCCTGATGTCACATCAGGTGAGTGCAGCATCAGCAAACTGCCAAGCACAATCCAAAATTGTGCAGCTTGCAAGTCATCGGTTTGAGTACATGAAAAAGAAACATTATTGAATACACAAATCATCAAAAATCTGCAACCCTTATCAAGACTAAATTCATCTTCATTTGTATACAAAACACTTTCACACACCATTTAATATTATAAATAAGCATTAGAGTTATTTGATAAATTGTTTATTCCAATCGCCATTATATTTAACCATGTTCATCATCAATTCTTCCATCATGTCTGCGTAACCTTTTTACCTGCCTATACCTTTCTATCTTAACGCCCCACGATCCTACATATAAACTATTATCCCAATAATTCATACAGCTATAGGTGAACAAGGCATCATACCATTGTTATAACCCGAGTTTATTATGAACTCATATGGGTCCACCCAAACTATACAAATTAACTAGCCCTGTATAATCCGTTTGCCGTCGTGAATGATGAAGGACAATACATCCTTCCCCTGAATTACTATGTAATGTTTAGGGTTTACACTCAAGATCAACATACAAATTACACCTCAATACAAAAAATCCCGGTCAGGTCGTTCCTAACGATACAGTCCATACCATAAAAACACCACCATACCATACCATACCATAATAGTGAAATAAGGTTGCAATGCGAAAATAGACCTTATTTCACTATACCTTTTTAGGTTATACGTCGCATTTGCTTTTAATATTTTAAATTTAAAAGCAAATGGTTCGATAGAACGGCGGTTATTTATTTTTGTTTTGTCTATGTATCGACGTATGTATAATTAATTAAAATCCCGTTGGCCGCCGTGGTTTTGTGTATGATAGATAATAGAGGTAGCGTTGTACGTACCTTATTCTAATTATTCCAAACCAATAGGGAAATCCTGAACAATGTCTTTCAACTTAGGGTTTATCGGCGGGGGCAACATGTCCACTGCGATAGTAAAAGGAATTTTAAAAACCGAAACAATCTCACCATCAAAAATCTGGGTATCAGGACCTCGTTTGCATAACCTCAAACACTGGACTGAATTTGGTGCCAATGTTACGATACAAAATGGTGAAGTATTCTCTAACTGTGATGTCATATTCTTGGGTGTCAAGCCGAGCATGTTGGGTCAGGCTGTAAAAGAATGTCTAAATACTCTTCCGTCTCAGGGTTCTACTAAAAAAGTGCTTTTTGTTTCAATGTTGGCTGGGATCACTATTGATGATTTGAAAAAGGCTTTAAATGAAATACCCGTTCAGGTGAGTATTGTCCGGATCATGCCCAACACTCCCATGGCGGTTGGGGAAGGAGCCTGCTTGTACACTCCTGATGACAATGTGTCGCCGGAGAACTGTGCACTGCTTGAGAAGCTTATGTCTGGCTGTGGAATATGCGAGAAAGTCCCAGAGTCATTGATGGATTCACTTGGCTCTCTGATTGGATGTGGACCTGCTTTTATGTACATAATCATCGAAGCATTAGCTGATGGAGCCGTGAAGCAGGGCGCTCCTCGCGACCAGGCGATACGATTCGCTTCCCAAATGGTGGCTGGCAGCGGCAAGATGGTTTTAAAGTCTGGGAAACACCCTGGCCTCTTGAAAGATGAAGTCTGCTCTCCTGGGGGCTCTACCATCTGCGGAGTAGCTGTGCTTGAGGAAGGGAAGATAAGATCTACAATGATAAACGCGATGGAAGCGTCCACGGCCAGAAGTAAGCAACTCGGCAAGAAGTAATGAATACTCCCTACTACTACCCCGCACCTCCACCATGTAAAGAAAGGTGGTGGTACCGATTTTAAAACACATTCTTCATGATAATTCTTTTATTTAACTCGTAACTTATAAATATGCACAAGTGATGCGCCCGGCCCGCAGGCCTAGGAGCGACTCCCGAAAACTAAACAAAAATAAATAACCGCCGTTCTATCGAACCATTTGCTTTTAAATTTAAAATATTAAAAGCAAATGCGACGTATAACCTAAAAAGGTATAGTGAAATAAGGTCTATTTTCGCATTGCAACCTTATTTCACTACAGTACCAATGAGTTTATTCAATTTACCCGTTGCTCTTACAGTATAAAAACATCGTAATTAAACCAGTACATTGAAACAGCTGTGTTAGAGGGGTATTTTCTACGGGTAACTTCTCCAGTATTGTCAGAAGGCGCATTGCCTCTCTTCTCTATCGAGTGCGGGGCAGCCCCAATTGCCTCATGCAGACGGAGTCAAACATTTTATTGATATGTGACTTTCATTAACTCGTAAGTGAAATTTTAAAAAAATTGTCCGTTTTGTCACCAAGCTAACTCTTAAATGCACGCAATAACACAAAGTCAAAAACCTGAAAAACTAAAATATTTTACTATATAATAACCCGTCCCGAACAACATTCTTGAGACAATGTAATATTACAATAAAATCAAATAAGAGCCCATTTCGAAACTACATAGTAACCCTTCTCATTTCATATTCCAAGAAACAAAACACATTTCGCTACAAAATACGTTTCCCTGTGGAGTTCTGGAACATTCTGCATTTTCTTTCAATGAAACCTAACGCCCGCTGCGCCCAGGGGAGGCCGAGGAATTTCGCAAGTCGTAGCTTTAGACCGATTTCATACCATTTGTTGCACTATATTTCATATGTAACTGCAAAGTGGTCTTTTTATGGTACGGAGAACGCAAACGAGCACACAGGCTACCTAAATGGTAAGAGGGTTCTGAGACTTCCGAGGCCCATAGATATTGGCAATCTCAAGACTCCGATGGAATACCTCTTTGATAGTCATTTACTGTTTGTCTTATAGATTTGGGCCTTTTTTTTAGGCGAAAAAATCCATATCGTCTTTGTCCTGTTATGGTATTGTTTCTAACTCGACCGCCATTACTGGTAAGTTAAAAACTGACAAAACGAAAACAGGTCAAAGACATATATGCTTTTGCAAACTATACCAAACTTTGCAACCTTACCATCGGCCGAATGACATTTACTAGTACATTGGCACTTCGCTGCTTGGCGGTATCTATGTTGGCGGCAGGTTAGTGGAATATTTGTGATTTAAGTTCGGATGGACCCTGCGTTGGTGTTTTTTTACATTCTATTTATACTCAATCTAAACCAAGTTGGGCCGATACGAAGACATTGTTTTTTTTTCAAAGCTATCGAACTATCTTAATAATATATTATTTACTTTTGCACATATTAAAATCACAACTTTCTACGCGAAATCCACACAAATATGAAGAAAATGCTCTATGAAAATGATTCACTACTTATTATTCAAATTTATATTTCAGTAGTCTTATAATTCAAATCACATGAGTCTAAAGTTTCACTGAAGACCGCTTAGACACAACGTTATTTAAAAATAAGTCCTTAAAGTCTACCATACATCATAAGCATTCAATCATTCAACAGATCGCCAGAAATAAAACCACTTGAAAATAGAATGCTGAAATAAGAAATCTTTTTTAAGCTTTTTGTCTCGTTTTCCGTGCGAGCGCAAATAGATACTCTAAAAGTTATTTCCTCGTTTTCCCGCTCACGTAGCTTGATTGAAATAGTAACAACAATAGAATACTCCTTACCATATGCTTTACAAAGGGAATTTGATTTAGAACGTTTCCATAACAAACGCGAGTGCTTCTCTTTGTAGCATCCAATATTGTGTAGTGGAATAGGCTTCGAAAAAAACATTCTCTAAAAGGGGTATTCTCAATTTGAAATGCTTGTTTTTATACGCATGAGTCGGTTCAACGTTTTTTGATGAACTGTTTTAGAAAGAAAATTCCGTTTGGAAAATTTGTGTCAGTTAATTGTTTATTTTGAACGTCAAAGAAAAACGCAGATTGAATTCAAATGAAGTTTTTATGCGTATGAATTTGCATAAAATAATTTTCTAATAGCAAAAGAGATCCAGTTAAGGAAATATATTCGCTATCCACCGCAGAGAGCTGCTGCAAAAATTATCATAATCTGATCATAATTATTTAAAATCCGCCTTAAATTCGGCTCCAATATCACAAATGTTGTGATAGAGACCAGTGACAAATTTAGACAGTTTTTTTTTCAAAGGTATATCGAGTGGCTTTCATGTGTGCGTGCTTCGACCGTACGCGTCGCTTTCACTACACGCAAACTCAACAAGTCGCCGCGCCGTTGTCGCATCGGCAATAGGTATCAGAAACTCCTCAAAGGCCGGAGACGAACTACTCTTCTATTTATACTATGCCGGTGGAAACCTTGACTATTTATTTAAACAGTGCAAAATTAACCATTCTTACAACCCTGAGCTTCATAGCTGATACGCAATACAATGTAAAATGAGCGTCGAAAATGTAATCATTCGATGTCGTCCAATAGATCATCTACAATAAAGGTCATCGAGTGTGCTAAGGATATCTTTGACCAATTCAAATGCTTACATTTTTTGATATTGAGTATCAAAATGGCAATTTAACGAAGCTTGTTGTGGATATTTTTTTTGTATTTGACATAAATAAATATTGATTGGTTATGAATAATGTAGCCAGCAAATGGGTCGTAGGGTCTTAAAAAGCTACTAAATTGTTAATGACACGCACCCAATCGTCCACATTTAGGTCATTGTAGGTATCAATGATATAATTAATTATTTTAATTCATTAAAGAAGACCTAAATTGCTATAGGTGTGCCTATTACATTTCCCTCGATTTCTACAGAATCCCATCATCAGATGTTGCGAAGCGCTGGTAGATTTTTGACGTGTAAAAGTGCCCGTGCGGCCTACTTACTGAAAAAACATCTTTTATCTTGTATCTTTTATTTTTAGACACTTATAAAAAACCACCTAGGAAATACCCTTTCAAACAAAAATAATCCTTTCCAAATCGCTCTAGCCGTCTTTGAGTAATCGGGGAACATACATAAATAGAAAGATTTTTATGTACAAAGAACCTCCTCTTTTTTGAAGTCAGTTAAAAATAAATCCACATGCTTTATGCTCAAATTAATTCGACTTAACCGTTTTTTTTTTGTAGAAATCTCGAGAGCAAAATGTCTCTTCACATCTGCATGACAATACTAAGCGTTGTTTAAACATTCAAACAATCTCGCAGTAAATCTTGATCGTATCGCGCTTATTCATAAATCTAAATGCGTTCGCCAATTAGCCTCACTTCACAGCTGCTGTTAATTTGTCTGAAATTCGCATGCATCGGGCGAGGCGCGAAGGGGTTAAGACTCTCGTTGATGCTCTTCAAGATAGTGTTAATTACAATCAATTATAATGAACTATGTAATGCGAAAGTGCATTAGTAGCTCCTAAGTAAAGTACCTTCAGCAACACAGTTTACTACCATTTGTGAATCTTGTCACATTAAAACAAGGCGCACTAGTGGTCAGGTAATGGAGTTTTGAAGAAAGTGCCAAGTGCTCGTGAAGTATTAGAGAGCTAATTTAGGTACTGCAGTACATAATGTAAAGAAAAAAACAGAGCAGACATTCTTACATCATTTAAGTTAGTCCTACACTAAGCCCTTCAAGACTTGGGAACGAATTCGTGATCATCACAGAATATTTGCCTTTACCCAAGGATGACAACCGGCACTGCCAGCCTCACAGACCAGGGTAGTAGTGATTATCTGAACAACGACAGTCGGACGGACGGACGAGTGAATGTCCAAGCGGCGAGTTTAAGTAGTCCCGTCAGTGCGAACAAAACATATTTTAGCGCGTGCATTTTCAATTTAGGTTGATAGAAAATCTGTAGACTACAGTTGGATAAACGCCACACTATCTCAAGTACTTAATTGGTTTACTAGTAACAATTTACTACTAAATGCTAAGAAAACTAACTGTGTTAGGTTCGCTTTGCCTAATGTTAAACCGGTAGATTCTAGTATTTTCGTCGTTAAAACTTTAGTGATGATGTAGCAAATTATACACAAAAAAGAATTGGTTCCTTTTTTATCTTCTTACAAAGTTCTCCATTATATTATGCACATCCCTTGTAGCCCCACAGTTAACGATCTTTCGCTCTTGCTCTTTTTGCCAATCTACAACTGAAGCGTGTTCTTGTCGGGATATTTTTCAATGTTCCAATTTGTTTAGTCTACAATGGCGTCTTTTATTTCTAGCAACCCCCACTGTTGTGTCAAAGACCCTTTAATCTGATACACTGTTTGAAGATTAAAATGAGTGTTGGTCCCTTTTATATTGTACATTTAACGATTTATTACAATTGCTGAGCTTGAAAACGTTAAAATCAGAAGTTTTTGTTGCTGGACACATCAAAAATTCCCCGCGATAAATAATATGCTTACGAACGGACTTGCAGACAAATTTTAATACAAGTAGGAGCTATCGTGCAGTTTGCTAATAAAAAAAATTGATTAAATTAAGAACTTATTTTTCACATTTAAAATCAAACACCTAGGCCGTAAATTTCAAATTTTGAAATGTTTGCATTTTCGGTTACTCAAACACTCCCATTCCACGAAAAGGCCGACCAACAATCGCATTGTTAATTTAATTCAAAAATTGGGGTTCATTAGGCAACAATAAAATTAAACTTTGTGTTTGTATTTCGAACGTTCTGTCACGTGTGTGGCTTAATAAGCGACGCTCGTTAGAATTCATGCTTCCTACAAACGACCCGAAAATTAGGCACAATTTTGTTCACCTGACCCAATGTTTAGAAAGACAACAGTACTGAATTAAACCAATGTTGACAGATCTCCGGACCACTTCTCGTGTAATTGGTGACAAGTGTGTTTCAATGTAGATCCAGGGGTCTTCTTTGATTGGTTCATGTGATAATAGGACGTCACAGGTTTAATAATACGTCTGGCGTTGCGTCCATGACAAAGGCACAATTAGTCAACGTTCGGCATCATTGTCAGTGTTACCATCACCGTTATAGCACTCGAGTTCCGTAAATTCCGTGATTGGACTCCAATCACTAGTAAAAAGTCCTTCAGTGGTTAAACAAACAAACATCAAAAGGGCCCACTTCCATTTATATGTTAATTTTGAAAATTGCGTTCGGAACAGCACATCAAAAGACATCAGACTTGCATTGATTCAACGGAATATGTTTTTGCAATAGCATCCGATTACATTCTTTGCATGAAAAAATAACTTTTTCTTTTTGGAGACAAAATAACGATATTTATTCATGCAATATATTGTATAGCTTAACAATCACATGTAGTTACTTTCAACGTTTCTTGGTGCGCAAAGGTCTTTTGTGGGAATAAAAAGAATTGTTTTTTTTAATAGTTAAGTATTTCGTTAACCTTAACTGTGAATACACAACTTTCTACTTACAATTAGTTCTCAAAAGTCTTTTCAAACCAATTAACTGAAAAGCTAAAATATACTTATTTTATTCATTATGTAAATGAGTGAAATTCCAAGACAGAACTTATTAACTCAACGTTAAGTACTGAGCATTAAAAAATGAATAAAGATGAATCTAATGAAGGTATAAAAGAACTTAGGTATGAGGCAAAATTTAATTACAAACCGGGGTCACTTTAAATCTCAAGGACGCTATAAAAAGATTTAGGACTTCAAAGATGCTGGCTTTCTTAATAAATAAGTAGAAGTAAGTGTGTAGACATCATTCGTCGGTCTCTTGCCTCAATAAGGCTCTTTTATAGATAGAGCCGACAGTCATTTATAGAAATGATGGCAAGAGACCTAACGGAATGACCTTGGTCCCGTGGAATATGGGACGGGTGCTAGTGCGGGATGCAACCTGTGTAGACACGCTAGCCCCATCACATCTCCACCGGACCTCTAATAGGGCTGGTACGGCAGCTAAAGCGGCCGAAAGCACGAAGGTAGGAAAATATAATGGTCTCGGCCCAGAATATTATGTTTATTCCATTCGGCGTCGAGACCCTTGGTCCGTGGGGTCCTAGCGCTCGAAGCCTCTTTAAAGAAGTTTCGAAGAGGCTCATTGACGTCACGGGAGACCGATGAGCTGGCAGTTTCCTCGCTCAACGTATAAGTTTAACCATCCAGCGAGGAAATGCTGCCAGCATCTTTGGTACAATGCCGCAGGGGCCATTCTTAGATTTAATGTTTTAGTTAATGTATATATATAGTGTTAGTTTTGTTTATCAGTTTTTGTGTTATGTTTGTTGTATTATTTTATGTCGTTTTTCATTAATTAAATATAAATTTCGTAGTGTGTAGATATCTTTGAAGTCATTTAAAAACGCGTGTACTGTACCAAGGTGGTTTGTTTTTCAAGAGAATGCGAAAGTTTTGAGAAAAACGTAATAGAATCCGGTCTTTGAGACATGAAAGATTTTACCCCTTAACCTCCCAATAATCCTGAATTTGCGATGCCTTTTCTTTGCTGAAATGCGTTCAAAGGTACCTTTTAAAGCATTTTAAAGGGCAAAATGTTATCATAGACAACGTGGCTATTATAGTTGTTAAATTCCCTGCGTAAGAAGGTATTCCTGGTATTATTGTCATGAGCGAGCAGGAATATTTTTGTTCCTGATGATCCATTTTAAATTAGTAAATTTATGTTTATCCTTATAAACACGTACATTATTGGGTATACATAGAAGGATGAAGGACTATTATTACAGTTTAGTTTATGGCTAAGTAATGTATGAGAGCGTCCTCTGAATTAATTAGATTATTACTCAGATTTTGCGCTTGTGCGTTTCACCCTCGCGTTATTGAGTACTGGAAACATTAATGATCTATTGAATCTGTGATGATCCTCGTTCATCGTATCAGAGGAAATATTCTAAGGACTTTGGCAATCCTGCGTTGTCCGCGTCTTAAGATAGGGGGCCTGCCCACGCGGTTCCTACTCAAACCACTACACTCTATTAACAGTAACGCCGAACTCATTTCCAATTATGATAAGATGTTCCTGCATATCCCTTAGAATTTGAATGTCTGATGCAATTTTGTAATAAAACTCCGAGCATAGCCTCCTTAATTTGCCCTTGATTGCCTTTAAGCTAACTTCTAACTTACCTGTATTAAACCTTTACGACACGTTCTAAAACTACGTAAATACTTAAAACTTTCTTTTGTTTAAACGTACTTCAGTTGTTCATATAAAGTTATCTTTTGTTCACTTTCCGTCTCGATAACGACGAGGATGGCTAACTGTAAATAAAATTAGTGAGAGGGGCTATTTGCCTAACGAACTCGCAATAGCAAACGATTTAATTTTGATAATTGAAGGTTAAAATGAAAACACATGTTCCGCTTTGAAGCCGTTTGCGATTGCGAGTGCGTTAGGCACTAACGACAATAGTCTTGTTACCAACAAACGGGTTAAATTATCACCAGCTGTTCTCATTTCTAACCTACACATAAAGGAGTATCTAAGCTCACTTCGACTTGAACGGTGAACACGTTCTTATCATTTTAACTTTCAGTACCCTTACCATAGGTTATATTACCGTACTCGCTAGCAAGTCGAATGCTCTGTCCCTTGCACTCTATAAGAATACTTGTGAAGTCTGCGAGGGATAGAACTTCCACTAGCTAGCGAGTACGGTAATTGTAACTCATGGCAAGGGTACAGACATCATTGAAATACGCCTACGCAAAGCACGAATATACAGAAGTTCCGTTCTCAGAACAAATGAATTACGTACCCACTCGCTTATGGATACCTAGAAGCTATAAACCTATTAGCATCGGTAATTGGTTCGCAGTAGAACTATTGATGATTCATACTAATCCATACTCAATATTATTAATGCAAAAGTAACTCAGTTTATTACGCTTCCACAACTAAACCACACACCCGATTTTAATGTAATTTGGCACGAAAATAGCTTGAACGTTGGAGAAGGACAAAGGGTACTTTTTAATCTAATACAGAGGTAAAAAAATACTGTTTTAAAAATATTTATTGTTACCTCCCATACATTATAAGATTGTTTAATTCATTTATAAAAAGGAAGAGATGTGACATTTCAATAAATATGGAACGCAGATTAATGTGCCGCCTATCTGTCATCCGAGGCGAACGGACGCGCTCTTTGATTATTTGTATCTGCTTTTTAGGGTTCCGTAGTCAAACTAGGAACCCTTATAGTTTCGCCATGTCCGTCCGTCCGTCCGTCCCCAGTCTAGCTCAGAGACTCATAGTACGAGAAAGCTGTAATTTGGCATGAATATACATATTAGTCACGCCAACAAAGTAATAAAATAAAATTTTGAAAAATATTTTTTTTAAATGCACCTCCCCTAGACGTAACGTGGGGATGCCTTTTTTTTTTCTTGCCTACCCCATAGTGTGGGGTGTCGTTGGATAGGTCTTTCAAAAATATTGCGGGTTTATGAAAACAATTTTTAATTAAGGGATCCGTTTATGAAATATTAAGCTTTAAAGCGCTATTTTTTGTTAGAGTCAAGTGTCCCCCCCCCCCTACAGCCAAAACTACAAATACTAAAAATCTGAAAAAAATCTTCAACGAAAGCGCATATAACGAATTTTAAAGGAAAACTATCACGGCTAAGTAGACAAGATTAGTTCCTGAGATACAGGCGACTAAAGTGTTTATACCTATCAAAATCGCCTATGATAACTTTGATAGAATAATTCGTTAACGGGGCGTGCAGGACGCGCGGGGGAAGTCTGTCCAAGTAACAAATCGAGCGACAGCCGCACTCATATAAGCGCGAGCGCCTAGATGCTGTTCGGACGTGCCCCGGAATGCTACCTACAAGTTTGCGATTTGCGATCTGAAAGTTTACAAATAATCGATTAGATTATTGATTTGAGTCGAGTATCCCGTTTTGAAAACTTAAAATTCTATTTATTGGCCCTTGTTTTTTTTTCAATTTCTATTAATTACTTTATAAAAGATTAAACTTTTATTGTAATTTAAAGTCGGTTTGAAGCAGTTTAGATACCTAACTACCTACATAGGTATACTGATCTCACACTTAAAAGCTTGGCTCTTGTTTGAGATATTATTATACGAATTTATAAGAAAAAGAATCATTACTAACAATAAGTAGACTTAATTAGTTCCTGAGATACCTACAGGCGACTAACGGGTTTATACCTACTAAAAATCATCTAAGACAGCGCCAAATAACTAAATAGAAAATTGGTTCATACATGTTGATTTTTGAGATAGTTTTTTGTGTTTGTCGTTACGGCTTCGGAACCCTACACTGAGCATGGTCCGACATGCTCTTGCCCGGTTTTGTTACATGAATTGTTTCACGTAACTAAACCCAGTGTACGAATAAGTGAATGTCGCACTACTTATTAGTATTAAAGAAATACTGTTGGATGATGTTAATTATGTGGAATATTAATTTCAATAAAGTATATCACTTTTAGAAATTGTTAATAACGAAAGCTAAAGCATTCTCAAGCGAAAAATAGTCGAGATTAAAAGTTGTGAAATTATAATGTAACAAGTACCTGTAGTAAGTAGCAATTCTTTTTAATGTGTCTCTGAGCTCCGGTAGCCGTCTCAAATTAATAGACAAAATTAACAGCGCAGTTTAACTGGAAGTTTTTGTTTTATTAATACCTGCTTAGCGCTTTATATGGACTTCATAATGGGTTCATCGTGTATGAAAATTAGGAAGCTTGGCACCGATTCGATTATAAATGCGATACAATACGATTATAATTACTGCAGGACATTGTCTCTTCATTAAAAATGCCAAGATGTGATATACCCACTAAATGGAAACAAAATGTGTACTTAGTTACTTTTTAACAAATGCAATCTTGGTACAACTCCTAATACATATTTCAACGAACAAATAATCTTTTCAAATGCCTATTTATTTGACTGTTCCAGTTCAGACAATCAACACTAACTAGCTGCTAAGCGAAAATAAAGCAACCCATTTGCGACCTACTTCTCCGGTAATCGCTTGCCAGTAACAAGTTAACCACAACTGCATACAGAATACGAACCGTTTCTATATTGTCTATAGCTCTCCTTATAATCTAGAGGTATTTACGACTATAGACAATAATGGCACCTGTAAAGAAACTGCTTCGAAGTAGTCTTGTTTGTCAATTGTTTAAAACAAAATAAAGACCTACCGCGGGGTAACAATACCAGTAGAAACCACAGTAGTTCGAAAACATAAACGCTTGTTTTTGTTTAGAATAATTTATGCGCGACACACGGGTTCAAAATATTTTGGTTAGTGTACTCATTCAAGAAGACGCATTGACTTTGGTTTTTCTTATTTGTGTCTTTAACAGTCAAACTTATAAATACCTGTACAATTTTGTACCTTGTTGCTTACCGACCGTACCCCGTACGAGTATGTATTGTTTGTCTCTTGTAAAAAGTTTAAGGGCTTCATTAATAAACTGACTTCAGCCCATCTCAAGAAATGTCAAACTAAACGTCAAGTCTTAGACAACTTTCTTTTGTACTTGACAGAAGCGCGTCGAGCTAACCCCATGTGCTCTGCTTGGTTCACTGGACTAAATAATCTTTCACCGTCCAAGGACAGATATCCATGGACTTATCTCTTTAGTAAGTCCATGATAATTGTCCAAAAATCGACATTTGCGAAATACACAGTCAAAACAAAGAGTGAAACCAATTATTAAAGAAAAAAGACAAAGAATGTGTCTGGAGACGGGCATCTCATTGAAGATCATTTAAAATACGACCCTAACGCAGTTCTTCTATGAATTATAAAAACAAAAAATAGATTTTATTTTTTGTGTAATTCCGCCTAGAAACCTTTTGTCTTTTTAAGGTGATGTAATTAATTTCAAGACACTTTTCAGCATTGTGTTTCAACAAAAAAAAATACGATACAAAATTTATTTTTAGACAGCAATGTTTTCAATTTCTCGCCGCTTGTATTTGTTCAATTGGAAATGCCGACTGTTGTGAAACAAACCACGTTGTTAGTAAATACGATCGCTTATTTAAAATCGACTCAATTAACACAATGAATTGGTAATTCACCGTTATTCAAAATAATTGAATGGATACAATTCATACCGCATTTAAATAAGAATGTGTTAATTGTGGTAACGTACAGTTTGGTTCTCCTATTGTAGCCAGAAAAATATGAACCCTATTTTCACTAACATTAACTTCATTAGCCCTAAAAACAAAAACCTGAATTTGATTTTTCCCAACTATTCATTAGCCCTAATTTTAGAATCCCGAATTTACGTTTACGATTCTTAATAGCCCTAATTTTAGTAATCCGATTCCTATACAAACCGAATATTACTATTATTATTACAAGTCTAAAACCTAACGTTTATTAAGCCTAATTACATAATTATGTTCCTAAACAACCTTATTTGAAGGTCGACGGAGCTCCGCTATGAGGAGCTCCTATTCCGCGTAGGTGAGGCGCTTCGCGCCTTGTCGCAACTTTAATCTAACCAAACCTATGTAGGTATAATTGATCCAATTGAGTTTTGGTTTTTGAATTATATTTCGTTCAAATAATGATTAGTTCAAACAGTAATTAGGACGTATGACATATGACATGAATAATCATTATTAGTTTTAATAATATTGAGCATTTAATGTTTAGTTCATGTAAACATTAGGGTTTATAACTTTAGGGATAGTAATCAATTAGGACATACAAGTTTAGCTGTCATGACATAAGGGCTAATGAAAATTTTATCCAACGATGGTATACCTACCTAATGAAATTAACTTTTATGAAATTCGGTCTAGCGGGGGAGAACCGTACAGTATATTATACTTCTTAAAAGAGATTTTTTTAAAATTTCATCGATTTGTCTTCTTCTTGTTCTTTTTTATTATTCGTTATCTCTGATGTGATTTTTCACTTATTTTGAAAATACATGTCAAGCGATTTCAACCTAGAATGTACCGTTCTGGAGATATCCCGAGATATGTCGAAAAGCTTCTATGATCATTTTAAATTTACCTAATATATCAGTATCTCAAAAAAAACAACTTTTTACTGATATGGTAATGCTTCTTTGTAGTCGACTTGCCAGTCATCTTATTCCCGCGCCGGAACCCAAGGACACTGCTACCTGCGGTAGGTTAAAACTAAAATGATCCTACCATCACTAAACTGGCTGTTTAAAGTTAAAAAACGTTCCGGCGGTAAATTAAAATCAACCAACAACGATTAAAATCGTGTACTTCGTATTCAATGCTTTCTTGACAGCCTCTTTCATAACGAAAACAATGAGGCTCAAAATCAAAACATGCGTGAACATAAAACAATGCCTTTTGGGCGTTTACCTTTTTGTATGCAAGTATGCTGCGAAAACGAGCATGCTTAACAATGTAACATTTTAAATTATGGTTTCGAAGAAATATTTAATTTAAACATTTTAAGCATTGGTTCTTTTTAAGGCGCTGACAGAATACTTTTCACTCAGAGCATTACAAGGACCTCACTGATATTATCACGAATAGAATATTTCCGACTCAGTAGCAATAAAACCTTTTTTGTAATTTGAATACTGGCCTTTTGGAATTTTCATGGCATTTAGACAATCAAAAAAAAGTTATTAAAAAGAAAAACTATGTTGGTTTAAAGTTGACAGGTCGATAACAGAAGTTAAGCACGGGCGTGAAAATTTCTGTACCATAATTTATCACAATTTTCGTCGCGAATTATCTCAGGATGAATGTCTCAGCGAACACGTAGCTAAACGACAATACGAGTATACCCGGGTATGCAGAGTTCCGATACCGACTCGGTTGCTCAACACCGTTCCTTCTGCAGGTTGGCAAGGAACAGCGGCCACGTCTGAAATCATCGCTTCTGTGTAACTATGTATTTAGATGATCGTCATAATTATGACAAAGGTACAGTCAAAGGTAAAAATAGAAATCCACACAAAGGTGCAAAAATATGTACAACACTTAAGGTCTATTCCGATAAAAACAAGGTCTGTGTACATATTTTGGACGGGTCCATATTGACTCACATAAAATCTTATTCCTATTTTTTGTTTTCCTACCGATTTGTAGTCATAATAATCACTCTTTTTTTTTTTCCTCATACTTTTTTGTTCATACTTTTTAAGTCATAATTATCGCTATTCATAATGCATTTTTTTAAAGAAACTGGTTCTTTTTAAGACACGTGAGATATTTAAGAAATGTGAAAATTGTACGGCTTCATTAATGTTGGCGTTACCTATGAATTCAGATGATTATGAGTTCCGATCGTTAGTACTAATTTTTTTTATGAAGAGTATTAGGAGTAATCATTATGACGTAAAATGGTATGAGAAACATTTTCGGACTTCCGATAATAGGACTTAAAAAGTTATGTGAGTAGATACGCACCCGTTTATTTTAACGTAAACTTTCAAACTTAATAAAAGGCACTTAAATGCAATTTGTCGGCCGATCAAAGTCATTATCGTCACTTGTTTTACAAATGAAGACACACAATTTGTTAGTTCTTTACATTCTCGCCCCATCAAGTCAGCCGGTGTCCAGTCGGCATATCAAACAGGCCGCAAACGAGTTAACCGAACGGCCGAATGTGTTTTATTCTCTTTGTACGTGTTTTTGTTTAGCGATAGTAAGTCGATCATGTCGTTTACCTTTCTATGTCAATTTCATAGAGGGCGTTTACTCCTTTAGGGGCATGATCAAATGTATTTTTTTGGTACAAGAGTATCATTTCTGTATTTCATGCACATTTTTTGTAAGTATGTAAGTATGTATGTAAACTCATTATTGCACAAAAAAAAACATATTCGCACATAAACTTAAGATATCCATGACTGTATAGTGACGAACTTATGCCTATAAGGGATCTCTTCCAGTTAACGTGACCATGATTGTGGAAAATATACGATTGCTATGCGGCTTAAAACAAATATAATAGAACCATGTCATAATTTGATTCACTTATGCGACGTCGGCTATGACATTTTGTTTTGTATTCGACAATAAAATTAGTAATTCAGTTTAAATTTTGTTTAATATTTGATTGACTAAATAAGTACACCATCGTTAAAAAGCTACAAATAGGTGTATTTTGTAAGCAAATTGAAAGTAAACATTAAACTATTTATTCTGTTACTCATATATTCGAATTTCTAATAATGCAGTTCCTTGAATGATAAATAAGCTAGACTAATTAAATTATTACTGATAACGTCAGATAATTTATATATAATTTACTATGAAATAACAGAGCACGGCAAAATGCATCCGCTGCATCAATCATACTTTATTACTTACCTACTTTCATTTTATCAGTACAATTCCCGATTCCCACTCGTCACAATGTTTATCATTATGCACTAAAAGAAATTGACTTAGGAACATGGAGCCTACTTCAGATGCTAATTAGGAATCCGGGCATTGAATTTGGTATAATGACAATACTATGCAGAGCTTGCAAACTCGGGAATTACCATGAAATACTACATCAGTTCAGTTTAGGTCGAGAGCAAAGGATAGAGTGATAGCAGTTATACAGCTCTGTCTCTTTCTCGCAACCTAAACTGAACTGATTTAGTTTATCATGGAAATTCCCTGTTCGCTTAGAAATAAAATGATATGATAATATTTATATTGCTCTAGACATGGTATGGTAGATGCTGGATGCTAATTATAACTGAAATATAATTAAACTTACAAAAGTCGTCAACAAATCGCATCACATACAAATTGCATTTAAAAGGTAAATCAACGTAAGCTGCACTGCATAATTAAGCATATGGCGACTGCGATACACGTAGCGTTGAACAAGAGGTTTTAATCAATACAGGTATTTCGGGAAACAACGGAAAAGCATTTTACGTGACATTATGCTCAGTAGAAAGAACGGAAACAGTAGCCTATATCGATAGGATCACTGGCCTATGATAATATGCCCGATATCCCGCTCCGCTTTGAAGCCGATAGCGATTGCGAGTGCGTTAGGCAATAGGTATAAATTACATGTGCGATGCCGGCCTTTGGGAAAAGATTACGCTCGTCACTTAAAGGTCCCCGAGTCGTACCGGTTCGGGTTACATGGGTTACTTTGGTGTGGTTTTAAAGCCGTTTTCTGTAGATGTCTAGACTAGACTGAAGAATTTCGGGCCTGACACTTACTTGTTCCTAAAACTATGTTCTGGTTAAGATCTTCAAAATTCGTGTTTAATATACCTTTACATCTTTTAGTTTAGTACTTATTTGGCCATTTGTTGTCACTAATTATTTCTCAATCGATTAAAGGTTAACTGCAAGGGTAGCACGAGTTGTATTTTCTCGCCTGTCGTTCAGTGCGTGTCTATCGTTACTGACTGGATAGAAAGGAAAATCCGACTGACCACCAAGTCGCGGGCAACTTATACTAGCCGCGCTGGAAGATTGTATAATTTTTATTATCTCTTTTGTATGTGAAATAAAGTGTTACATACATACATACATACATAATTAGTACTCGTAGATAAGGTATCGATACTGTTTTTGAAAGCTACACTGTGTATTTTTAAGCCGCATACATAAGTAAATGAAGCAAATTATAAAATCCACTGTGACCCAGTCATGCGACGTAGGAAGACTTGATTAATTTGATGGAACGTTCAACAGCTACGTGAATTAAGCGGATTTTATTACAGGTTTTTTGTTACAAATATCTTTTGAATTGGAGGAACATTCACTGGTTTTTTTAATTAATTCGTATATTTTGGCTTTGATGTGGATTTTTTTATTACAGTAGGTAGGTATTCAAATTCAGTACAAATCTTTTTAGACAAGACGGTGTCGTTTTGAGTTTGTAATAAAATTGCTTATTTTATTTTATTTGGGCACAACAGTATAATAAACTTTTAAATAAATCACTTTAAATAAACATTCACCAATAAAATTGCCACTAGTTAAATAAATAAATGTAATGGGACAATCTCACACCAATTGATCTAGTCCCAAACTATGCTCTAGGCGTGTACTATGGGTACTAGACAACGATATAAATACTTATATAGAGAAATGTATACTTAAATACATTAGAAAACATCCATGACTCAGGAACAAATATTCGCGCTCATCACACAAATATCTGCCCTTACCGCGATTCAAACCCAGGACTGCTAGCTTCGTAGGCAGGGTCACTACCCACTGGGCCAGCGCGTCGTCACAACATCATTCATCTAAAACAGAAACCAGTGATAGAGCATGTTGCATTACTGCTCGATAAAGTGCTGTAAAGCCCGGCAGGTTTACTACCAACTAAAACCGCCGCTTCGTGGTTTAAAAAAAAAGTAAGTATGTCATATAAACGTATGCTACTGACACGAATCACGAGATATATTTACTACACTATATTTTTAACCCCCGACGCAAAAAGGAGGGGTGTTATAAGTTTGACGTGTAAGTATGTGTATGTGTGTGTCTGTCTGTGGCACCGTAGCTCTTAAACGGATGAACCGATTTGGATGCGGATATTGAAAGCTTTATTAAAAAAATTACAAAAAATCTTGCAAGATAATTTTGAACCAGTTTCTGTTGTTGGATTGCCCTAAAACTCAGAATTGTATGAAAAACCGATGACATCGCAAAGCGCTGCCATGTTACTATCTTAAGCAGCTTACTTTGCCACTCGACAGACGAATTGCTTACCGGCGAGTCTAAATTGATCTGTCAGGGCGTACTAACACCGGTTTTAGGGTGAATATTCTCAAATAGATAGGGAACCTAATCGGTGAACTCGCTCACGTGTTTTCACTTGCTCGATTGAACTATCGACAAGAAGGCGTTTTTAAGACAATAACACCTCTGATGTGATTCCAAAGGTGGTGATAGAATCTCCGCTGCACTTAGTGTAGACTCACTAACTTTGGATTTGTTGGTTTGGTCACGAAAGAGACGAAAAACGCAGTCGGTTGAACGAACGAGTGAATGTCGCAGCGGCGAGTTTAAGAAGAGCCGTCAGAGCGAACAAAACACTTTTTAGCGCGTACATTTTTAATTTGGCTACATGACTCAATTAGGCAGCCTTATACGTTCGATCTCATCGACAGATCGATGATATCGAACGTATAAGGCTGCCTAATTGTAAGCACGCGCGAAAATTAGTTTCGTTCGCGCCGACGGGACTACTTAAACTCGCCGCTACGACATTCACTAGTTCGTTCGACCGACCGCGTTTTTAAGAGTATCACACCCAGATGATGATTGTGCAAAGAAGTATTAACAGACATCAAAAGCATTTTACTTTTTTATCAGAAATTTGTAGGTATATGTTTGTACTTACGACAGGCTTGTCAAGCCCTTTTGTCATATTATTGTTAGTTTATTAGGACTTGAACTAGGATGACAACTTTACTGTCCAGTTTCCCTTCTTATCTTGCCGCTAGTATAATAGATGCGACAAAGACAATCAGCAAACACTGGGAAGTAGGATAGATTTACGAGACAGTTTGCGCCATTCATCACCGTTATTCTCTACAAATTAGCTCAACACAGTGCTCATACGACCGGATTGCGCGAAATAACAATTATTTAAATACGTCCAGCGTATATCTCGAATTTAAATTCGTCCCTCCCTCGGCGAGAGGGTCCCCCGGGCCTATTGAATTACTGGCGTTTTATGAATACGGGGTAGTTTACGCAAATGTCTCAGAAGGCTAGTATCCTACCGTTTGTATATTACCCTCGAGGGGGAAAAACGAGGTGACATTTTCTTTTTTGTGGAACAAGCGTTCGTTTTTGTAATTCATGCAGCCAGATAGATATTACGTGACTTGGTTTAAACGGTTTCTAGTGAGTTTTTGCTGACGAGTATTTGAAGATGTGTATGTATCCCATATCTTATTTTGTCATGTCTTACATATGGGCCGATCTTCGAATGTGCAGATTTCTTCACGATGTTTTTCCTACTCTGTAAAAGTATCGGGTAGTTATCATTTATATTTTATATTTAGATACGTTATGCTCATACTAAACGCATTCAAAACCCGTCCCCAATTATCTACTGACAGTGCTACTTTACCATATTTCTACAGACAAAGACGGCAATCCTATTTTTATCTGTAGCTGAATGGTACTACACCTTAAGATTTAATCCAATGTAATGTTTTAATGACTACACATGTTCTTTCCCTTCAAATGAGTTCAGTAAAGATGTGTCACAAATAAATGGAAATTCGAACAATTCATATCCGTTTCCATTCATCCATATCCAATCCAATCCATTTGCAAAATTAGGTCCAACTTGAACCCTTTTCAATCTATGGATCTAATTTATGGAGATCTTTAAAGAATAGCCTTATTGACAATCCTTTATGTAGGATAGTAAACTGCATTGCATCAAGATAGTCGCTTTATACAGTTTGTATGCAGATACTTACAGTTTTATAATAAAAATGTTACCGGGAATCGAACCGGAGACCGCTAACTTGCTAGTCGGGTGAATATTCAGGCGTTTCAACCGCCGTCATTGTTGTCTTCAATAAAGATTTTTGATGTCAAAATCAGCATACTCGGGTGTACAAGGAGTAACCATTCCGTTTAAAAGAACAAGAATAATATTAAGTTTATCTTGAATGATTATGCGAAGACAGTAATGACGGCGGTTAAAACTCCGAATAATCACCTAGTCATGACTATTACCAAGTTAAAACTGGGGGTACCTATTATTTTATCGAAACAACTTTCAACTAATGCATCATTACGTAGAAATGTATTTCTCGTCGCATGTGTTAATTTTTTT
This sequence comes from Acleris laterana, assembly GCA_963966035.1. Lineage (NCBI taxonomy): Eukaryota > Metazoa > Arthropoda > Insecta > Lepidoptera > Tortricidae > Acleris > Acleris laterana. The sequence goes on along the minus strand of OZ014450.1, from coordinate 11,564,171 downwards.
TGGCTATCGCAAGTCTAACCTAACCTAACCTACGTTACTAATGTTTAAGATATCTTGAAAACATCATGGTTTCAGCAGAAAAAATCGATGAAATGATACAATCGATGAAGTGAATTTCGATAAGATGATGGGTTATCTGAAACTGGGCTAACCACAACTAACCACTATAAAGACGCAATGCAGCTTATTTTTCTGCGATTATAGATCCCAAGCCATACGCCATATTTGCTAGAGGATAACTGAATTATTAAACCACGCCAACCGTTTGACCGCAAATGAGATCTGATGCTTAACTGAATTCGTATTCGACGCAATGCGTCGGCCATTGACGGCCGTATTCTGGTTAATTCTATTTCGATCATCGAGGCAAACTAGACACTGATTATCAAAATAGATGATTTGACATTCTTTTCATAATCTAACAGAGGGCCCAGTATGCCTCGCAATCCTCGCATATTATTATAACCGTAACGAGAACAACCAATTTAAAACTTAAAATGAATAAACCATCAATCAATTTGCGTGAAAATTCTGTTCCCGCGTCAATGATTAAAGACAGTGATTTTAAAGGTAATTAAATAATCAATTTTAATACATTTTCGGCGGACATGTTGCCAATATAATTAACACCGATGTCGAATGATTATTACCGACATTGCGGAGCTTTGCAACCGAAATAATAAATGTCCTCATTTTATCAAGTTGTATTGTTAAATTTCCTTAGCAACGTTCTGTGGTTATGCAAAAAAGTTAGAATGAAAAAGGAACTCATGGTTTTCTTGTATTATCTGGAATATTTACCATTTTATGGTTTTAGTCACGATAATTTCTGTCTACGGAATTAATCATAATAGCTAAAAAGACAAATATTATTTTTCACAAAAGACCGTAACTTTTAAAAATTTCTTAAGAACAAGTTTGAAACGAATAATACCTGTGTAAAACGCTTCTGTCAGCAAAGAAAGATTTTTTATAAAGGGTATCATTAAATTTCTTCGAGACCGGCAACGCACTGCTGACGCCTCAGGCGTTGCAAATGTCCATAGGCGGCGTTGACTACTCTCCATCAGGTGGGCCGTCTGCTTGTTTGTAAGTCGATGGCAATAAAAATATATCATGATTATAGTACATTGTTTCTTAATCGAAGATCTTTTGAAGGCGACTAGTTATAGAGTAGCACCGTTTTCCTGTCAAATTTCGATACATTTTAAGATCGCGACTTACAAAATAACAATTTAGTTTCCAGAATCAGACGCTGTTGGCGCGTTCGGAATTCAAATCACTATCGCCGACCGCACACATTAAATTTGCGGTGACGCGACAACATGACACGGGCGGGACAAAAACAACCACCAGCAACACTGGCACTTTCTAAGACACAGATTATACAAGAAAATGTAACTGGCCAGTATTTAGTTTATTTCTTTTTTAAGTATTTATAAATAAATACTTTTTATCCACTAGACATTGGCAATTTATTCTTCTTTATTTAAAATTTCCCATTAAATAAAGAAGAAATTTGTAAATAGATGACAATCACACGTAAAGGTATCATCCGCACTCGACCTTAATGTAGTAATAATAGAGGTAATTCATCTATCGTGATCCCAACTAAGCCATTTGATTCGTAAAAAAGGGCTTAATTAAGTAAGAGTTGCATTTTGCCAACACCAACACAACTTAGATTTAAAAAACTACTTAATACTTACTTTCGATTAGTAATCTATTATAAGTACCTAACAACTTTTAAATCATTAGCCCAAAGGCACTAACAACTTAAATGCCCGTTAGTCATTTGCTAAGAAACAATATTAATCTAGCCTGATAGGTAGGTACCTAGAATAGCATCTTTATGCCTAATTGAAGTTTGGAATAATTACCTCGAAGTTTATCGAAATAATTACTTCAATGGTTGTTAACATGATTCATTTAAACTAAGAACTACATAATGTAATAAATTTCAAAAGTATATTTGCATCGTTTCGAATTCCGGCTTAATTTGAATAAATCTATTTCAATACGTTGCTCCAAGATTTGATCAAATAATAGAAATGGGGTCATTTCATAATATCAATCATCCTATTCATCCACGGGCTTAAGCAATGGTAAGTCTAATAAATTAATAATCATCACCCTAATATTCAATGATGTTCAATCAATAGAATAAGTTCTTATAAAGTATTAGACAGCCGTGTACTTACGTCCGTTTGCTTTGGAGTTGGAAGTTTTTAGTCGGATCAACATGGGGGTCAGACGGTCAATCAAAGAATCACTGACATGACTGTATGTTCTAGATGTTGATTAAAATGTGTAGTAGTGTAGTAATAAATTTTAATTATAACAAAAGTATGGCACTAGGACTGCATTGTACGGTCGAAGTCATAAAAACGTGTTTCCATGACTTCAAAAATATCTATGCGTCTATATAAGTATATACGAAATGCTGGTTGTATCCTACGCTGATTGTCATCTATAGCCAACATGTAGTATTACTTTTTATCAAAGTATAATTTTGAAATGGAAAAAGATTTCAGTCATGTCATTGACTTTATTATGTGAATCAAAGCCGAATGGAAATGGGGAGTGCGGAGGCTCTCACGCGAGGAGGCTAAAATAAATTAAAAAACGTCACCCTCGGTATGTTCGTTACCTTCTGTTCCTCAGAAGCCTTGGAGTGGAAAATAGGATTCAAGCAAAGAGTGCATTCGCACAGCTAGCCTAATTGCCTAACACACTCGCAATCGAAATCGACTTCAAAGTGAAACAATTGTTTTCATTTTGTAAGCAGACTCGCCTTCGGACTGTCAAAATGAAAACGATTGCGATTGCGAGTACGTTAGGTAATCAGTCTTTGCCAATTTCCAAACTCCAAGGCTTAAAACATTTATCACAGTCAAAACCCGGTGAAAAATACAGCTAGGACCAGAGGGGCTATTACCTAACGCACTCGCAATTGCAATCGTTTTCATTTTGAAAATCGAATGCTTGTCTGCATACAAAATGAAAACAATTGTTCCACTTTGAAGTCGTTTGCGAATGCGACTACGTTAGGCAATAGGCCCACAGGTTCTAAAGTGTTATTTCCGCTCCAATGGCTAGTTTGTCTAGTAATTTGATGACGCGGTAAGTAACTAGGTTTACCATGCCGTCGAAACTGGCTTGGCCGTCAATAGTTCGATTTGGTGAAAAACAATTGTGTAATGAATTGAGTCTTGGGTGTTTTCTATGTATTTTTCTGTATGTCATCGTTGCCTAGTATCGACATTACAAGCCTAGAGCTTAGTTTATGGCTAAGTCAATTTGTGTTGGATTATCACGAGTCAAAAATAAGTTTGTCTTTAATTATTTTTAGGACAGGCTTTTGCTGCTGGCTCTAGATTTTTTTGCTAAGTCATTATCATCTGCTTATGTATAGCGGAGGTCCTGTCACCATCATGATGCCATATTATTGTATTATCATCAAAGTTACGTACTTATACCAAATATGGGTTCGATAATCGGTCTCCGGGAAGTGATCCAAAATTTTCCTAGCAAGATTTCACCACGAACATCAAAACCTTGTAAAAAATACCAAAATTACTGAATAGTTACCCGCGTCGAAATATAACTGATCAAGTTGGAGCAACTTGGTTTTCATGCACCAAAACAATTTTCACTGGTTATTTTTACCTCTCTGTCCTTATAAAGGATTCGTAGAGCTCATAAAGGGCCAGAATAAGTGCAATTTAAATTTTCATGGCAACAACAACGTAACCACGATGTTTCTTTGCCGGCGAGTAGAGCATGAATTTCTTAACACATACCTACGGTTTGTGGGAGAAAACCCGTAAGAAAAGGCTAACGTCATTGCTCCCTGCCTTCCGCACTTACAATTTAAAATGAATTTTCTTTCATGTTTGCGTAAGTATACGTTATTTGTTTTAATTATTAAGAGAATTGTGAAGCTACAATGTCTATACAAAATGCGATAACGTTTCTCTCTCATTAAACCTAGTGATTTTAACGATTTATGAATATGTTGTTGATAGAAAAACTAGGCCTGTGCGATTTTCTTTGAAACAAAAAAAAACGTAGGTATACAAACCTAGTTGACATATTAAGGCAACTTTTTTAAAAATTGTGGAAATCTGAATTAAAAAAACGTTTCTTACTTCCTAAATTACTAGCTTATTATCGACAGAAGCTAAATTTGTATGGAAGCGTCGGTTCACAGTCCTCTTAAGTTGGCGGCGAAAGTTCAGTAGCTCTAGACTACAGTCATAATTGTGAACGTTATCATTATTGAAAATGTATAGGATTGACCTAAAATACCGGGTAGCGTCCATCGAGCGCTTATGTCAATCCCAACACTGACAGTTTTTGAAATCATTTACTTTACTCCTTTCATTTTGTCTAAATGCATTGGTATTGTATCCTACTTTGGTTAAGCCCTTATTTCTATATCGTAACATTATTTTAACATTACGACAGCTCTTTTTCGCTTTGCAGTTAGTACCTGTCATCACAATGTGATAACGATTTCGGAGCAGGGACCGGAAACCCCTTCATTTGATTAACCCTATCGATAGGCTAACCCTATCATTTGATTAGCCAATCGATGTAGTTGCCCTATGATTGAAACACCTTAACATTAGGGCAAACCCCTTTGAATTAGTTAACCGCTTCCATAGAGCTTACCAATTTCGTACTTACGTTCGGTTGCCCTTTCATTGCAGTAAGTTGACGATAGGCTTAGCGGATCCTTGGGGCTTGTAACAAGTCTATCAAATATCATATTGAAAACCTCATTCGCGCTAAGCGATTCCAGCCCCTGTTTTATAGCAAGCTGGGCTACACCAAAATGGAGTATAGGCTAGGCAATGCTTTTTGTTCGGACTTGTAATAAAGTCGTTAATCCTGATTTAAAGACTTAAGAAACAATATTTATCTTTTTGCATCAAGTTGCCCTTAAGCGCATTCTAGTTACACTACTTATTTCGTAAGGTAAGTACCTACTTTATTTTCTTACAAACGTAAGATGAATTACCCAGTAACGTATTAACTTAGCCCAGATTTCTCACTAAATATATTGGCTTAAAAGGAAGCCGATGTCCAACCTCCTTCAGTAACTTGATAGATTGGTCCATAGGACTTTTGTTCAAGGCGCGATAATTAATTTACCCGGCCTATGTATAGGGATGTCGTGGGCTATTGAGGGTAGCCTTAATCTAGAACAGGATGACGGACAAGAGAATAGACCCGTATCTCGGTTTCTGACATGTGAATAGACAATACGGTATTGCCTGGATAGAAATTAAATAGGTACAAGTGATTGTACAGATTTGAAGTAAACGCGTAACAGCTGAAACCGTTTCATTGATACTTTTTATTTTAAGTTTACCATCCCTTGATGACTTAAAAGGATAAAAATAACGTTTTGCTTACCGTCGTTTTTAGGGCTTTTTAATCAACATATAGTTTCGCCGTGTCCGTCTGTCTGCGGTTTAAATCAGACACTTTGGTACCTACTACAAAATTGTAATTTTTAATAGCGGCACACTTTAATTAAGCTGATAAAGTGGTAAGTAGTTTTTTGTTTTATCTAACCAATCCGCATTGATTTTTCGGGAACGTAAGTCTTTATTACTTCTTTTTAATATTATTACAATAAATAAACAGTATAAATTCATACCATCTGACTTTTCTTATTAAGTAATCACTTTTATAACCTCAAAATGCTCCCTTTTCGCCATAAATTACAATTTTGTCATAAGAGAACCATCCATGACGTAAAATGAGAAAAACGGTGTGCCGGTCTCTTGTTGCTTTTAACCGATGCATTTTGAGGTAATAAAAGTGTTTAAATAAAACAAATCAGATGGTATGGACTATAGATATGAGAACTCACACTGAACCTTGTTTCATCTCATCCCGAGGTTAATTAATTCCTTTCCAAATAAAAATATATATATTTGATAGAGATTATTTTACCTGCAATCTTTAAATACACTAAATAGCAATGGAAACAGGTCACTTTCTATATAAATTATATACAAAGTGACCCGTTTTCATTGCGTTTCACTATATAATCTTTAGCCTCGAAAGGAAGTTTCTTTAAATATAAATTAACTTCCAAAGTTGCTCAACCACTTCGCAACTTTAGTATTCAATAATTTTATGAAATCAGTATTTTGAACGTCAGGATAAACTCTTAGCATTATGTTTAAATTAAATGGAATGCTTATTTATTGCGTTATTCGATTGCAAATCTACAAAGCAATACAATCCTACGCGTTCTAATGTTATAAGTAATTGAAAGTTTATCTTTGGAGTTAGCGCAAGTAATTTACTTACTGTCGCAATATTTGAATTAGGAAATAATTTTATATGGAACTTATAGATGATGACGGTTAATGTATTCAAGGAGTAAGGACTATTTTTGCAGTGATAATAGAATTGTGCATGTTGCAGAACATTCCCAGAAGTGGAGTATTTTAGTAGATAACTAAATGTATCTGTACCCTTACCATGAAATACAATTACCGTACTCGCTAGCGAGTCGAATGCGAGGGACAGATCAATCGACTAGCTACCGAGTACGGTAATTGTAATTCACGGTGAGGGTACTGAACAACGAAAATTTAGTCGATTAGTAATCTACTCTATAGTATTACTACTAAGCTACTATTAATACTAAAATACTTATTACTCAACTAAATTACTAATGTAGTCTACAAACCATCTGCAGTCTTAGGATTGCATTGTAAATGCGAATGTCTATGGGTCACAGTTTCCACTTACCATCAGGTGGCATGTGTGCTCGTTTGTCTTCTCTATGCCAAAAAAAAACCATTGGTATACTTGCGTGAGATTAACGATTACCGTCAGATTAATGATAGTTTTGACTGTGATTTATTTGTGTGTGGCTTTTCACCATGGATATGCAAACAAACTGTTCCCTTTTCTTTTATTTACTAGCAAAAGAACATTGACACTGAGTTATGTCTAAATATCATTTACAATCAACATTGCAGCTCCTAAAAGTTTGGTAATAAAATGGCATAAGGTCGTGTGGGGTTATTTCGACTGAGGGAAAAACGCATCTTTTTTTTACGCCCTTGTAAGTACAGTATTTAATTACCTAAACTTCTATTAAAGAGAGCCAAACTATTTTAAAATAATTTATTCCTTTAAAACACAAATTTACCTCTCTGCCGGAATCATTCAATTTAATTGAAAGCGAATCCATCCGTACTAACATTATAAAATCGGAAACTAACTAGGTTGGTTAGTTGGATCGCTTTTACAGCTATACTGCTGAACCAGTTTTAATCGGAATGAAAATAGCTTAAACCCAAAAAAACGACATACGGTCCCGAAAAGTTGGTCCATTTCCAAAGGAAAAGCGATTAAACGATAACGCGGAGGGCGTCACGGACAACCGCTAGTTTCTTTAAAAAATTAATCTCATTTTTGTTTAACCATAGAATTAATTAGTACTTTAATTCTGGAGCACTTAATATAAACGGTACTCTAATGTTCTCGGAATTTCTTACAATTATGACG